>JAKSZT010034657.1:0-71493 GCA_026826555.1 Tolypeutes matacus | reverse complement strand
GTAAAATGGTTTTCCAGCCATTCACTTTCAGCCTCCTTGAATCCTTGGGTCGAAGGTGCGTTTCTTGTAGACAGCATATAGATGGATCATATTTTCTTATCCATTCTGCCAATCTGTGTCTTTTGATTGGTGAATTTAATCCATTAACATTCAGTGTTATTACTCGTAACGAATTTCTTACTTCAGTCATTTTTTCTTTGGGTTAATGTATGTCATATGTTGTTTTGTTTCTCTTTTTGACTTTTCAGTTGTTTTTAAACTCTCCTCCAACTCTCTTTCCTTTGTTTTTTCCTTTCAACTTGTAGAGATTCCTTTAGTATTTCTTGAAGTGCTGGTTTCTTCTTGACATACTCTCTTAATTGTTGTTTATCTGTGAATATTTTGAACTCTCCATCATTTTTGAATGCCAATTTTGCTGGATAGAGAATTCATGGCTGGAAGTTTTTTCCTTTATTGTTTTGACTATGTCATACCTCTGTCTTCTTGCCTCCATGGTTTCAGCTGAGAAATCAGCACTTAATCTTATTGTGCTTCCCTTGTATGTGATGGTTCTCTTCTCTCTTGCTGCCTTGAGTATTTTCTCTTTGTCTTGAGCATTGGACATTTTGACAAGTATATGTCTTGGAGTTGGCCATTTGGGATTTATACTATTTGGGGTGCGCTGTGCTTCCTGGATCTGCACATCCATCTCTCTCAATAGAGTTGGGAAGTTGTCAGCCATAACTTCCTTCAACACTCCTTCTGTTCCCTTTCCCTTCTCTTCTCCTTCTGGGATGCCCATAATGCGTATGTTTGTGCGTCTTACATTATCGGTTAATTCCCTGAGACCATGCTGGATTTTTTCTATGTTTTTGTCTATCTTTTCTGCAATATCTTTGATTTCAACTGTATTGTCTTCCATATTACTAATTCTTTCCTCTGCCTGTTCAAATCTGCTGCCATGTGAGTCCAGCGGTTTTTTGATTTCTTGACTTGTGCCTTTGTTCACCATCATATCCATTACCTTTTTGAATGTGTTAGCTATTTCTTCAGTATGTTCTCCCAGTGTCTTCTTTATATCCTTAATCTCTTCCTTCAGTTCTTTAAGTTGGTCTATGATAATTGTTTGGATAGCTTTGATTAGTTGTTCGATGTACTGCATTGCTTCCTGGTTTTTATTTTGTGCGTTGGACTGGTCCATGTTTTCCAGTTTCTCAGAGTCATTTGTATTTTTCTGTTGCCCTCTGGTCATCATATTATCTTGATGGGTTTGTTCAGTTGATTAGCTTTTCTCTATGCTCTAGAATTTTATTTAGCTGTTGGTTCTGCGTGTGAGTTAAGTTTTCTCTTTGGCAGTTTTTCTTCTTATTTTATTTCCTTGCTTCTTTCTATGTTCCCTTGAAGGCAAATATTAGGGCCAGAGGAATCAAAAGATGTAAGGAAGGCAGAAGGATAATAGAAATATTGATAAAATTTAGAAGAGGGGCAAAATGAGACTTAATGAGATGAATATTTAACTTGTGTAGGCAGTGTAGAGTACTAGGAAAAAATATAGAGTTCCTACAATGGACTGGGAAAACAAATGGACGAATATATATATAGTGATTTAGAAGGCTAGAATTATGAGGAGGGAGAGAAATAGTAAAGAAAGGTCTGAAAGGAAAAAGTTAATACTAATTTAAAAAAAACAAAAAGAATAAGAAGAAAACAAAATATATGGAATAGAAATTGTCCCCCTTAGGTTGTGGGCCTATGAATAAAATGTTGTCTCTAAGAGCCACAACAGAAAACAGAAGGCAGAAAGATGCAGGAAAGATAAGCGATTGTTTGTAATACAGAATCAATATATACAGCGAGTGGGAAATTACTGAATAAGAAGCCCAGCAAAGAAGCGACAAGCTGGTAGCGCCTATTTAAAAAAAAAAAAGAAATAGAAGGAAAAAGGATGGGGGGAGGAAAGAGGAAATAATAACAATAGACCAGAAAGTAACAGAGAGAAACCAAAGATCCACATAGGCAAGCAGTCAAACAGCTAAGGGGGGTCAATGATTCCCCTAGGGTCCACGTGGATCCTTCCTGCCTACTTGTGTTTATCAATCAATTTCCCCACAGGGTTCTCTATGCAGGTCCTGAAGTAGCTTTTAACTATTAAACTAAATTAAGAAGAATTTATTTTTCATTTGTTGAGGTGACCTCACTTTTTTTTTTTTTTTAATTTTTATTTTTTAGCCTAATGCAGGACCCAAAATAATTCCTCCTCTAGACCAACCCCCTTACGTAAGGGACCCTAGCTGGACCCGTGGAAATTAATCAAGCACGTCCCACTTTCCGGACTCCCCAGGTTAGCTGTATCTCTGTTGTTAGTCAGTGAGGAGTGCTAAAGAGTGCAGATTCCACCCCTTCTGGAGCCGAGCTCGAGCGTCACCGGGCTGCTCAGTAAATCAGTTTGAGTGCAGATTTGCCTCTCTTCTCAGCCCAATGCTGCTTCAGGTCGGCTTATCTGCTCCCCAAAGCTATGGGGCGGTGCAGGCAGCCAGATCGATGTCTAAAAATATAAAATACCCTTCCCTGTATTCCAACAGAACCCTCCCTTTTTTGGGAAGTGTCCCTTCTTCCTGGCTCCTCAGAGGCCCTGGTCTTATCCCTGGGTGGCTAGGGAAGTCAGCTGTGTTTCCCCACCAAAATCCCCGCTCTGGTTCACTGGGTGCTGATTAGCTCATTTGTTCTGTTCACACAAGGTCCAAGGGTCGCCAGGAAGCCAGATCCCCAGAAAATAAAACTTTTTCGCCCCGCCCGCGACTCCAAATGGCCATTTTATTTAATTTTTTTACCCCCCTAACCGCAGGGCTCAGCCGCCCGTGCCAACCTCCACCGGCAGCCTCAAAACTCACGAATCTCCACCATTCCGTCCACGCCGCCAATCTGCGCAGATAGATGTCCCAAAGCTTCTCACTCCACGTGTGCACAGCACAGACCCCTGGGCAGGACCCCATCCACAATCCGCCTTGCTCTGGGAGCTTGCAGTGTGTGCCCTCCTACACTAACGCCATCTTGGCCCTCTTTCCGGCAATGTTCTTTCTACTTCTATTTTTTGCAAGAGCTTAAGCAGGATTGGTGTTAGCTCTTTACAGAATGTTTGGTAGAATTCAGCTATGAAGCTCCCTGTTCCTGGGCTCTTCTTACCTGGCAGGTTTTTGATGACTAAGTCTACCTCTTTACTTATAATTGGACTGTTGAGTTCATCTATTTCTTCTTTTGTGAATATAGGCTCCTTTTAAATTTCTAGGAATTTGTCCATTTCCTCTAAAATATTATTCTTGTTGGCATATAATTTTTCAAAGTGTCTGCTTGAAATACTCTTTATTTATTTGCATCTCCTCTCTCTTTTTCTTTGTTAGTCTGGCTAAGATTTTGTCAATTTTATTGATCTTCTCAAAGAAGCAGCTTTTGGTTTTATTTTTTCTACTGCTTTCTTATTTTCTATTTCATTTAGTTCTGCTCTAGATTATTATCTGTTCTGTTATTTCCTTCTTTCTACTTCCTTTGGGGTTAGTTTTTTGTTGTTTTTCCAATTCCTCCAGGTGTGCAGGTAAGTCTTCAATTTTAGCTCTTTCTTCAGTTTTAATATATGCACTTATGGCTATGAATTTCCCTCTCAGCACACCCTTGGCTGCATCCCATAGGTTTTGCTATGTGGTGTTGTCATTTTCATTCGTTTCAAGGTACTTACTGGTTTCTTTTAAGATTTTCTCCTTGACCCACTGTTTGTCTAAGAGTGTGTTGTTTATCTTCCATATCTTTGTGACTAATCTGGTTCTGTGGTCCTTAGTGATTTCCAATTTCATTCCATTGTGGTCAGAGGAATTACTTTGTATAATATCAGTCTTTCTGAATTCATTGAGAGGTCTTCTATGGCCTATCATGTGGTCTATCTGGGAGTATGATCCATGTGCATTTGAAAAGAATGTATATCCCGCTGTATTTTGGTGTAGTGTTTTGTATATGTCTCTTAGGTCCTGGTCCTCGAATGTATTATTCAGAGTCTTTGTTTCTCTATTGATTCTCTGTCTAGATATTCTGTCTCATGGTGATAATGGTGTATTAAAGTCCTCCACTATAATTTGTCCAGGCATTTGTGCCTCCATTTAGTTTTTCCAGTGTTTGCCTCATGTATTTTAAGGTGCCCTGATTAGGTGCATAAATGTTTATGATTGTTCTTTCTTCTTGAAAGATTGCCCCCTTTTACTAATATACAGTGTCCATCTTTGTCTCTTCAAATAGTTTTGCATTTAAAGTCTATTTTGTCCAATATTAGGATAGATACTCTTGCCCTTTTTTGTTTATTGTTTGCTAGTAAGATTGTTTTCTGACCATTTACTTTCAGACTCCTTGAATCTCTGGGTCTAAGGTGGCGTTCTTGTAGATAGCATATAGATGGATCATATTTCCTTATTCATTCTGCCAAGATGTGTCTTTTGACTGTAGTTTAATCCATTAACATTCAGTGTTATTACTCTCAACGAATTTCTTACATTGGCCATATTTTCTTTGGGTTTATGTGTGTCATATGTTGTTTTTATTTCTCTTTTTGTCCTTTTAGTCATTCTTACACTCTCCTCCAACTCCCTCTCTCTCCTGTTTTTTTCCTTTCAACTTGTAGAACTTCCTTTGGTATTTCTTGAAGGACAGGTTTCTTATTGGCATACTCTTTTAATTTCTGTTTATCTGTGAATATTTTGAACTCTCCAACATTTTTGAATGCCAGCTTTGCTGGATAGAGAATTTGTGGCTGGAAGTTTTTTTCTTTTAGTACCTTGACTATGTCATTCCACTCTCCTTTTGCCTCCATGGTTTCAGATGAGAAATCAGCACTTAATCTTATTGTGCTTCCCTTCTTTGTGATGATTCTCTTTTCTCTTGCTGCCTTGAGTATTTTCTCTTTGTCTTGAGCATTGGACATTTTGAAAATTATATGTCTTGGAGTAGGCCTGTTGGGATTTATACTGTTTGGGGTGTGCTGTGCTTCCTGGACATGTACATCCATCTCCCTCAATAGGGTTGGGATGTTTTCAGCCATTATTTCCTTCAATACTCCTTCTGTTCCCTTTCCCTTCTCTTTTCCTTCTGGGATGCCTATAAAGCCTATGTTTGTGCATTTCGTGTTGTCAGTTAAATCCCTAAGTCCCTGCTGGATTTTTTCTCTTTTTATCTATCTGTTTGATTTCAGATGTACTATCTTCTATATCACTAATTTTTTCTTCTGTCTGTTCAAATCTGCTGTTATGTGATTCCAGCATCTTTTTGATTTCTTGGATTGTGCCATTCATCACCATCATATCCGTTAATTTTTTATGTATGTTTACAATTTCTTCAGTATGTTCTCCCAGTGTCTTCTTAATATCCTTAATATCTTCCTTCACTTCCTTTGTTGGTCCATGATATTTATTTGGACAGCATTGATTAATTTTCCATGTTCTGCATCACTTCCTGGTTTTTAGTTTGTTCACTGGACTGGGCCATGTCTTCCTGTTTCTCAGTATGGATTGTAATTTTTTGTTGCCCTCTGGTCATCATTTTATCTTGATGGGTTTATTCAGTTGGTTAGCTTCTCTCTCTGCTCTAGAGTTTTATTTAGCTGGTGGTTTTGTGTGTGTGTTAAGTTTTCTCTTTGCACTTTTTTCTTCTTGTTCTATTTCCTTGCTTTTTTCTATGTTCCCTTGAAGGAAAAAGATTAGGGCCAGAAGTATCAGAAGAGGTAAGAAAGGAAAAAGGATAATAGTAATATTAATAAAATTTAGAAGAGGAGCCGTATAAGACTTAGTAAAATGATTATTTAACTCATGTACTCACCATATAGTAATAGGGGAAATAAAGTGGTATAACTACAATGGAATGGCAAACCAAATAGAGAAAAATAAATGGAATGAATTAAAAGACCAGACTGATGAGGAGAGAGAGAAAGAGTAAAGAAAGGGCTGAAAGGAAAAAGTTAATAATTTTAGAAAAACAGAATAGACTAGATAGAAATTGAAACACATGAAGTCGAGGACTAATGAAAAAAGGTGGAATATAAGAACCACAACAGAAAGCAGAAGCTAGAATGACAGAGGAAGGAAAAGATACAGTGTTGGTAGACAAAATCAATATACACAGAAAATGGGAAATCAAGGAAGAAACACAGCAAAGAAGAAACAAGCTAGCAGCACCTAATTTTTAAAAAATAATAAAAAGGGTGGGAGGGGGGATGAAAGGGGAAAGAAGAGCAAGAAACAAACCAAAAAACAAAGAAAAACCAAACACACACACAAGCAAGCAGTCAAACAATGCTAAGGAAGAACAGCGTTCCTTTTGGGGCCCTTGTGGTGCCTCTCAGCCTGCCTGTGTTCATCAATCAATTACCCTGCAGGCTTCTCTCTGCAGGTTTTGAGGCAGATTTTAGCAAGTAAAGTGAGTTAAAAAAATTTTTTAAGTAACTTTTTTTTTTTTGGAGGAATTAGAGACCTAAAAGAAAGCCTCTTCTAGACCACCTCCTCTGCCAAGGGGACCCTAAATAGTGGGAACTTATCAAACACTTCCCACTCCCTGACAACCCCGCCCCCGCCAGGGAAGCTGAAACTCTGATTCACCTCAGCATGTAACTATAAAACTGGCTGACTGCCCTCTTGAGCCAAGTGTCCCTATCCCAGGGAGGCTATGTAAATCAGGCTTCCTCAGCAGATTGGCCTCTCTCCTCAGGCCAGCGCCACTTCAAGCCAGCTGGTGTGCTTCCCAAAGCTGCAAGGGGGTTCAGGCAACCAAACCTACAGAAAGGAAATTCCTTTCCTCCCTCTGCCAGAACCCTCCCACTCTTGGAGAATGCTCTCACTCACCAGGTCGCCGCGGGAATCGGGGCTCATCCTAGCCATTTGTTTACATTCCTTTTATTTCTTAATTCTTGCCTGACTGCTATGGCTAGAATTTCCAGTACAATTTTGAATAAGAGTGGTGACAGTGAGCATACTTGTTATGCTTCAGACCTAGAGGGAAAATTTTCATTCTTCACCATTGAGTATTTTGTTAACTGTGGGTATTTCATATATGCATTTTATCATGTTGAGGCAGATTCCCTATATTCCTATTTTTCTAAAGGGTTTTTATTTAGAAAGATTACTGTGTTTTGTCATATGCCTTTTCTGCATCAATAGAGATGGTTATCTGGTTTTTCTTTTCCATTTGTTAATGTGGTATATTACATTTATTGTTTTCTTTATGTTTAATCAGCAAAACTGGGATAAAACACACTGGTCATGGTGCTTAAATATTTTAGTGTGCTGTTGGATTTCAATTGCAAGTATATTGTTGAGGATTTTTGCATCTATATCCATAAGAAATATTGGTCTGTAATTTTCTCATATTGTAGTCTTTTTAGCTGGCTTTGGTATTAGTGTGATGTTGACTTCATAGAATAAGTAAGGTATTGTAGCCTTTTCTTCAATTTTTTGGAAGTGTCTGAGCAGGACTGGTATTAATTACTCTTGGAATGCTTGGTAGAATTCATCTGTGAATCCATCTGATCCTCGGCTTTTGTTTGTTTGGAGGTTTTTGATGACTGATTCAAAGTCTCTTCTTCTATTGCTTCTAGAATCTGTGTAGGTTATTCTTGTGCTTCTAGGAATTTGTCCATTTCCACTAGTTTGTCCAATTTGTTGGCATACAATTGTTCATAGTATCCTCTTGTGATCTTTTTTTAATTCCATGGGGTCAATAGTAATATCTCCCATCTCATTTCTGGATTTATTTATATCTTCTTTCTTTTTTCTTTTTCAGTCTTGATAAGAGTCTCAATATTATTGATGTTTCAAAGAACCAACATTTTGTTGTATTTATTCTCTCTATTGTTTTACTATGTTCAATTTCTTTTATTTCTACTCTAATCTTTTTATATCTTTCCTTCTGCTCACTTTAGATTATTCAGAGTTTTTTTTCCTAGTTCTTCCAGATGTGAATTTAGGTACTTGATTTTAGATCTTTCTTCTTTTTTTAATGTAAGCATTTAGAGCAATTGATTTCCTTCTCAGCACTGCCTTCATTGCAGCCCATAAAGTTTTGATACATTGTGTTCATATTTTCATTTATCTCAAGATACTTACTGATTTCCCTTGCACTTTCTTCTTTGAACCACTGATTGTTTAAGAATGTGTTATTTAAATTTTATATATTGTAGATTTTCCAGTTCCCAATTTCATGTCATTACAGTCAGAGAAGACCTTTTGAATAATTTCAAATTTTTAAATTTACAAAGTCTTGTTTTGAGACCCAACATGTGATCCCTGAACACTTGAGAAGAGTATGCATCCTGATGTTTTGGGGTGCAATATTCTGTATATGCCTTCTAGGTCTAGTTCATTATCAACATTTTAAAGTAACTCTGTTTACTTACTGATCCTCTATGTGGTCTATCACTTGATGAGAGTGGTGTATTTAAGTCTCCAATTATTATTTTAATGGTATTCTTTTCTCCCTTCATATTTGCCAGTGTATGCTTCATATATTTTGGTACAACATGGTTGTGTGCATATATTTTTTTATTGTGATTTCATCCTGGTGGTTTGCCCCCTTTTATTAGTATATATTGTCTTTCTTCATCTCTTTTAATAGTTTTTTATTCATCATCTATTTTGTCCAATGTTTATATAGCTACCCCACCACTTTTTTTGGTTACTCTTTGCATAAAAAATCTTTTTCCATCCTTTCACTGTGAACCTATTCATTTAATTGTGGCAAAAGTGTATTTGATGTATACAACATATATTTGTAAAATAAATTTTTATCCACTTTATCAATCTAAGTTTTTGGAGTTTAATCCACTAACATTCAGTGTTATTACTGTTAAAAGCAAATACCTTCTTCATCCACTTTTGTCATTTGATTCTTATATTCTGTGCTGTTTTTGTCTTTTATGGTGACCCCAGAAAATTATGTTCTTAAATTGGTCCATTATTGTGGTAATGGGACACTTTTATTGGACTGAATTCAGTTGGGGTACACTGACTGGATTACATCAGTGAGGCGTGATCTAGGGTGGGCCTTAATCATTTTAAAGGAGTCCTATATAAATGAAGGAGAAGGCCAAAAAAGAGCCACCATTTTATCCTCCCATGTGAGAGAGGACTCCTCATTTGCCTGCAGCTGCAGAAAAACAGAGAAACCCCAGGAGGCTGAGAGAGAGGCTGGGGCTGGAATCAGTGGATCAGATGGATCTGAAGCAATGAGAAATGGTGGAGAGGAAAGAGACAAGCCACATGCCTGATTCCCCCACAGGTGAGCTCAGGGAGAAAGTGAGTCTGCAGGTGAAGGTAGAAACTGCCTGCCATTTTGCCATGTAATGTGGCAGGAGTCCAGGAATGTCAGCAGCCAAATTTTGGTGAGATAGCATCTCTGATGATTCCTTGATTTGGACATTTGCACAGCCTCGGAACTTTAAGATTTTATTTAACCTAATGAATTCCCATTATAAAAGCCAACTCATTTCTATTATTTTTCATTGGTAGTCTTTAGCAAACTAAGACAATGTCATATCTTTTTTTTTTTTTTTTTTTGTCTTTTATTTATTGCAACCTCTTTTTCTGTATTGTTGATCTTTCAGGGTGTATCTGACTGATCCCTTTCTCATTTCTGTTTCTGTATATTTTTTAAAAATTCTTTATTTTTGGTTAACCTGGAGTTTATATTGCATAACCTAAACCTATTACCTACTCATTTGAAAAGACACCAACTTAGTTTTGATAGCCTATTTGTTTTCTGCTCCCATATCCCCCTGTTTAACCTTTCTATGTTGCTTTTTCCCACATTACCACTTTATATTTTGCAAGAAAATTATCAGGAAATATGCCTTTTCTTGTTGAACTGTATTCTGACTCTTAAAGGAATTAAACAGTAGTGTTGTATATTGAGGATACAGCACTATTGGCTTTTTCATTTACCCTTTTGACTACCCTTACTGTTGATCATTTCTTCACCACACTCCAAGCCACTCACTCTTTCCTGACCTGTACTTTCAACTGGTAGAACTCTCATTAATATATCTTGTAGGGCAAGTCTTACACTGATAAATTCTCTCAGTTACTGTTTATCTGTTTATTTTTCAGTTCTTTGAGTATTTTAAACTCCCCCTCATTTTTGAAGGGCCTTTTTGCTGGATAAGAATTTTCAGTTGGCAGTTTTTCTCTTTCAGTACCTTAAAAACATCATAACACAGCCTCCTCTTCTCCATGGTTTCTGATGACAAATCAGCACTTAGTCTTAGTGAGGATCCCAGAATGCTTTCAGAATTCTGTTTATCTTTGGCATTTGATATTCTGATTAGTATGTGTCGGAGAGTAGATCTAGTAGGATTTACTATGTTTGTAGTCCATTTCACTTCCTGGACGTGTATATTTATATCTTTCACAAGTGTTGGGAAAATTTTGGCCATTATTTCTTCAAATAGTCTATCATTCCCTCCCCCCATTCTTCTTGTCCTGGGATCCCCAGGATGTGTATATTTGTGTGCTTCATTTTTTCTATCAAATCCCTGAGACACTGCTCAATTTTCACTGTTCTTTTCTCTCTCTGTTTTTCTCACTATGATTTTGATTGATCTTTCTTTTAGTTCAATGATTCCTTCATATGCCCATTCAAATAAGCTATTGTATGTCTCTAATAAACATTTAATCTCTACCATTGTGCCTTTCATACCATAATTTCAGTTAGTTTCTTTTTACATTTACAAATTCATCTCTGTGATCACACATTTTTCTTAATATCCTTTAAAGCAAAAAACAACACAGTGATTTCTGGAGGTAAACCTAACAAAACCAGTGTTATCAAGGTAGTTTGTGCCCATGGAAGTAAGGGCATGGTTTGTGCCAAATTCCTAAGTAACCTTCCTTCTAAGGTTACTGGATACCAAATTCAAATGATGCTGTACCCCTTAAGAAATGAAACTTATTGAAAAATAAATAAAGTTGTGGAAAAATCAGCCCTTTGCCTTTTGTATGTCTTATTGCTTTTCTTCTCTCTCATGTCCTCCATTTGCTTACTTTTCTGTTTAATTGGTCTTTTGAAGTGAATTATTTTTAATCTGTCCTTTTTTTCTGTGTATATTAAAAATATTTTGTGGTTATCATCTGAGTTACCTTGAATAATCTAAATCTATACCAATAAAGGTTAGCTTAATAACATATTTTATTCAAAAGCATGCAAAAATCATGTTCCTGGAACCCTCCATCACTCCTCTTTTATCTTATTCTCATCACAAATTAGATCTTTATCCAATTTATGTAAAAAAACAGATTTATCATTATTTTATGCATTTGTATTTTAAATTACAAATGGAAGCACACCAATAATGACATTTATATTTATCCATGCATTTATCTCTACTAGAGATCTTTATTTCTTCACATTGCTTCAAACTATTGTATAGTGTGATTTCCTTTCAATTTGAAGCTTCTCTTTAGTATTTCATGTCCATATATCTAATGGTAACTAAAACTCTCCACTTCTCTTTCTCTGGATTGTCTTATTTTTTCTCCTCATATTTTAAAGCATTGCTAGATATTAAATTATTAGTGGAACATTCTTTTTTCTTTTTAGAAAAATAATGTCATCCCATTCCCTTCTGTATTCCATGGTTGCTGGTGAGAAATTTGCTGTTATTCTTATTGAGGTTCAAATGTACATAATGAGTTGCTTCTGTCTGGCTGCTCTCAAGATTTGGTTTTGTCTTTGACAGTTATCAGTTTGACTATAAATTGTCTTTCATGGATGTTCCAGGGTTTATTGTATTTGAAGTTTGTTAAAATGTTTGTATTCACTTATGTCTTTCATCAAATTTGGAAAGTTTTCAGCCATTATTTCTTCAAATATTCTTTCTCTTTCCTTTTTCTGGGACTCTCAAGATGCATTCATTGCCTTATTTGTTGCTTTCTCACAGGTCTCATAGGTTTTGTTCATTTTTCTTCTTTTTTCTTTCTGTTCCTCACAGTGGATGATTTTAAACATCTTATCTTTGAGTGCACTGATTCTTCTAACTGTTTAAGTTTTCTGTTCAATCTCTCTTGTGAATTTTGTTATTCCAAGTATTCTACTTTTCACCTACAAAATTTTTGTTTGGTCCTTTATAAAACCTTTATCTCTTTATTCAAATTCTAAATATGCTCATTTATCATTTTCTTGATATATTTTTTAATTTGTCCATGATCTTCTCTGGCTTATTAGTCATACTTGGTAGAGTTGGTTTAATGTCTTTGATTATTATTTATAATATCTGCCTTCCTCAGGGATGGTTTCTGCTGTTTAATTTTTCTCATTGGTATAGGCAAATTTTTTCCTGGTTATTTATACACATTGTGTGCTTTTTGGTTTGGTTTAATCTGTACATTTGAGAAAAAAAAATAATGTATTAAAGTAGGAACTCAGATTTGCCCCCTTTCCTTGGGATTGCAGTTTTAATTTTTTTTTTTTTTTTTTTTTACTTTTGATTGTTGGAGGCAGTAGTTGTCTATTTGTTTAGTGATTTTTCTAAGTTTTTTTCTGCACAGACTTGGTATGTGTGAACACTAAACTTGATATTACTTTATCTTTTATTCAGCTGGTATTAGAGCAAGCATTTCGGTGAATGCTAGGAACTTGAAAAAAGAAAAACACAGGTTCCAGCATTTGTCTATTTGCCATGTGCTGAGGTTGTCCTGTAGTGATTAGTCAGCCTTGAAATGAGCCTAGAGCACACCCTGAGGAGAAAAAGCATTGGTTTCTCAGGTCTTTTCTGAGCATTTGTTTTGCTCTAGGTATATGGGTGGTTTGCTAAATTTCCCTGAATGACTGTAATCTTTAGGTGTCCATTTTCCCAAGGAAATTCTCCATAGTATTTCCTCATGGGCTCCTGGTGCTCAGTTTTATCAAACATAATCTCTTCCTCTGGGAAACTGTGATTTGATTGTTTTCTAAGAGTATTAGTGTAACTATGCCTGCTACTTCTAAGTCTTTAGTGAGTTCTGGGATGGGGAAGACAGTGATGAGCATCTTCAGTCAGTCCTTCAGTTAGCCACTTGATGGGTTTGAACAAACATATATATACCCTGATTTGGAAATAAAGTCTGTTCTGCTCCCTACAGAATCAGGAGCCCACATTGAAAGTTCTGACTTCATCTCACAGACGAATTTTGAATTAGGAAAAGGCTTTTGAAAGGGCTAGTAAAATTGTAAACAATGAATTCATACTCTTTTTAATTAAAAAAATACTTTATATCAATGTTAAAAGTTGCCTGTTTACAAAAGTTAATAACTATAATAACAATAAATCTACTTTGGTCCCTGGTTACATCCTCCCTCCCTCCCCCCTTATTTCTGTTCATTTTAATATCTTGAGGTATTTAGTACAGTATTGATTCTGATTCTGGCTGAGAAGGGACATAGACATATGAGGCAGAGGAAATAAACTATTTTGCTTGTTGTTGAAGCTATTCCTTATTTTGGAAATGGGACTTGTCCATCATCAGTTTTGTTGGTTGTCCAGGGCAAGCCTGAACAACTGGAGTGTAGGAGTTGGCCACAACTCTTCTGGCTTTCAGGGCTCAACTGCATTATGAACAATCTCAAGACTTAAGTCTCTGAGAAATATACTTTCCTGGTATATTGGAAATTATAGGTTCAAATAAAAGGAGTAAAAGAATAATTATTAGGGGAGTTATAAATGAGTATAACTATGTTATATTGGGGAAATAGATTTTCTTATATTCTCAAACAGTTCCTGCAGCAGGGGTGTTGTTTTCATGAGGTTCTGTGCCTTCCATATGGTGTGTGTATGTCCACAGAGACCTTGGGAGCACTCTTGTTTGAGGATGTGTTTACTGTGGCAGTTTGTCAAAGCTGCCTTAGACCTTCCTAAGCACAACCTCTGCCCTGACCTTCCAAATCACTTTGAAATATCTTAGGCAAAAAACAAAACAAAACAAAAAACACCCCTAATTTATTTGATGTTTCCCTACCTTTGGCCATGGTCTCTTTCCAAATGGATTGATAATTAATGCTTGGTAATAATCCAATAGTCCAACAGACACACATACCTGGGAGTCCTGTCCCTCAATGAGGGGAAGGTAATGAGTTTATTTGCAGAATTTGTCATAGAGAGGCCACATTTGAGTAGCCATGAGGATTTCTGGAGGTAAATTTTAGGCAATAATTACACTTATTCTTTGTTTAATTATTACAATAAGAAGTTTCCTAACTGTAACCATTAAGATTGAAGGCTTTTATAAATTCCCTACACATGACTCTTCTGCCCCTTTTACCTGAACCTATAATTAGAACTATAATAGTTAAATTTATATCCCAGAGAGTTAAAACTTTGGTCTATTCATGGGCCAGTTGAGCACTGGATCTCAGCAGAGATACAACACCTACTCTCCAGTTCATTGGACTCACCCAGGACAACTAACAAGGAGGTAATGATGGACAATGACCATCCCAAGGAACAGAGAGTGTCTGCAACTGCAAACAAGACAGTTCCATCCATCTCACACATGAGAGCTAAGTCCTCTCTCAATTAGAAACAGAGTAGGTATTACCAAGCCAAAATCCTCAAGATTTGGAAATGAACAATGAATTAAAGTAGATTTATAATTATTTTATTATAGACATTATTATTATAACAATGGAAGAACTTTTGTCTTTCATACAAAGGCAGTGGCCACTAGAAGCTCTGAAGGAAAGGAGAAGGAAGAATAGGTGGAAAATGCAGGTATTTGGGGGACATTGGAATTATTCTTCATTACATTGAAATGACAGATACAGACTATTACACATTTTGTCAAAACCTATAAAATCATATAGAGTAGAGTGTAAAGTATAAGGTAAACTATATTCCATGGTTAGTAACAATGCTTTGCTATTTCACTCAATATAATGTCCTCAAGGTTCAAACCTGTTGTCTCATGCATAAGGACTGCATTCCTTTTATACTTGAATAATATTTCATAATATTTCATGATATGTATAAACCACATATTGTTTATCCATTCTTCAGTTAATGGACACTTGATTTGCTTCCTTCTATTGGCAATTGTGAATAGTGGCACAATGAACTTTAGTGTTTAAATGTTTATGTCCCTTCATTCAATTCTTCTGAGTATATTTCTATTAGCGGGATTGCTGGATCATTCGGCAATTCTATACAACTTTCTGAGGAAATGCTAAACTGTCTTCCACAGCACCTGCACCATTATACATTTCCACCAGCAATGAATAAGTGCTTCTACTTCTCTACATCCTCTCCAAACTGTTATTTGTATTTTTAATAAACCTTTTATTTTAGAATATTTTTAGATTTACAGAAAAGTTGTGAAGCTAGTACAGAATTCCCATATTCCCACATGCAGTTTTCCCTGTTGTTGGCATCTAACATTAATATAGTACTTTGGCCAGAACAAAGGAATCATTAATAATACACTATTGACATTGCAATGATGGATACAGGCCACCTTTACATACACTTTTATATACATTTTGTCAAAACCTATAAAATTGTGGGGGGCAAAGTGTAAATTATAATGTAAACTATAGTCCACAGTTTGTAGCAATGCTTCAAGATGTGTTCATCAATTAAAACAAATGTACCAAACTAATAAAGATGTTGTTAATGTGGGAAAGTGTGGAAGGGGGAAGAGATGGGGCATATGGGAAGGCCCTATTTTTTTATGTAACATTTTTGTAATCTAAAGCTTCTTTAAAAATAAAAATAATATTTAAAAAAAAGAATATTCTTTTACAATGTGTTAAAAATATGGAGATACATGGGGAAATTACAACTAATGCAACTTATGGATGATAATCAACAGTAATATTGTAATATTTTACAGCAATGGCAAAGAAGATTTTATATCAATTCTAAGATACAACAACAAGGGTATAATGGGGTATGATATTTTTCCTTTTGGAGTAATGAAAAGTTCTAACATTGACTGAGGTGTTGACAGCACAACTCTGTGATGAAAATGAGAACCACCGAATATACACTTTGAACCGATTGTACAAAACATGGTGCCATATAACAGAATCCAGTATGGTTAATAGGAAAAATCAAGAATGTTGTCTCACGAACTATAACAAATATATAATAGTAATACAAGGTGTTAATAATCGCATGGGTTGTGAAAATACACCAAATGTAAGATATGTGCTATAGTTAGTAGTAACATTTTGATGATGCGCTTTCATAGCTGTAAGAAATATTTCACAGCAATGCACGGTGTTGGTGGGAGGGTGTTTTTTAGGAGCCCTATTTGATGATATGCATGTTTGCTTTGTAAGTTCATAATTTTTACTACACATTTATTGTTTATGTATGTTCATGTATGAATAATATACCTCAATGAAATTTTATTTAAAAATATAAAAAAAAATTTTTAAAAAGATTGAGAACTTGGCTTATAGGCCTGTTTTCTTTTATTAGGCAAGGCTTATAAATTCTTATTTGAGAAATTCAGGACTTCATCA
The DNA here is from genome assembly GCA_026826555.1 of Tolypeutes matacus. NCBI lineage: Eukaryota > Metazoa > Chordata > Mammalia > Cingulata > Chlamyphoridae > Tolypeutes > Tolypeutes matacus. The sequence continues at coordinate 54,999 of JAKSZT010034657.1, read as the reverse complement.
AGAGGGAAATTTGATATATTGTTAGCTAGTATGTGGGTCTCTATCTATCTAGAAAACATGCATATGGTAACAATGATACATTTGCATCCCCTAAAAGTATGGTTTAGGTGAATTTTTCCCATATACAACCCCGCTATCCACATTGTGTACTAGTGATGTAACTTTGTAATAGATCCTGAAAGAACATTTTTATATTTGTATTATTAACCACAATCCTTCAATTCTATCAAGTTCATTGTTTTATACAATCTCCATTTTATCCTCCAGCTTTCTTACTAGCAAAATATATTATCCAACACTCCCCCTTTCAACCATATTCACACACACACACACACATACACACACTTCATCACTGCTATTTACACTCACATTTTTTGCCATCACCTCCACCCATTTCCAAGGCATTACATAAATATAATTATAAATTCTCACAGATTAAACATCAGCTCACTATTCACTACTCCCATTCTATCTCTGGATAAGCCAATGTCCAGATACTACTTCAATGAGTTGGTCAATATACAAGTTCATATCAGTGAGATCATACAATATTTGTCCTTTTTGTTTGACTTATTTCATTCAACATAAGGTCCTCCAGGTTCATCAAGGCTGTTGCATGCATCAGCACTTAATTCCTTCCTAAAAATGAATATCCTATCCAATGTATATACCATATATATTTATCCATTCACCTGTTGATGGACACTAGGATTGCTTCCATCTTTTGGCAATTGTGAATAATGACACTATGAACATTCTCAATTCTTTCTTTGGATGCATTACACAACTGATAACATTTCTTCATCTGTCTTAGTGTATTTGATAATGTTTTAAATATGCTAAAGTGTATTATCAATATTTTTCTTCTAATTAGTGAAGAAGAGGTTGTGTTTTAATGGGATAATAATAAACAGCCTCCATTGATAATATTTCATGCACCAACCACTCTGGTATACATATTGTAAGTTTTGCCAACCTGCACTTTGAAATATCTACACCCTTCATTTCTAGAAGAGTTGAAAAATTGTCCTTTAATATTCAAAAATATTTTTAATGGAGTCTCTCTGACAAAATCTATTTTTTGAAAGGGACTATTTTTAAACAGGAAGAACCTTATGATATTAAGTTTTCATATATGCAATTTATACATTGTAGGTAAATGTCACACAACCCATGTAGGAGAAAACAGATTCAAAATCAATTGTGACTCTAAATCAACTTTCCTCCAAGACTCTGTACTAACTTGAGTTAGCAGGCAGAGTTATTGGGCACCATATATCATATTTTATGGCCAAAGAAATAAGAACATCAAAGCAAATTAATGAACAATTTATACAGCAAAGCATGTCCATAGGAAGGTTTCTGCAGGGCACCCCTACCTTTTCAAAGAGGAGTTTCAGACATAAAATTAATTATTCTAACCAATTAAATTCTATGTAATTTGATATGTTCTTTAAATACTTCAATGACATGAAATAAAAAGAATTATCTAATTTAAGTATTAGAAGTTCTGCCTGTTGATGTAATGAACCAGGTTCTACTTCTAGCCTTACAATTACTTCAACATCTTTTGGCCCCCTCTTTCCGTCTTTCTTGAAACATCCCTTTTAAAAATGCTTTTGGTAGAATTGATGTCTTAATATTTGGTCTTCCAATTCATGAACATGGAATGTCCTTCCATTAATTTAACTCTTCTTCAGTTTTATTTAGCAATGTTTTGTAGTTTTCTGTATGCAGTTCATTTATAACTTCAATTAAGTTTATTCCTAAATACTTTATTGTTTTAGTTGATATTATAAGTGGAATTATTTTCTGATTTCCCCCTCAGATTGCACATCAGTAGTGTATAGAAGCGCTACTGATTTTTGCATATTAATCTTGTATCTCACCACTTCGCTGAACTCATCTATTAATTCTAGTAGCTTTGTTGTGGATTTTTCAGGACTTACTAGATATAGGATCATGCCATCAGTGAACAGTGAAAGTTTTATTTCTTCCTTTCTATTTGGGTGCATTTTATTTCTTTGTCTAGCATAATTGCTCTAGCTAGAAGTCTAGCACAATATTGAATAATAATGATGACAGTGGGGATCCTTGTTTTGTTCCTGATCTCAGCGGGAAAGCTTTCATTCTTTCACAATTGAGTACAATGCTAGCTGTACATTTTTCATACATGCACTTTACCATACTGAGAAAGCTTCCTTCCATTCCTATCTTTTGGAGTGTTTTTTATCAAGAAAGGGTGCTATATCTTGGCAAATCCCTTTTCTGTATCAATAGGGAAGAGCATGTGATTTTTCTTCTTTAATTTATTAATGTGGTTTATTACACCAATTGATTTTCTTGTATGAAACCACCCTTGCATACCTGGGGTAAAACCCACTTGATCATGGTATATAATTCTTAAATAGGCTTTTGGATTCTATTTGCAAGAATTTTGTGATGGTTTTTACATCTATATTCATTTGAGATATAGTTCTGTAATTTTCTTTTTTCATGTTATCTTTATCTAGTTTCGGTATTAGGGTGATGTTCAATTCATAGAATGAGTTTGGTAGCATTCTTTCCTAATTTTTTTTGAAGAGCTTGAGCAAGATTGGTATTAGGTTGTCTTTGAATGTTGGTAGAATTCACCTGTGAAACATCTGGTCCTGGACTTTTCATCTTTAGTTGTTTTTTTTTTTTTTTTTTTTAACTTTATTTTGTACATTTAATAATTGAAAACATAAACAATTAAAAACTAGAGGTTTTTGATGACTATTTCAATCTCTTCACTTGTGACTGGTTTGTTGAGTATCCTATTGTTCTTAGGGTCAGTGTAGATGGTTTGTGTGTTTCTAGGAATTTGCCCATTTCTTCTACATTTTCTAGGTTTTTTGGCTTGCAGTTATTCATTGGATCCTTTTATGATCTCTTTTATTTCTGTAGGGTCAGAAGTAATGCCCCCTCCCCCACCATTTCTGATTTTATTTTTGTCTTCTCTCTTTTTTTTTGTTTCTGCTCTGATCTTTACTATATCTTTCCCTTGGCTTGGATGGGATTAGTTTGCTTTTCTTTTTCTAATTCGACTAAAACAATAAAATATTGTTTAATAATAGCGATTAAAGCAATGAAATATTTAGGATTAAACTTAACCAAGGACATAAAGGACATGTATTCAGAAAACTACAAAACATTGCTAAAAGAAACTGAAGAAGACTTAAATAATTGGAAGGACATTCTGTGTTCATAGATTGGAAGACAAACTATCATTAAGATGTCAATTCTACACAAATTAGTTTACACATTCAAAGCCATCCCAATAAAAATCCCAGCAGCCTTTATTGCAGAAATCAAAAAGCAAATAATCAAATTTTATTTAGAAGGGTAAAGGCCCCTGAATAGCTAAAAAATGTCTTAAAAAAAGAATTTGGAGGACTCTCACTTCCTGACTTTAATGCATATTACTTAGCTACAAGGGCAAAACCAGCATGGTACAGGCATAAGGACAGACAGACTAACCAATGGAACTGAATCGAGTACTCAGAAATTAACCCTGACATCTACTGTCAAGTGATTTTTGACAAGGCTGTTAAAGTCCACCCAGCTGGGCCAGAACAGTCTATTCAACAAATGGTGCTGGGAAAACTGGATAGCCATATTCAAAAAAAAGGAGAAAGAAATGCCTATCTCACACTTTATACAAAAATTAATTCAAAATGGATCAGGGACCAAAATATATTTTTTTTAAAATCCATAAAACTCCTAGAAGAAAATGTAGGAAAACATCTTAAAGATCTTGTTGAACATAAAAAAATGTTCAACATTACTAACAGTTAATGAAATGCAAATCAAAACTACAATGAAATATCATTTCACACCTATCAGACTGGCTGCTATTGAAAAGTCTGAAATCTGTAATTGTTTGAGAGGATGTGGAGAAATAAATGCTTATTCACTGTTGGTGGGAATGTAGAATGGTACAGCCACTGTGGAGGACAGTTTGGCAGTTGCTAAGAAGTTGAATATAGACTTGCCATGAGACCCAGCAATACTATTACTAAGTATATACACAGAAGAACTGAGAGCAGTTACACGTGCATACATCTGCATACTTATGTTGATAGCATTATTCACAATTTCCAAAAGTTGGGAAAAAATCCAAGTGTCCATCAACTGATAAATGGATAAACAAATTGTGTATAATATACACGATGCAATATTATGCATCACTAAGAAGTAATGAGGTTATGAAGCATATGACAACATGGATGAACATGGAAGACATTATGTTGAGTGAAGCAAGCCAGTCGCAAAAGAATAAATACTATACGACTGCCCTATTATGAATTAATATATTATGTGAAACATGAATATGGGTAAAACCGCATATATGACTGTTTTTCTTTGAAGCTGAACAAATATAGGTTAATACTATGAAATGTTAATAACAGACTAAAAAAAAAAAGCATTATAGTAAATGAAAGAGACAAGACACAGTGTACTACATATTATGATTCCAATTATATAAAATGTAAATATAAATCAATTTATAAAGATGAAATTAGATGAGTGACTATGTAAGACCGAGGAAGGACTGCTAAGGGGTGTGGAATCTTTCTTTTTGGATTAATGAAATTGTTCTAAAATTATTGAGATGATGAATGTACAACATTGTGATTATACTAAAAGCCATTGATTATACACTTTGGATAGGTCATATGGCATATATATATAGAACTCAAAAAATTGCTTAATAAGCAATTAAATAATTGTGCAAGAATAGCCAGAAATAGCAGCTATGTACAGCAGGGGAAACCGAGAGATTGAGAGGTGGGGAATTTTCTTATTTCTTTGTTTTTTGTTTATTATTTTTGAAATAATGAAAATGCCGTACTGATTGAAATGATGAACACACAATTATGTGTTTATACCAAATACCACTGATTGTACACTTTGGATAAATTGTATGCTTTATTAATATTTATCAATAAAATTTATTTGTTTTAAAAACAAGTGCTTTGGGACCTTTGATTCCCTAAGTCCTAGAGTTGCAATGACTTCTTGGCTTCTCAGCTTCCCAGAGGAGCCCTACTTGCATTAGAGATCTGACTTCTGGTTGTTACTCATGATGATTAATTTTGGTGTATACTCACGAGGCACAAATCTGAGGATGACCTACATGGTAATTATTAGATGTCTTGTTAGGTTATCAAATCCAAAAACCATTGTTCAAATACTTCATCAACAGAATTTTAGCAGCACTCCAAAACTTTAAAACACCATCTCATTAGTACAGCCATTAAATATCCATGTTTTCCCTCACTATTATGAATGCCAGGGGAAGAGGGGGAGGGATGACTATATGCTCTGATTGCAAGTAGTTTACCTGACTGGAACTGAGATACACATTCATATGATAATAATCTTATTATTAAGATTATAAGAAGATGACATTTGTTAGTGACTCATTCAAGTTTATTTAGAAAATCAAAATATACTTTCAGATGTTTCAAGTTAAGTGTCTCTTAGAACATGTAGAGCTCAATGATAACTGAACTATGAGGATAGTGAGGCTAGACTGTTTCAGATCGTTCATTCACCAGTCTTCAGTCTCCATAAGGCAGAATCAGTGAAAAGATATTTTTATTAGATCATTGAAATATTTTCACACTAGTGGAAAATAAACCTCATTGCTCAAGTTCTGCTAAAAATATATTAGCAAAGTAATTTTCATGTAAAGTATAGACTAAGAAAAATAAACAAAAATTTACCTTTTATAGCAGTTATGAGGTTTGCAGAGCAAACACATTTTTCAACATGATCAGTTTCAAGAAGCTTATCTTTCAGTTTTATATTTTATTTAGATATTTACATTCTTGTTCTAAATACACAAATGTTAATCTCAAATGTCTCTTGCTTCCATACATAATTATTACATTTCCCTTCTAGGGAAATCAAGAAACTTGAATTAAATCAAATTCTAATTATTAATGGTATTCCAACACAACGTTAATAGGAATTGTTTTTAGTTAAACCATGCTTACGTGCTTTATAAGCTGTGCCTCCACTAAGGAAAGCAGAAGGTTTATGTTGACACAGGAACAGTGTAAATCTCAAAGATGGCTAGAAGAATAAGTCTCAAAATAGCATACAAATATAACTGAATTATTTAAATAATCTTTTCCTGTTTCTCTTTTGTTATTGTGTTATTCACCCCATTTTAATCACCTAATTGATAAAATGATTTGTTACTACTATTTTATATGAAGTCTTTATTTATCCTTCTACATTTTCTTACTCTACTCATGATTCCTTCTGCAGTGTTTTTAATCTTCATCCTTCAGGTAAAATCTAGCTTTTCATCTCCACCTAATTCCCTTGCTTTAGGTAGCTGTTATTTTCTGGGGTAAACTTTATACTCTGGTGGTATGTTCTAATGTGGGTACAATCGCTGTTAAATATAGAAAAAATTCCATATTAGACTGAAAAGCATTGCAACCACTTAAAATGTTGCTTAAATTCCTGACTCTGCACCACCACCCGCATCTGGACTACATTATCCAGAGTATTTGCTTCATGCTGCTTCCATTGTCTATTCTCATTGTCAGGATCCTGGCCAGTCAGTCTTCCAGGTGTTCTGCATCCTGACACAAATATTGACTCACACGAAAACAACAGTAGGCTTTGCTGAGTGGATATTGAGTGTTACCAACCCATATCTCTGTAGTGGCCAATCCATCAAGCCATCAGACAACCATTGCTGCTCCTGGGTTCTGGTCATTGCCCATGGATATATCCTCTGGCCAGAGGTATTCTCAGGCTGGAACCCCAGGAGAGTTGATGACAATCTTACACGGGAGTAAACAAAAAGCTTGACAAATATATCATGCAATTTTGTCAATAATGCAGTTGTCTATGGTCTCCAAGATTAGTCTTTATGGACCAATTGTAAGAAATTCAACCTCCACAGAACATGGGCTCTGAGAGAGATTTAGACATCTAGAGTAGGGATGCAACATTGATGGACTTGCTCCAGGTAGGAACTGACTAGTCGCTGTGGAATCTGCTGACATGTAGCACTGCTAGTGAAAAGAAAGGCTACTTGGGATAGAAATGACCATTAACTGTGACTTGGGGCAAGGGATGCTTGTTTTAACTGAGAATGTAGGATTAATTTCTACTTAATGAGGGAAGTTCATTAAAAGCCAACAGTTTTGGGGACTGACAAGAGTAAGATGTTGAGGATGGAGCTCCAAAATCCTGTTCTCCCAAACAAACTTTGAAAAAAAAGCTTAAAGTGTCAGAACCAAATTTCTCAGAACTCCAGAAAACAGTGTAAAGTTTTTATCAACCAAGAGAAAGCTAAATCAAGAAAAATGTAATGCAAAAAGAGAAGGGAGCTCACTTTGGCAGCCCATATACTAAAATTAAGAGTGATACAGAGAAAATTAGCATGATCCATGCTCAAGGATGATACCCAAATTTGTGAAGTGTTCCATATTTTTAGTCCTGACAGCAACAAGAGAAAAGAGATCTATCACATACAATGGAAACTCATAAGATTAAGTGCTGATTTCTCATTTGAAACTTCCGAAGTGAGAAGGGAGTGGTATGACATATTTAAAGTACCAATGCCAGCTAAGAATTCTGTTTCCAGAAAAAATGTCCCTCAAAAATGCAGAAGGCATTAAAATGAAACACAGATAAATGGAAATTGAGAGAATTCATCAAAAGGAGACCGGGCCTACAGGAAATACTAAAGGAAGTACTGGAGCTGAAAGGAAAAAAAAATATGAGAGCAAGGTTTTGGGGAGAGTTTAGACATGAAGATTATTACTAATGGTAACTAAAAGAGTAAAAATATAAACAAAAATAAGATATGAAATAAAAAAGCCTGAAGATAAAACGAATGGATAACTACTGCCTTTACAGTAATAATACTGAACATTAATATATTAAAATCCCCTATTTAGAGATAAAAATAGGCAAAATGGACAAAAAATATGATACTACTACATGCTGTCTACAAGAGACTCACCATAGACCCAAGGCCACAAATAAGTTATAAGTGAAAGATTGGAAGATGATTTTCCATGCAAACTGTAATCACAAAAGAGCAGGAGTAGCTATACTAATATCAGACTAAACAGATTTTGCATGGAATTTTAAGATATAAAGATATGGAGCAATCTACCAAGAAGAAAGATCACAAATTATTATGGACCTAACCACAGTGCCTGAAAATACATGAGGCAAAAACTGACAAAACTAAGGGGAGATGAAAATGTCTGTAAGATCATAGTGGGGGACTTCAGTACACATTCTCAGCAATATATAGAACAATTAAAGGGAGGGTCAATTTTTTTAAAAAGTCCTTTAATATATGTTAGGGGAACTAGACCTAATTGACATAGAACACTGTGTACCCCAAACAGCAGGATATATATTCTTCTTGAGTGCTCAGGGATTATTCTCCAGGCTAGACCACATGTTAAGTCACAGAAGAAAACTCAACAATTTTTTTAAAAAAATTAAAGGACAGAAAACAATGTCTCTTAACTCGGTAGAATAAAGCTGGAAATTAATAATGGTTAGAGAACTGGGAAATTCACAAAATACTTGAAGCTAAGCACCTTCTTAAATACTCAGTGGGTCAAGGGTCAAGGGGAAAATTGGGAGAGAAATCAATAAATATCTTGAGAGTGATGAAAATGAGAACACAACATGAACACAACATATCAAAACTTAAGGGATACAGCAAATGTAGGGCTGAGAAGAAACTTTATAGTCCTAAATATCTACACTAAAAAATAAGATATAGCAAAAACAAAAGACATAACTGCACATCTGGAATCCCAATGCAAGCAAAAGGAAAGAAATAACAATGATTGGAGCAGAATTAAATGATAATAAAAAATAAAAGAGAGAGTTAACAAAACCAAAAGCTGTTTTGAGAATATTAATAAATTGAAAAACCTTTAATTAGACTAACAAAAAAATAAAGGGAGAAGATACAAATATATAAAATCAGAAAGGAGAGAAGGAAGATCACCACTGACCCCAAAGAAATTTTAAAAAAGATCATAAGAAGATAGTATGAAAAACTGAATGCCTGCAGGTTCGACAACTTAGATGAAAACGATGAATTTCTAGAAACACGTGAACAACATACATCATCAAAAGAATAAATAGAATCAAAAGACAAATCACAAAAAACTAAAACCAATGCTGCTTAAAGTTGACTAAAAAATTGAAGAGGAGGGAAGATCACCTAACTCATTCCATGAAACAAACATCACCCTAATACTAAAGCCAGATAAAGATGCTAAAAGAAAATTACAGTCCAATCTCTCTAATGAACTTAGACGCAAACATCATCAACAAAATACTTGCAATTTGAATCCAACAACACATTAAACAAGTTATACACTATGAGCAAATGGGTTTTATCACAAGTATGCAGGATGGTTCACCATAAGAAAATCAATTAATATAATATACCACATTAACAAATCAAATGAGAAGCATTATATGATCATTTCTATTGATACAGAGAAAGCATTTGACAAAATCCAGCATTCTTTTTTGATAAAAACATGTTGGAAGATAGGAATAGAAGGAAAGTTCCTCACCATGATAAAGGGCATATATGAAAATCCCACAGCTAGCATCCTACTCAAAGTTGAAAGCCTTAAAGTTGTCCCTCTATCACCCAGACCAAGACACAGATGCCCACTGTCATCACTCTTACTTAACATTCTGTTAGAAATTCATGCTCTTGCAGTTAAGAAAGAAAAATAAATGAAAAGCATCCAAATTAGAAAGGAATAAAACTTTCACTCTTTGCAGAGGACACGATCCTATAAAGAGAAAGTCTAGCTTTATCTGTAATAAAGTTATTTGGATTCATACACTAGTAATGAGTAGTTGATTCCATACACTAGTAATGAGTAATCTGAGGAGGAAATAATGAAAAAAAATATTTATAATTTATAAAAATTATTTTAAAAAATTATTTATCATTTATAATAGCAACTAAAAAAATCAAATATCTAGGAATAAATTTAACCCAGGATATAAAGGACTTAAACACTGTACACAGAAAACTAAAATTCACTGAAAAAAGAACAAAAAAGACAAAGAAGTCCTTAATAAGTTGAAGTGTATTTTGTGTTCATGTATTGAAACATTAAATATCATTAATTCTTTCTGAATTTATTTACAGATTCAATGCAATCCTAATTAAAATTCCAACAACCTACTCTAAAGAAGTGGAAATGCAAGTCATCAAATTTCTTTGAAAGGGTAATTGACCCCCCAAATCAGAAACATCTTGAAAAAGAAAAACAAAGTTAGAGGACTCTCACTTCCTGACTTTAATGCATATCACAAAGCTAAAGTGGCAAAACAGCAATGCCCTTGTAAAAGGATAGATATATTGACAAATGGAATTCAATTGAGAGTTCAGAAATTTGCCCTCACATCTATAGACAACTGAATATTGACAAGGCTGTCAAGTTCATTCAACTGGGACAGAACAGTGCATACAACAAATGGTGATGGGATAACTGGATATCCATATAAAAGAGAATGAAAGAGGATCCTTACTTCACACTACATACAAAAATGAACTCAAGTTGGATCAAACACCTACATATAAGATCAATGACCAACAAACTCCTAGGAGAAAATATAGGGAAGCATCTACAAGATCTGGTAGGCAATGGTTTCATAGACTTTACACCCAAAGTGCAAGAAACAAAAGAAAATATAAATGATACCTCCTCAAAATTAAAAAACAAAACAAAACTGTGCTTTAAAGGGTTTTCTCAAGAAAGTGAAAATATTTGGAAAACATACAACCAATAAGGATCTAATATCCAGCATATATAAAGAAATCCTACAATTCAACCATAAAAGTCCAAACAACAAAATTCAAAAATTGGCAGGGGGCTTGAATATACATTCCTCCAAAGAGGAAATATAAATTGTTTAAAAAAAGCACATGAAAAGATGCTCAACATTACTATTTGGGAAGTGCAAATGAAAATGACATTGAGATATCAATCATACCTACTGCACTAGCCACTATTTTTAAAACCAGAAAACTACTAGTGTTGGAGAAGATGTGGAGAATTAAAAACACTCAATCACTGCCGCTGGGAATGTAGAATGGTGCAACCACTGTAGAGGAGAGTTTGGCAGTTCCTCAGAAAACTAAGTATAGGATTCATATATGATCCAGCAAACCCACTACTAGGTATATACCCAAAAGAACTGAAAGCAGGGTCTCCAACAGATAAGTGCATATTGATGTTCATAGCAGTATCATTCACAATTGCCAAAAGATGGAAGCAATCCAGATGTCCATCAATCTATGAATGGATAAGCAAATTGTAGTATATATATCAACACATACAATGGGATATTGTTCAGCCATTAAGATCAATGTCCTGATGCATGTAACAGCATATATTAACCTTGAGCACAATATCTTCAGTGAAATAAGTCAGACACATAAGTAGAACTATTGTATGATCTAATTTCTATTAAGTAATTTTAATAAGCAAACTCATATAAATTGTATCTACACTATAGGTTACCAGGAGATAGACTGGATTTAAAGAATCCAGTTAAAGTTGGTTCTTAACTTGTATAGAAATTCTATTTGAACAGATAGTTAAGGTTTGGAAGTGGTGGTGGTGATGGTAGCACATTATTGTGAGTATAATCAACAGCAATGAGCTGTATAGGTGAGTATGGTTAAATGGAGAAACTTTAGGATGTCTATATTACTAGAATAATAATTAAAAGATCAAACATAGGACAGTTCAGTACAGTGAACACTATTGTAGATGATGCACTATAGTTGATAGTACAAGTATAAGATTGTTCTTTCATGAATTGTAACAAATCTATGATATTAATACAAAGTGTTAGTAATAGGTGTTAAAAATAGTACATTTTTTTGAAAAGTGCTATCATCTATTGTCACAAAAGTTCCACACCAATTCCAGGTGTTAGTGTTGGGGTAGTGTATAGTAATCCTACAGTTTATGCCTGATTATTTTCTCTACTCAGAACTTATCTAAAAAACAAATAAAAATCAAACAAGTTAATAATTATACCGAAACGAAAATGAAAACATTACTAAAAAGCCCTCTGTAACAAAGCTAAAGAAGCTCCTAAGAAAATATGTATCCACTTATATTTGGAAAAATAAACTTTTCAAAAGAAGACAAGTTGAACACCAATAAATTAAACTAAATTGTCAATTTATTTAATGTAGGTTAAAATAGTCTAAAATAATATCTGTGGAAGAGAATATTAATGAGAAAATATCAGTGAATTAAATAAAAATATATGACAGTATTAATAAATTAGAACAATTGGATACTATTAATAGGTCCATTAGAATTTTTAAAAATTATAAATTAAATCCAGAATATCTAAGGGGCAGGAGACTCAGATTACATCAATACTGTTTTCAATGAGTTGGGAGTTCTGAAACTGACTAAGGAAGAATTATAAAACCTAAATTTTTCTACCGTAACATAGAAAGTGAACCACTAGATAATAATATTTCTACAAAAGAAAATATCCAGCTTAAAAACTCTCAAAAGCTCATTGTGTAGAATTCCCATAAAACACCCCTTCACCAATACACCACAGAATGGTGGAATATTTGTTACAGATTATGAGATAATATCATCAGACTATTACCACCAACCATGGTCCATAGCATACATTTGGCACACTTTTTCCATACCTTCCCCCCCACCCCCCATTATCAACACAGCACATCTTTGGCATTGATGCAAGAATATTACAGTATTGTTGTTAACCACAGTCCATAGGTCACACCAAATGATTGTTTTGTAAATTCACTGCCTCTCTAATAAAAATATATTTTTATAAAATAGAGTGATTTGGGGGAAAAATATAACAAATGTAAGACATGGACTATAGTTAGTAGTAAGATATTGATGATACTCTTTCATAATTTGTAGCATGTCTCCTTTCTACATTTTTGTCTCAAATGTCACATATTTTTACATTTCCTTATAGTAATATATATGCTGTTAGACTTTGCCTTTCAAACATTTTTATACCCATATAATAGTTCTGTTAGTAATAAACACCAAGATGTACTGGTACCATTTCCATTCATTTCAAAAGATTTACATGCAAACTTTTAACCAATTCAGAAGCACTTTTTTTAAATTCAGGAGAAGAGGAACTTACTAATCTCCAAAATTCTTGGTGAGAACATAGGGATGCTGACTATAATAATCTGATATCCCTTCTGTAAAGCCTAACTCAATTTCAAATTTATTTGAATGCTTTATTATTATTAACATCACATGGTACTCTGCATACATATTCATAATGTTTTATGAATTTATTAAATAAAAACATCTTTTTCTCTAACAATGCTTTACTTCACTAGAGCTTCCTGAGGAAAGAGTTTATTCAATTCTCCATCCCCCAAATTTTAAATAGGACTTAGGAAATTATATGCAGTTGTGCAAAACCTTTTAAACTAATATACTGATTCATTAACTGTATTGTTTTGTGTCTTAGTTTGCCAGGGTGGATATACCAAATAACAGGGTCTGGTTGGCATACACAGTATCTATCTTTTGTATCCCAAACTCTGCAGACTGTAAGTACACAATCAAGATATTGTCACAAAAATGCTTTCTCTCAATTCTATAGTTTATGGTTGTAGCTTACCAGGAATCCATAATGCAATTTATGCCTTCATCACATGGCTATTTCTCTCTTTGACTGTGTCCTACTGACTGAGTCAAATGACCTGTGATTACAAGGACTCCAGTCAGGATGGATTAAGTACATTCTTGATTCAGTTTGGCCTCATCTCAATGAATAACTACTTCAAAGATCCAATTAACAAATTCATTAATATCCACAGTACTGGGCATTGAACGTCTTTGTGGGCAGGGGGGTATGATTCAATCAATAACACACCCTGAATCATTTTTATGGTCTCTCATTTTATTCTTCTACTGACAGTGAAGTGGTGTTTTTTTTTTTTTTTTTTTTTTTTCAAATTAAGTATTCTACATGTACAGTTTGATGTGCTGGTATTTTAACAATTGTGAATTACTATATTTTACTGTGACTCCTTCTGAGGGTAAATCTTGAGGTATTGATATGTTCATTGATGTAAATTCTATGACTATATTGTGATATCCATGAAGTGAATTCTTGATTCCATTCATTAGTATTTCTTGCCAAATAGTGCCCAGCTGTTATTCAATAAGTTAATATTGAATAAAAGCACATAGAGATCAACAGAATATATTTCCTTCTGTACTTCTCCATATTTTGATTGCTTTCTTACTATTCAGATTAAAGGGGCCCATGTAGATTTAATGAGCATGTGGAGCTGAATGGCATTCCAACTTGGAGGAAGGGACCATGGCAATTTCTCAACAGTCAAGCTATTTTCAAAGAAGAAGAAACTTTCCTGACAGCACAAAAAGAAAGCTATTGCCAGTCTAAAAAGAATATGGAGTTGCAAGATAAAAATATATAGTGGCGGGCATCTCTACACTATGAAAAAGCAAGCTGTTTTTGAAGGATTAATGTTTTTTCTTAATGTGTAATAAAAGATGAACAAATGCAATGGAAACATATCACAAAATGTTTTGATCACACAAGGCTCTCAGTACATGAATTCTTAACAACCCAAAAGAAATTATGGCTCTCAGAATAAGATATCATATTTTTATCATACAAAATTAATATCATGAAATTAGACATCATTATTTTATAATTAGGTTGCTCAAACATCTGAGTTGATTTCTCTTGACTCAAGCCAGGGTATTTCTCCTGATTATAGATTCAATCTCTGATTTAACATAGAGTTGTGAACTGGTTCCTGGGTCTGCATCTCTTGACTTCTCTTCCAACAGTCTACTTTTTATAGCCATCCTCATACCTGGTTGGATGAAGAGAAAGCAGAACCCCTATATTAAGGAGACATAATCACAAAGGCACTGTTCTAACCCATAGATGTTAATCTCAGACTAAGGCACTCAGGTCTCCCACCTCTTACCCTTTAAACCCATTCTTATGATTTTATCACTGACCTGGGGGGAGAGCTATCATCACCATTATTATGTAGCTATGAAAGAAGTAGAGATGTTACACAACATCAAAACTGTGTTCAATGCTGCACATATAAACAATGACTGGTGTGTGACACTTTCTAAAACTTTCTTTCTGCCCTGGATGAATAATCTATGTATATTCCATTCTATTTTATATTGTAGGCTTTGCCCAATAGCGTGTTTCATAATTCATGTGAGATTCAGCACAAACATCTTTCAGTGCATCCTGAATTATTAACCTTCAATAATCATCATGTTATCAAAATGAAGCACATATTTTCAGCTCATTGAACTCTGATGATAAGAGTCAAAGCAATGTCCTTTCTGGGTTGAAAATCCTCCTAACCCATTTGTGACATACAGACATGAAACTCCCATCAATATATCATAATACTTGACACACAAGCATGTCAGAAATGGCTATTTCTATACACTATGGAGGAGTCTTTCTCTGATGAACTCCCCAGCCTTTAATCCAGAAAGCACTTAAAAGCTTCTCTTAAATAAGGAGAGGTCTTATGTCATGACTAATGCTGTCTGCATCATGTTGATATTAGCACTCTATACTATACACCCCAAATGTGAAGTTTGTATCAGTGGGTCTTATTGAAGCTCAGTGGGTGTAATGAAAATATTCTCTTCAAATTTTGAATTTAGTCATCAGTAGTGCAGGAAGGTGAAGTGGCAGATAGTGTCATTGTTATCAGAGACCAGCCCCAGTGCGTTCTGTGATTCACCACCCAAGACAACACTGAGTTCAAGTAGGCAGTATCTCTTATCTTCACCCACACCTTCATTCGGGTTATAGGAACTGTGGATATAAAAGTGAATAAATGGAGAGAGATCCTTGTTCTCCATGGTCTATGTACCCTTGTTGAGGAAAAATAAAATATATGCCTATCAAATGGTGATAAGTGTTATGGAGACTGACAAAGCAAGGAAGGGAATAGGGACTAGAGTATTAGGTAGTATAGATTTTACTCAGACAGAGCAGATTTTTTAAGAACAATGTTAACTGGTTTTTACTGAGCATCCCTTTGTGCCAAGTATGTTGATAAATTTTAAGAAGATTATCTTTTTTTCAGTTACTACAACACACTTTATTGCACATGTTTTACTGATAATGAAATAGAAACTTCAAAGGTTAGGTAGTTTTCTACTGCCAGATAAGAGTTGGTCTCTTAATCTACTATTTTTAAAGTGATGGACACTGAAGTAATGCAGTCATTAGAGTCTTCGTGAAGAAATTTGATGACTTAAAAAGCAGTTGACATTATGCTGAGTAAAGTAAGCCAGACACAAATAGACAAATATTCTATGATCTCACTGGTATGAACTAATTATAATAAGCAAACTCATAGAGTTAGAATCTGGAATATAGGTTACCAGGAGATAGACTGGGGCTAGAGAATGGAGAATTGATGCTTAAATTGTACAGACTTTCTTTTTGAGATAAGTGTAATGTTTTGGAAATGGATGGTGGTGATGGTAGCACCTTATTGTGAGTGTAATCAACAGCACTGAATTATATAGGTGAATGTGACTAAAAGTGGAAATTTTAGGTCATATATGTTGCTAGAGGAGGAATTAAAAGATAAAACATAGAACTGTATAACACATTGAGCCCTATGGTAGAAGATGGGGTATAGTTTACAGTACAAGAATATTCTTTTATGAATCAAAATAAATGTACAACACTAATAAAAGGTGTTAAAATTAGGGTAAAATAGTGCTATATAAGGAAAAACACATGTAATATAAGCTATGAATGATAGTAAATAGTATTGTTTTAATATTTTTTCACCAATTATAACACAGGTAATGACTGTTAAAAAAATTAGTTCAGACGAGATCGGGCGCGTTCAGGGTGGTATGGCCGTATGAATGCATTACTATGAACCAAATATATTGTGTAATATATTGTTTGATTAAAAAAAAAATTTATATGTATCCATTACATTTAATTGAGAAATGTATATATTTATTCATCTGTGTTTACTTTTTAGTTTTTAATTGTTTATGTTTTCAATTATTAAATGTACAAAATAAAGTTAAGAAAAAATTAGTACACTTACAAAAAATTATCAGTAATTGTAGTAAACGTTCCACACAAATGCAAGGTGTTTGTGCTGGGGTGGTGCATGGAATACACACTTTATGCATGATTGGCCTATAAACACACATATCTAATAATTATTTTACAAAGCAGCCAAAATATGCAATCAGTTGATAATTTTTTCATGGGATATATTGTCTCTGCTTCAATTTCACTCAACTTAAATCCTTTTTCACAATTCTGAAATGAGTTTGCAATTTTATAAAGTCAGGTTTTTCATTGGAAGCAGCTACACCAAACCTGATTTAGCCTGATTTTAATGGTATTTAATTAATTATTTATTTATTTGTTTGCTTGTTTGTTTTTATTTTTTCATTTTGCATTATATCAAATTATTTAGATTCCTCCCAGGAATTTTTTTTCTATACAAATGTGTGGTAATGATGTAGATTAAGTTTTCTCAAAATTTTTTCATCCATGAATCCATAATGAATGAAGACTTGATCTTTGTCATTAAAATGAAAAATAATTAAGATCTTAAACATAACTACTATGGAAAGTGATGTTCAAATGAAATAAATAGTTAATAGTAAAAAATTAACATAACAGCATAAATATCTCCTTGGAAGTTTCCAACAAAATACATATTTTCAACTTATAATTACAAACTTGAACAATTATTCAAGTTAAATATCCAGTCAAATAATTTCTTAAAATTTTTATATCTCCTATTTAGAAACCCCTAATTTGAAAAATTTCATATCGTTATTTAAAATTATATTTGACAGGGTGATTGTGGTTATGAAGATATTTCTCACTCAAGACTACTTCAGCAAAGCCCAAAAACTAAGTATTTGGGTGATACTGACTTCATAGAATGAGTTAGGAAGTATTCCCTCCTTTTAAATATTTTGGAAATATTTGAACAGGGTTGGTATTAATTCTTCTTGGAAAGATTGGTAGAATTCACTTATGATCGATCTTATCCTTGGCTTTTCTTTATTGAGAGTTTTTTGAAGACTAACACAATCTCTTTTCATTTTTTTGTTGAGGATTCTGTTTCTTCTAGAGTCAGGGTAGGTTGTTCCTGTGTTTCTAGGAATTTATCCATTTTTATCTAGTTTGTCTAATTTATTGCTTATAATATTCTCTTCTGATACTTCTCTTTATTTCTGTGGGATCAGTGGTAATGCTCTGATTTTGTTTATTTGCTTGTTTTTTTCTTTCTCAGTCTAGTAGTCAATTTTATTGATCTTGCAAAGAACCAACATTTGGTTTTGTTAATTCTATTGTTGTTTCTCTATTTCATTTCTTCTGTTCTAGCCATTTTTTATTTCCTTCTGCTTGCTTTGTGACTTGTTTGCTCTTCTTTATCTAGTTCCTCCAGGTATGGAGATAGGCCATTGATTTAGCTCTTTCTTTTTTTAAATGTATTTTTATTACACAAGTTGTGATCTTGCAAAACAATCGTGCACATGTGTAGGATTTATATACAACACCCCTAACACCAACATACCACACAGTGGTGGAACATTTGTTACAGATTATGAGATAATATCATCAGACTATTACCACCAAGCATGTTCCATAGCATACATTTGGCACACTTTTTCCATACCTGCCCCAGTATCAATACAGTATATCTTTGGCACTGATGCAAGAATATTACAGTATTGCTGTGATATCACTCAAACTGTATTTTTCCAATGCTTCTCCACATTCCTACCACCCTGCAATAGTGATGCACATTTAAGCATGTAAATATCCCACTCATCCTTGCCTTTACCTCATCTCATTAAGTTTTGATATGTTGTGATCCCTTTTACAATCATCTCAAAATATTTACAATTTTGCAATTTTTTCTTTGCTGCACAGAATGTTTAAGAATGTGTTTTTTACCAAGTCTATATTGATGATTTTTCTAGCATCATTTCATTATGGTCAGAGAAAGTGATTTGCATAGTTTCAATCTTTTTAAAATTTGAGACTTGTTTTATGACCCAACACGTGGGCTGAGCTGGAGAACCATCTATGTGCTCATGAGAAGAATATATATAGCTTTCATTTGATTGCTGCTGCGATTTTTTTACTATATTTGGTATGAGGTAATATTGATCTCATGGGATGAGTTGAAAATTCTCTTCCTGTTCAATTTTTGGAAAAGTGTCTGTCAATATTGATATTTCTTCTGTAAATATTTGGTTTAATCACAAATTAAGACATATGTTCCTCCAGGCTTTGAAGTGGAAAGGTTTTAATTTATAATTTCAATTTCTACAATGAAAGTATGGCTATTCAAGCTATCCATTTTTTCCTGCATGACTTATGGTAGTTAGGACTTTGAAGAAATTTATATATTTCACTTCATTTGTCCAAATCAGTGACAAATATTGCTTTTGCCATTCCATTCCTATCCTTTAAATAATTCCAGAATCTGTTGGGATGTCAAGTTTATCATTCAAATTTTTGATAATTTGTGTCTTCTTTCTTTGTTCTTGTTCCATCTGCCTGGAAATTTAAACATTTTATTGATTAGCTAAGTGAACTAGCTTTTGTTGTCCTTGGTTTTATATCATTAATAATGGATTTTTATGCTGGCTTTTTTTGTTTGCTTTCTTTCTTCTGTTGTTTATTAGTGTTAAATTTGCTCCTATTCTTCTGCTTGCAATAGTTAATACTGTGGTCACTTATTTGAAATGTTTCTTTTTTCTTAGTAGGTGTTTCCTGCCATAAATTCCCCCCTAATTACTTCTTTAGAACTTGCCCCTAGGAATTTTGAATTTAAGTGCAAAACAATTTTAATTTCCATTTTTATTTCCCTTTTGACCCATGTGTTCTTCAGCAGTGAGAGTTTTAGTTCCCAATATTTGAAGTTTGTCATGATATATTTCTCTTATGGAGTCCTAATTTTAATATATTGTCATCAGAAACCATATTTTGTATGATTTGCATCCTATAGAATTTGTTTAAAAATATGGTTTATACTTTGTGTATTTTCCATATGCACTTGTAAACTAAATATGTATACATCTATTGTTATATGGAATATTCTAAATGAAAATAAGTTCAAGTCAGTTGACAGTGCTGTTTAAATCTTGTGTAGCATTGCTGATTTTTTAATATATATTCTATCAGCTATTAAGGGAAGAGTTAATATTTTGAAAATGATTATGGATTTGTATATTTCTTCTTGCATTTTAATTAGTTTTAGATATAAACTTATATGTTCTGTTATTAGATGAATATAAGTTTAGCATGCTATGTCATCTTGATGAACTGACACTTTGAGAACTATGAAATGAAATTTATTAGCCCTGGTAATATAATTTGCACTTAATCTGCCAGTAGTCCCATTGGGTGCATTTATTCACATACTTTATATTTTAATCCATCAGAATCTTGATTTTGGTCTTTTTTATATCTTCCAAGTTTCAAATTATTTTTTCTGATCATAAAGATAACATGTATATTTGACAAGGGAGCAAACAATTTATTGGGGAAAGCACAATCTATTCACTAAATGGTACAAGGAACAACTGGGTATCCAAATTCAAAATAAGGCTATTGCACTTCTACTTCACCACAGTCAAAAATTAACTCAAAATGGATCATGGCCTTAAAGCTAAGAGATAAGTTATTAATATCTTTGAAGAAAATATCAGGGTAAATATTTTTGGTTTTGGTTAGACACTGGTTTCATAAATATGACAGCTAAAACACGTGCATCAAAAGAAAACATAGTTAAATTTTTGTCTCTTTCAAAGGACATGAAGAAATTGGAAACAAAATTTCCAAATTAAGAGAATCATGGAAGAAAAGTATTTGCAAGAATTATAATGACATATGTAGAAATAATATATTTGATAAGTTAATTGCAATCAGAATATAAAAATAACTATTACAATCAGCAATGCAATTTTATAAAATTGATTAAAATGGGTAAATATTCAGTTTATTTTGGGGTGATGAAAATATTTGGGTATTAGATAATACTGATGATTGCATATCCTTCTGAATCTAATAAAACCCACTGACTTGCACACTTTAAAAATGTGAATTTTATAGTATGTGAATTAAATTTCAGTAAAAATTTTAAAAGAAATGTATCCTCTTGATATACTGCCATAGATGTGCAGTGGCAAAATGGGTGATGCAAGAATATACCTTGAATCACTTCACGAAAAACCTGAAGTCATTTAAATAATATGATTAGATAACCTATAGTATATCAAAACATGGAATGCATTAATATTTTTAAAATGTATGAACTAGGTTCATGTGTACTATTTGGGAAAATAAAAGTTATGATTGTTTCAAAATCTTTTTCCACTTGCATCGGGTTTGCAATGATGTTGATTATTTTCCTACAATAGGTCTTATTTTCCTAATTCATTTCATGCTGGGTAATTTTTATTGGATTGTGAATGTTACCATTTTAAATCCTGGGTATAATTATATTCATATAAAGACTCTTGACTTTTGTTATGAGATTCTTACTTAGAAACAGTTTGATTCTTTGGGGACTTGCTTTAAAGACATTTAAAGGTGGGTAGGAGCAGTGGTCATCAGTCTAAACCTATTTTCTCCCCACTATCAAGACAATATACTCTTGTGTACTGTAATCCATACCCCAAGACTCTTTATATTTTCCAGTCTGACTCTTGGTAACATGCACAATTACTGCATGTGTGTGAGTGTCAGTCATTGATTGTTACTTACATTATTTTTTAGGGTTTCTTTCCCCACCCTTGGAGAATTTCCTTACACTAATGTACTGAGCAATAATCAGCCAAGTACTTGACAAAGAGCCTCTCTATATCCCCAGGATTTAACCTCTGTGAAGCTCTTTATTCTCTGAAACTCTGTCTTGTGAAGTCTCAAATTTTTGGCCTCTCCATACTATATAGCTTTATTTTCTCATCTCAGTGAGTCTGACAGCTTCTGTCTGAGATCTGCAAACTAAACCATGGTTTGGATACTCTATCAAGCATAGGGATCACCTCATTTGCTTCTCTTTTCTTATAGATTATTGTTCTCAGTTCCTTCATTTCCAGTGCCATGAGAAATATTGTTTCATGTATTTTCAACACATATTGTTTCAGGGAGGTATAAATCTGTTCGTTGTTATCCCATCTTTGGTAGATAGATTCTATTTCAAATTCAATTCTAATGAAATAAATATATTGTGTTAACTGATAGGATACTTCTGTTACTTTACCTTAAATATCTCTTGTGGGCAGTTATATTCCATATATTCAACAATAATTATCTTAAAATACTTGCTACTTTTAAAATAAGTAATTATTAAATACATACTATGAAGAAATATAACTTGCTAGGTAGAAATATTATTAAATGTTATGGATCCAAATGGTAGAATGTATAGAGAATGCATGTCAAAAGTAATATGACATATAAACAAATATAGAAACTTACAGAATAAGTCAAGATTAAATGCAGTTGTTTTTTTTTTACAAATATTAGTATCACTTAGTGAGTGTAGAATGTGTTCTACAGAGAATAATGCACAATTTTTAGTCATCACAGATAAAACTTTCTGAAATTTCTTTCAATTTAATGATTTTACAGTCTTTATTTTAGAATTTATTATGTTGATTTTTGATGTAACAGTTTCTACGATAACCATTAAAACTAGCTTTTAGAAAACTAGTAAACAGTGAATTTTTACACAACAAAAAAATCTATTTTAGAAAATATGACAAAAGGAAAAATGTGAGAAAATAGTATTGGCTTAAAATAAAAGGATGGAAGAAATCATTTCATGAGAAAACAGTATTGGCTTAAAATAAAAGGATGGAAGAAATCATTTCATATATAATTGTGATGGTTGGTTAATGTGTCAACTCGGCCAGGTAATTGTTTCCAGGTGTTTGTTCCAGCAAGCACTGGGCTAATTGTAATACAAGAGCATTTATGGGCTTCAATCACCAATGAGTTTACTGCGTGGATGGCTGATTACATCTGCATCAATCAGGGAGATTACATAATCAGTGGGTGACGCTTTTATCCAATCAGTCGAATGCCTTAAAAGGGGAAGTGATTTCAACATTCAGAGAGAATTTTCCAGCTTGTCCTTGGACAGGCAACTTCTCCCAGAAACTCATCAAGGACCTTTCATCAGACTTTCATTGGAGCCCCTGGTTTGCAGCCTGCCTGCGGAACCTGGACTTGTGCATCCCCACGGTTGCATGAGAGACTCTTTTAAAATCTCATATTATTGACAGATAACTCCTGTTGATTCTGTTTCTCGAGAGAACCCTGACTAATACAATAATAATTATCAGTAACTAATATGTTGAGTTTTACAAGCAAAAGACAGTATTTTCAAATAGTATTTAAACAGAGAAATAAATTAGTTACAGGTTGTTTGCAATCTAAGGAAAAGGAAACATTGAAAGTCATAAATCTATCATTATTTATTTTATTTTATTTTATTTTGTACATTGAATTGAAAATATAAACAAAAACTAAAAAGTAAACACAGATGAATGAATATATACATTTCTCAATTAAATGTAATGGATACATATAAAATATTTTTTGAATCAAACAATATGTTACGCAGTATATTTGGTTCATAGTAACACATTCATACAGTATTTGTCCTTTTGTGTCTGGTTTGCTTTGCTCAACATAATGTCCTCCAGGTTCATCCGTGTTGTCATATGCTTTACGACTTCATTTCTTCTTACAGCTGCATAATATTCCATTGTGTGACTAGACCACAGTTTGTTTAGTCAATCGGCTGTTGATTGACACCTGGGTTGTTTCCAACTTTTGGCAATGGTGAATAATGTTGCTATGAACATCGGTGTGCAGATGTCTGTTCCTGTCACTGCTCTCAGTTCTTCTGGGTATATACCCAGTAGTGGTATTGCCGGGTCACATGGAAAGTCTATTTTCAACCTCTTTAGGAACTGCCAAACAGTCCTCCACAGTGGCTGTACCATTTTGCATTCCCACCAACAGTGAAGAAGTGTTCCTATCTCTCCACATCCTCTCCAACACTTGTAGTTCTCTGTCTTTTTAATAGTGGCCAATCTGATAGGTGTGAAATGATATCTCATTATACTTTTCATTTGCATTTCCTAATCATGAGTGATGTGGAGCATTTCTTCATGTGTTTTTTTGCCATTTGTATTTCTTCTTTGGAGAAATGTCTATTCAGGTCTTTTGTCCATTTTTTAATTGGGTCATTTGTCTTTTTATTGTTGAGTATCAAACAATACTCAAATAATACTTGTTGAATAATCAAAAGTCTTTAAAGTGTATTATTTGCCTCATTGCTCAAGAGATAGATACTTCAATTTCTGAAGGATATGGCTATGAAATAAGACCTTTACTTAAAGATTTATTTTTTATTTTTATTTTTTTAAGATTTTATTTATTTATTTATTCATTTATCCCCCCTTGCTGCTTTTGCTCGCTGGGTCAGCTAACCACGCCGCGCGGGTGGGCTTGCCTTCACCAGGAGGCCCCGGGAACCGAACCCAGGCCTCCCATATGATAAACGGGAGCCCTACTGATTGAGCCACAGCTGCTTCCCTAAAGATTTAAAAAATAGAGATAATATACAGATGAAATTACTTCTCAAATACATGATAAATTAAAAAGGAAAGAAAGCAATTCATGGAAGAAAAGGCAAAGAAGAAACAACTATAACATATTACATAAAGAAAGAATTAAAATAAGGTGAGAGAAGACAAATCATATCAGGCCAGACATTTAATAGGTGCTCAAAACTATGAGTTCAATAAGTAGATAAGTCTCTTAAAGCAACACACAGAGCAAAATGAATTTTCCTATTTATCAAAATAGGCAGGTCACAAGCTGAGTGAAAAAACAAAAGCAAACCTATACTCATATATATATATCACTTATATGAAATTTATGAATATGAAATAAACCTAAAATAAAATGAATAAAACTTTAGAAATAAAAGACTAGAAAATAATTGAATTATAAGAAAAATGCAGTAAAATTCTGATTTCAAGATAAAAACCATGAAACAGGCAAAAAAGGGCAAGTTTTATTGATCAACTATTAAGTCTACAATGAATATATAGGTGTATTGGAATTTAATGATAGCCTACTAGAAAGGTAAAGAATAAAAGTCTAATACTTTTGAAGATGGGTCAAGTATGTAATATTTGTCGTTGTATTTCTAGTTGTACATATCAAATAAAATTTCAGTGGAATAAAATATGTTAAAGCGAAAAATGACTTTACTGTTAGACACAGTAAGTTGTTTAACTTATGGAAATTTAAATTAAGAAAAACAATCAAAAAGAGATGAAGAGAGGAAGGAGGGAGGGGCAAGGGGAAAGAGAGAGAGGGGGAAGAAACTTTCATATGTTGTTGGTGGGAAGGTAAAATGGTACAAACACAATGGCAAGACATCTGTCAGTGTCTTAATAAAATCAAACATATAACTATCCTCTGATCCAACCAATCCACTCCTAGAAATGTACTGGAAAAGAATGAAAACAAAAACATATTCAAAAGAATATCCATAGAAGGTAGCCCAAATGCCTATCAATAGGAAAATGGATTAACACACTGTTGTCTATTTATCTAATTGGGTAATTTAAAAGAATGAAGTCTCATAAGGCAACAAAATGGATTTGCCTCAAAAACTTTGGGCTGATTGAAAGAAGACTTACAAAAGAGTTTGAGTCTATTTACATAAAGATCTAGAATAAGCATAATTAACCTTTGGTGGGAAAATTAGGAGAATGGTTGCCTCTCAGAGGAAAGGTGAAGGTAAGGATAAATTGGCAAGGGACATGATGGAACATTCCAGGGTGAATTGGGGTTGCACAACTATAAACTTATCAGAACTCAGTGGATATGATCTTAAGATTTTTTTCATTGCATTGCATTTAAATTTCACACCAAAAGAAAAAGTCTAAAGATATATTGGATTTTAATAATGATAAACTTGGTGAAGTTGGAGTGAACTGATAACTTTAATTTGAAATGTTTAAAGAAGTTAGATGGATTGATGGGTGAATAGTTGGATAGATAACTGATTAACAAAGTACAAAATTGGTAGAACATGTCACCATAAAACTGTTTCATATTTGCTGTGTTAGAAATTTTTCATAATAAAATACTAGTGAAAAGTTACAGATTCATTTCTTTTTGTTTAATATTGATGTAAATAATCCAAATAAACATTAACAAATATCACACAGTTATATGTTAAAAGAATAATAAATCTATCTCCATTGATTTTATTTCTAGTAAAGTAAATATGGTTCAATATTAGAAAATCTAGTAATGAAATTCTAATAATAGCATTGATTACATTAATAAATTAAGCAAATGTGATTACCTGAATAGTCCCTTGAAGGAAAGGTTAACAGTTGTTTAGGGGTCTTTACTCCTTCTTAAGACACTTGAGGATTTTATTTCTTGCTTTGAATCCTCCTTGAAATAGAAATTCAACAAATTTATTGTAGTATATTGTATCAAAGATAAATGAGTATCTGGAGACATTACTGTGGCCTTGTTCCTCATAACCAGGATAGATGAGATGTGGCTGCTCCCAAAAATGGAATATAGTTGAGTAAGCTATTTAGCTGGCAAGGTGTGCAATTGAAAAGTGCTGATGGCTTCCCTGAGGTCAGCTGACTCATGTCCCCTCAACTTCCTTTCCTGTGATTTTATATAAGAAACTGTAATTACAAGTGTTTGTAAAAAATATGTATTTTAAAAATATTTAAAATATATTTTTTCTTTTTAAAGAAGCATAATATTTTTGTTTATGCTATTGTCATTCATGGTTTGTGATAGGCCCTAAATCCTGTCTTTATGTTAATTATACTTGGTACAGGGAAAACCTACTGTTTTAAGAATTTGCATATCAATGCAATCTTAATAACTATCCTGCTAATAGGGCAGCATTCACAAAATTAATCTAATC
This sequence comes from Tolypeutes matacus, assembly GCA_026826555.1. Taxonomy (NCBI): domain Eukaryota; kingdom Metazoa; phylum Chordata; class Mammalia; order Cingulata; family Chlamyphoridae; genus Tolypeutes; species Tolypeutes matacus. The sequence goes on along the minus strand of JAKSZT010034657.1, from coordinate 27,872 downwards.
TAATTCAACATGGCTTCCTGATTAATGTTCTAAGTAAAATATAAAGAGAATAAAACTTCCTTAATATCAACATGGCTACATTTCTATTTGGGCACACATGCACCAAAGTTTGAAGGTATGTGTGTTATTTGTTTATCAAACTGAAAACTAACATCAATGAACAAAGCTGAGGAATATTTCAATAAAATGAAACAAACATAGCATCTGGCTCTTTTAAATAATATTTTACTTTATTTGGGGAATTCTAATAACAAAGTGAAACAAAAGAATAGGCACACATGCTAAAAAGAATAGGCAAATATCATTACAGGTAGATAAAATTTTTGTTTATACAACTTAGATAAATCAATTGAAAATCTATTAGACACATTGGGATAATTCAGTAAAGTTACTAATTATAAAATAAATGCATAAAATATAATAAAAGAATAATAATTAACTATAAAATTAGAAATTTTAAATTCAAAAGAGTCATAAATGCAACAACCTTTAAATGCACAGAAATAATTTTCAACGATGTTCATAATACATACAAAGAATATACATGAACTCGCACTACACTAATGTAAAACATGAAGTAATTAAAAAGGCCTGGTATTATATAACATATTATGGAATGTGAGCTCTCAGCATTATAAAGATATTCACTCTTCTTTATTAATTGATTAGGTCTCAGGAAATATTGCAAAATTTCCTTGAGACATGGCTTATACTAAAGAAAAATCTGTAATCTTTTATCAATCCAAATTGGATTGGGCAAATAAATTGTGTCTTAATTTCACACAGTGGAATACTAGGCAACCATTGAAAATATAACTTAATTTTTCATATCTTAGTGGCCACTATATTTGTATTTTAGTAGGAAACCCCAATTTAAAAAAATATGCTGTAGTAGATTACATTATAGCTCACCCATGTGCATTGCCCCTTCTGCGTCACTCCATGCAGTAGGATTATACACACCCACCATATTTAATTCAGGTATGGCCATATTACTTCCTTTGGCCAATGGAATGTGAGTGTAAATGATATGCATTGTTTCTAGCAGAAGTTTAAGATCACCCATGGCCCCCTTTTCCCCTGCCATGTTGGTCAAGACATTGTGTTCCTGATAAAGTCTGTTTCATCAGCTTTGGTCCAGAGGGAAGATGATATAATTCAAGGCTACAGGAACCACAATGATCTATAGATTCAACACAAGGCAATACGATCCCCAGAAATCTTTTGGTAGGACTTTAAAGGCTGATTCTAAAATTTATATGAAATTGAAAATGACCTAGAAAAGTCAAAACAACTTTGAAAAAGAACAAACTGGGAAGATTTATATTACTACCTGACTTCAAATTAAATAATAGGTAATATTTAAAATAATGTGGTGTTAGACTAAATATAGACAAAATACAGAATCCAGAAATAGACCAATGCAAATATTTTCAATTGATTTCAACAAAGGTATTGAGACAATTTAAAAAAGAAAATAAAATTTTTTCAACAAATGTTATGGAACAATAGAATACCAGTATGGAAAAATGAGAATCTCCACCCCTACTTCACACCATATACAAATATTAACTTCAAATGGACCATAGACTGTAATAGGGTTTTCTAGAGAAACAGAATCTACAGGAGCTATCTGTAAATAGTATAAGATTTTATAAAATTGTCTCTTGGGACCATGAGGATGCACAAGTCAGTCCAAATTTTGCAAACCAGGGGATCCGAGGAAGGTTCTTGATGAGTTTCCAGGAGAAGGTGGCTGTCCAAAGTTGAGCAGGAATTTCTCTCTGAGTCTGAAATCACTTTCCCTTTTAAGACATTAACTTCCCCTTTTAAGATATTCATCTCACTGCTGACAGCACTCTCCTTGGTTGATTGTAGATGTAATCAGCCATCTATGCAATGAACTCAATAATGACTAGAGTCCTTAAGTGTCTTTGAATTACATTTAGCCCAGTGCTTGCCAAACAACTGGGCACAATTACCTGGCTGAGTTGACACATTAGCCTATCACATAGATCTAAAAGCTAAACTGAAGCTCTAAAACTTTTAGAAGAAAACATAAGAGATAACCTTCACAAAAACTTCTTAAATAACATATAAAGAAAAAATGGGTAAGTGGGACTTCATCAATACTGAAAAACCCCTGCTTTTACAAAGACACTTTTAAGAAAAAGAAAAGGCAAGCCACAGAATGGAGCATATTCTATTCTATATATATATATAAAACAAAGCCATTACAATCAGTGTATATGAAGAACTCTTACAACTCAGTAACAAAATAACAATCTAATTTAAAAATGGATAAATGATTTGGACAATTCACAAAAAAGGATGAATAAGCAATAAATACATAGTGTAACAAGTACATAAAGCATGCCCAAATCATCAGGGAACTACAAATTAAATTGTGACGCTACCACATCATTGCACATCCATTATAACTGCTCTTATTAAAATATTGCCATAGCTCTAGTTTGGTGATTATGTGATGAAAAGAATATTGAACAACCAGTCAGAAATTGCTGGTATGCATGTAAAATGGTACAACCACTTTGGAGAACAGTTTGTCTCTTTCTCATGAAGTTACACATGCACTTACCATATAATCCAGAATATTCAAAAACATTCACACCATCTTTATTCATAATGCCCAAAGCTATAAATACCCCATGTGCAGTAACCATCAACATATGATTTGACTGACAAATTACGGTACATACATACATACAATATTATACTACTCAACCAGAGAAAGGTGTAAACAACTGATCTAACCTATAGTTATACAAAACAGATCAGTGGTTGCTAGGACTGGTGGAATTAACTGAAAAGAGAAAGATGGAACTATCTGAGATGGCAGAAAATTTCTATTTGTTGATGGAGGTGATGATTACATATGTGAATGCATTTGACAAAACTCATCTAAGTGTACACTTAAAGTGGTTGTATTTTTTTGTATGTAATTATAACTCTGTAAAGTTGATTAAAAATATGAATATAAAAATTGCAACTATTTACATGAATAATAAAATTAGCCTTTAGAAAGCAGTTTATGGTTTAAAATGTACTTTTACAATAGTGATTTTTTATTGCTCTTCAAAACCACATAAGGTAGTTATATTTTTAATTCTTCTTAGTTGAGAAACTGAATCTCAGAAAGATTAAGTGACCTGCCCATGGCCTATAGTTAACAAATAGTTAATAATTAGGGCTTTGTATTTCAATATTCTGCTAAACAATAGTATTCATTAGTCCATTGTCCTTTCTGCTATAATTCTGCTTGCTAAGCAATGTAAAATTACTGTCTTATTTTAAATATGATATTTATTATACATTAAATTACTATAAAAAATATGCAGAGTAAACAATTTTGGCATTTCCTAAAATTGGCTGATTTCTAAAAGATTGACATAATTCTGAGAGGGTGGATTTTCTAGTATCACAAGATGTCTATTAAATTCTTTTTCTGCACATTGAAATCACCACAAAGGATTACTAAAATTACTCAAGGGTAGAAAATCAAGACTTATTTAAAACAAATAATTTAGATGAAGGTCATTTTGTGATTTACAGTAGTCAATGACCAAAATATCAATATATTGTAACTATATAGAAAATATGTCATGTATAACTTGTCAATTAAATTCTTTGCATACTGACTGGGAAGTTGCATATCATTTAAAAATGCCTTGGGAATAAAAATGCAAAAAGATGGATTATTCACCAGCTTGCTCAAATTTTAAGTCCAGATAATATTCATTTTCTTTTTAGTTGCAGTAACTAGTTACAGGTTAAAAAAAAACTAGCATGCTGTAAACAAATCTGTACACATACACTTATTTTCCAATTTTTACACTTACCTTTTAACAGAATCATCCAATTTGTTGCATGTACTGCTTGAGAAAGGCAAAGTTGGGCAACAGCTCCTTATTTGTTTCATCTTGTTATATGACCTGACAGCTCCTCCTCTAAGACCAATACCAAAAAACTATATTGTACACGTTTACAAGCAAGAATCTCCAGCAGGTGGAAAAGGCAAAATTGAGGTAAATATCAGATTAACGAAAGGCCTTGGCCACCCACCAGCTTTATATTTTTAAGGAGTTCATTGAGGAAGTTGCCACCACGGACTTCCGGGCCGAACGACCCCGCCCCAGGGCATGTGGAAGTTGAATGGAGAGAAGTGCTTCTGGAGGACTTCATGGAGCAGGAGGATGGCCTGGGGGAAGGGAAGCCACTGCTGTGCAGTTTTTGGAAACTTTCCCCAGATGATGTTGAAGCTGCTGTGCTTCAACACGATGTGTATCGTCTGAGAATCTGTACATAGTTCATGAATTGTTTCTTCCGCAACTGGATCAAAAGAGCTCTTCATAAGGAGTAAAATTGTTTCATCTTAATAGATATTTCTTGTAAGAGTTAAATGCAGGTTCCCAACTTGTGTAAATGGAGTTGATTATCTTAAGCATTTAAATATGGTTGCTAGGGAAGCGGCTGTGGCTCAATCAGTAGGGCTCCCGTTTACCATATGGGAGGCCCTGGGTCCAGCTCCCGACCAGCGAGCACAAGCAGCAAGGGGGGGATACATGAATAAATAAATAAAATCTTTAAAAAAAAAAAAAAATATGGTTGCTAGTGGAAATCTGAGTGATCACACTTTGGTAATATTGGTGCTTACCCTACTTTTTATTTTTTAAATCTTGAAATGTTGAGATTACTCTAAACAGTAGCTCTCTTAGATGTCATGAGAACTTTTATGTGACCACTGAGTCACCTGAAGAAGCTAAACATAACTAGTGGTTGTCAACGATGAGCAATAATATTGTTTCAGGATGGATTCTGTTGAAATATTTATATGTTCTACTCTCATATGATGGCTAAAGCTTTTTCCCTCTATGTTTTTATTTTGGAACATTTGAAACATGCAGGAAAGATGGAAGAATAGAGTGAACACCTACAAACCCTTCACCTAGTTTTGCCGGTAAATACTGCCATTTTAAGGTTCTTTTTCTGATTGTTCAGTTTACAGAGTCATCAACACCCTATTTCTAACTGAAGTTTTAAAATTACTTTTTAAGGGTATCCATAATTTAATACGTATAAAAAGCTTTGCAATAGAAAAAAATAGAGAAAATTTGTGTTAATTGTAACAGGTTAGGCGTACTCTAAATTTAATTAATTTCCTTTAAAAGGACGGATATTTTTCCAAAGCTAACTTCTCTTAGAATTAAATTTTAAAATTTATGACAACTCAAGCATAAAACTTCTGCTATCAAATTTTATTTTAAGGTTCAGAAAAGTAGGAATTAATACATGAGTAGGATTTAATTTCCTATCATATTAGAAAGAAGATCTCAATTCTATTTCATTTTCAGTCTTTCAGCCCCATCTCCCCCTCAAAAATATCAATTAGTGGATTTGTTTTTAAACATGCAGCTAGACAGTACACTTTGCCTTATTTTAGAAAGAAAATGTGTAACACTCTTGTGCTTAACTTCCTTGAAAATCAGGACAAAGAACTATAATTTCTATTGCCTTGTGTTGCCAATTTTTAAAAATAAAAAAAATAGCCTAATGTTAGTTCTATGTGTTTGAACTGTGAGGTATTCAAAATCATAACTTAGGTTTAAGGGCTATTTTAAACTATTACTAACATAGCTTTACCATTGTAAAAAAACAAATTTCTCTGATCTTCTAAAAAAAAAAAATAGAAGTTCATTGAATGGATTACACCTCAAAAATGAAATAAATAGGAGTGGAAATATTGCTATGCTCTAATGGGCTCACAGGGCTGAATAGAAGATTCTAGAACATATATCTCTGGCTGCTTATTGTACTCCCCCAGAGTCTCTCATTCTGGATCATGTTTGTTGCATGGCATATAACGAGGCCACATGAGGGCTACTAGGAGGGAAACACAAGCTCATAATCATGCTTGTGGGTGCTGGGTGAAGGCCTCGGAACACACGTGGTCCTGAGAAGAGCATATTCCATTTCTGACCCATCCCTAAATTGTCTCACTCTCTTTGTGGTGGAGTTTATATTTTCATAAACACCCTCATCAGAGCTCAGCGAGGATCTCCAAAAACGAATATGATTGACTGTATAGCACACTTCTTCATAACCATTTCCATCCTTGTTTTCCTGCCAAGCAGAAGGAGAAAAGAAATCAAAGATCCAGGATCATCAATTAAATAAGAACTGAAGTGCCCTGGTCCTCCATCCATCTTTTTTTTTGGCCCAAATTATGTCATTTTTATACATCAAAAAAAAAAAAAAGCTTTCATTCCGGATCCTGCCATCCTAGAGACTTCATTTTAGCACCGTGTTCTATGCTTCATGTTAATATATATTCTACTTTTAGGACTCCTGAAAAAATAAAAGAAGAAAGAAAGACACTATTATTTCATTGAATATCTGGAGAAAAGAAAACTTTCTCTCTCAAAAAAAAAAAAAAAAATATATATATATATATATTTTAGGAGGTACAGGGATCCAACCTGGACATCATACATGGGAAGCAGGCTCAACCACTGAGCTACACATGCTCCCATAAGTTATACACTATAGGTCTAACATATTGATCAGCAATATATGGACCATCAGGCCCTAAGTAATTAGTCAAGTTGTATAAAAATAAATTTTCAGAAAGTAATATATGACTAATAAAACTTAGAGTTTAAACACATTTTCAACTCCATAGGCAAATAAATAAAAATTAAAACATTAAGATGGTACATATTAACTAACAGGAATACATTTTTTCGTGTTATTGATTTCCTCTATGGTCCTAAATATAAAGGTTAATTCCTACAGACAAGAATTGGAAAGGAATGTGAAGTGCTAAAAAGAATTGATGTTTTAATGGTGAAGGGATTCTGAGTGTAAATTTATTTTCCTTCAATTGTTTTTGCTGTAATTTAGAAAATTGAAATAAGAGACTTTAGCAGAATTGAGATCATGAGAATGAGAACCTGATAGACATCTGATTCAGTTAAGGCTCTTTTTAAGTTGGGATTTCCTCCCATTACTGTATAAAAATTGCCAAGTAAATTATTTTAAAGGTGAAAAATTTCTATAAATCCATTCAGGAACTGCAAGTAAAGAATGACTTATAGCTACCTAGAGAAAATCATCTTTATTTTAACATTTATAAGAAAAATGTAATTAAAGTTTAAAATTACCTGAGAAGCAGTGGATGAAACATCTGGACCTGGAAAATGGGGAATAAAAAAAAGAAAGCAATCTAAGACTTTAGGCCATCACAGTTTGGGAGGAAAAGGTAAAAAGAAAAGTATGTAGAGATGAAACTTCAAAGAGTCCCTGAACATCTCCCTCCCTGGCATGCCCATGTTATAATGGATGTGCTCAAAGCTGACCACAAGAACAAGGAAGAACATGTGTTCTAGGCAACATGGACACTACTTCCACTGTGTAAATGAGCCCATACCAAGTCTGGAAATAAAGTAGATTTTGGAACTGGGTAATACAATTTTATCAACAAACATGGTGTTGACAATAAAGTCTGGTAAGTATAAAAGGAGAGTAATGATAGCTGGAAATTTAAGAGATATTTGCTATTAAAATATCAGAGAAAAAATATTTAGCTTTTCAAAGTGAACAATAATCATAGAGATAGTAACAGAAAAAATGACTTACTAATTAGTTTTAATTACATACAAAAATATAGACCCAAGTTCATTAAACTCATGAAGACTAAAGCAATTTACATGTGTGTATTAACTGCTTTTGATAGTTTTTTAAAAATTGTTCATTCTTTTCTCATTTTTAATTAGAGGAATTTTAGGCTTGTAAAAAATCATGCAGAACTAGCACAGAGTTATCATATACTCCTCCACATACTGCCTTTCCTATTATTAAAATTGTTTATTAGTGTGGTAACTTTGTTATAACTGTTGAAAATATTATTATAATTACACTATTATCTATAGTCCACAGATTACACTAAGATTCATTCTTTGTGATGTACAGTTCTATGCTTATGTTTTTTTTTTTATTTTATTAGGAAAAATATCTCTCATGATATTTATTTCTCTAAAGACTAATGAAATTGAGCATCTTCACATGGCTTTTCAGTCATTTTATATCTTTTTTGGAGTAATGACTATTCTGGACTTTTGACCATTTCTTAATGGGATGTATGTCTTTTTTCTGTTGGGATGAATGTGTTCTTTATACATTCTGGGTCCTAGGCTCTTAACAGATATATGATTTGATACTATTTTCTCCCATTCTTGTATATTGTCTACATACTTTCTTGACTGTGTCCTTTGAAGAAATAAAATTTAATTTTTATGAAATCCAGTTTATTTAATTTTTAAAATTTTGTTTTTTGTGTTTGTGTAATATCTAAGAATTCATTTCCAAATCCAGAGTTTTAAAGATTTAACATTGATTTCCTACACATGGCTCTTCTGTCCCTTTTATTTAAACCTATAATTAGGACTTTAGTTAAATATATGTCTCAGAGACTTAAATTTTCTGGTTGTTTATACGCAGGTTGACCTCTGAATCTCACCAGAGTTGTACCCAACATCTACTCCCCAGGTCATCGGACTCACCCAGGACAACAAACAAAAGGATGATGATGGACAAAACCCGTCCCAAAAAGCAGAGTATCTACAACTGCAAGCAAGACAGTTCCATCCATCTGCCCCATAGGGTCTAAGCCCATTCTCATTTGTAAGCAGGGTAGGCATCACCATCTTAAAATCCACAAGATTGAGGAATAAACAAACATAAATTGGGAATGCAACTATGGACTAAACTAGATTTATTTTTATTCCAGTTATGGAAGAACTTGTAACATTGTTATAAAGGTAGTAGTCGCTAGAGGTTCTGAGGGGAGGGAGAGGGAAGAATAGATGTAACATGGGGCATTTTGGGGATATTGAAATTGTTCTGCATGCTGTTTCAATGACAGATACAAGTCATTATATATTTTGTCAAAATGTATAAAATTATACATTGCAAAGTGTAAACCATAAGGTAAATTATAGACCATAGTTAGTAGCAATGCTTCAATATATGTTCATCAATTGTAAGAAATTCACCACAGTAAAGAAAGATATTAACGGGTGAAAGTGTGGGAGGGGAATGGAGATGGGGTATATGAGAATCCCCTATATTTTTGATGTAACATTTATGTAATTTGTTCCTTGAAAATAAAGAAAAAATGCTTAAAACACTTAACCTCTATTGTTTTTTCTAAGAGTTTTAGCTATTACATTGAAGTTTTTGGTCCACTTTTAGTTAAGTTTTCTATATGGTATAATGTAGAGGTCTAATTAGATTATTTTTCCTGAAAATATTCATTTTTACAAGCACCATTTATTGAAAAGAATATTCCTTCCCCATTGAATGGATTTTTCACCATGTCAAAATCAATTGAACATACCTGTATGGGTTTAGTTCTGAACTCTCAACTCTAATCCATTGTTCTATATTCTGTGTCTATCCTTATGCCAGTGTCATCTTCCTTTGATAAGTTGTTGTTTTGTTAAACATTTTTTAACTTTATTGAAGTATATCATTCACACATGAACATACATTAACAATAAGTGTATAGTAAATTTTGTGAACTTATAAATCAAACATGCAAAATAAAAAAGATTTAAAGAGTCATTCAAAGAAAATTAATTATGGCAAATATCCCTGTTCATAAGAAGAAAATTGACTGATTCTGAAATCTACAACCTAAAAAACTTGATGGTGATTCTTATCAAGATCTTAATATATTAAACAACTTTTAAAAACAAAATTAGGAATTTCTAATAAATTCACAAACAAAAGCCACATTAAATGATCTTATTTCCAAAATGGAATGCTACATACTTTCATAAAGTCCTACACATTTACAAATAGAGTCATATTTAATGATTTAATTTATAAATATTATTTGATTTAATATATTTTTATATCAATTCTGTTGTCTCAATATATTTATTTATTTATTTTAATTTTTTTAAAATTTTCATCAGGAGAAATTTACTTTCAAGGAATACATCTGACATATAAAAAATAACCTCTGACACAGCTCTTAAAGTGATAATTTAAGTCCTGGAGAAATGTCAAATGCAATATGCCACAGTAAGTACTGAAAATCATCATGTCTCCAACTTCAGAAACTGAATTTTTTTATTGCACAAATTTTACTTATTACAAATTTATCCTAATTTGGAAGTGGCATGCATATCTTTTTATGGTAAAATTCACTTAAAATACAATTAACCATTTTAAAGTGTACAATTCAGTGACATTTAGTACATTCTCACACTGTGTAAATATCACCTCTATCAATCTATCTGTATATTTTTTTATTTTATTTTTTTAATGTTACTTAAATTACATAAATGTTACACAAAAAAATATAGGGATTCCCACAGGTTCTCCCCCCCACACCTCCCATAACTTCCCACACAAACATCCTTCATTAGTGTGGCACATTACCTGCAATGGATAAACACATCCTGGGGCTTTGCCACCAAGCATGGACCATAGTTCAAACTGTAGGCCACACTCTCTCCCACACAGTTCTGCACATTACATGATGATACAAAAAGGCCTATATCTGTCATTGCAATGTCATTCAGGGCAATTCCCAAGTCCCGAAGAAGCCCCTGTATTACAACTGCCTTTCCCTCTCCCTGCCCCCAGAGTGTCCAGTGGCCACTGGCTCCACATTAATGTTGTAATTTCTTCCATTGCTTGAATCACAATATGTCTATAATAAAATACCAGCAAGCCCACTCTAGTCCATATCTCCTCCCCCAATCCTGAGGAGACTGGGATGGTGATGTCCACTCCACCTCCAATTGAGAGGGAGTTTACATCCCATGGATAAGATGGATGGGATTATCCTGCCTGGAGCTGCAGACTCTCTCCATTCCCTGGGATGGTCGCTGTCCATCATCATCTCCCTGCCAGGTGTCCTGGGAGAGTCCATTTAGCTGTAGAGGAGGAGTTGCAGCTCCACCGAGATTTCAGTCCCAGCTAGCACATGGACAGCCCAAAGACTCCAGTCTCTAGATGTGCACCTACAATCTGCAGCACCAAGTATAGGTTTGAATAGAAGGGACAGATGAACCATGTACAGGGCAACATATTTGAGTCCAACTCTGTCACTCTTAGGAGCACAAATTCCAAAGTAGGGCCCAATAGCAAGGCAACAAACTCCAGAGCTATCCACCCTAACACAGGACCTGGATGTCTCCAGAACCCTCAGGAACCCCTCTATTTGAGGTGATATCCAATTTGGAAGTCTATGAGGTCCTACTGAGAAGTGCGTAAGCATTACCTCTGGGATGACCTCCTGACTCACTTTGAAGTCTCTTAGCCATATGAGCTCATTTGTCTTTACCTTTTCTCCCTTTTATTCAAGGTCTTTTTCCAGTTGCATTGCCAGTTGGCACTTGGTAGTAATCCCTCAGTGCCAGGGAGGCTCATCCCTGGGAGTCATGTCCCACTCTGGGAAGAAGGTAATGCATTCATATGCTGAGTTTGGCTTAGAAAGAGGCAACAAAGAGGCACTCAGGAGGCAACTCTTGGGCACCCCATAACAATAGGCTAAGTTTAAATACCAAGAGGAAACACTCATAAGGCTAGTCGACAATAACAAGGGCCCATCAGTGGATTATCCTCCTTCACCAGTCACTGCCCCTGCACTTGGCAGACTGTTGCTGCTCCCTTAGAGAATGTGGCAGAGCTCTCCAGAATGGTAATTCAGCATTCTCTCATTTATTCAGTGATTCTCCACCCACTATGACAATGCCCTGTGAACATTTGAACAATTTTATACCTTATATGTATGTTCAGGTGAACCTCCTCCTCTGCACCCTCCATCCCTGACCCCCCCACGATCCTTTCCCACCCCAGTTGTAACCCTTCTTTCATCCAAAGCCTCTTTAAAGAAGAAGCCAATACAATAGCCAAATACAATTAATAGGAAAATGAAATAATAATGGTAAGTTTAAATGTAAGAGATAAAACATTAAACAAAACATTAAAACATTAAAAAAATAAAACTAAAATAAACTCAAAAGATTGGGATATTTAAAAAATGAAAAATATATTTTAAAAATTAAAAAAAAAAAATTTTTTCACAATTTGCCTTCCATCACTGCAATATCTAATGTCCAGTCTGTACCACAGCACCATCCCTCCCTCATTCCCTGGTGTCCCACCACCCTTCATTTTGTTTTCAAAGAATATTTAGGTCACAGCAAAGTCACACATGGAATATAAGAGACTCTCATATACCCAACCTCCTCCTTCTCCCCCCCCATACCAACACCCTTCCATATATGGATGGTAGCATTGTTATAACCAATACACAAACAGTGAAACACAGCCACTAAACATTGTCAGTGGTTTACAGTATGGTCCACACCTCAGACCGTACACCTTTACAAATTCTAATGGCACCTACCATGCCCTGTGTCCATCATTGTAAGGCAATGAAAAACATTTCCACTGTCCACCAAACACCCCCTGCTTGATCCAATCTGTTCCACGCTCCCCTTCCCCATGGGGCCCCCAGTGATCGCCTGGTTTGACTCAATGGGTGATAAGACTCATAGCTACATGCAACAAGAGGTCCCAACACACTGGTTTGTCCTCCCGCACTAGGAACTGCCCTCACTCCTGAGAGACCACCACCCATCCATTTCTGAATGAATCGGTCCTCCCAAAGATGGGAGTCCAACCCTTTCCCACTCACCAGGTGGGTTTCCACCCACAGATACAACACATCAAGATAGAATGACCACTCACACACTCCCTAGAAGCCCGCTTCAGGTGCGCCCCATTCTGAATGACCCCTCAAACAACACCCCAGACCAGTGACCCTTCCTTGTTATATTGCTGCAAGAGCATTCTAATTTCTGCACCTCCACCCCCACCCCCACAAATCCTAAGTGTTCACCTGGTCCTTCTCCCAACTCTCCCCCCAGTATCCTGGGCCCTTTAACCCACCCCACCCAATCTATCCTCCTGTCAACCCTGCACCACCCAACCCAACAATATCACCACCCTCCTTTCCTATCCCCTCAATATGCAACTACAGTCTATCACCTTACCATAGATTACCTTCATATGGGTGATGAGTCACAACCTTCTCCTTCCCTTTCTTGCAAACCTATCTTTCAGACAACAGCTCTCTGAGACTGCTCAATTTCCTTAATTCATATAAGTGAAGTCAAGTACTGTTCATTCCTCAATGCCTGGCTTGATTCACTTAACATAAGGTCTTCAAGATTCATCCATGTTATCAGATGTGTTAGCACTTTATTCCTTCTTACAGCTGAGTTGTATTCCTTTGTATGTATGTACCACATTTTGTTTATCCATTAATCTGTTGATGGGCACCTGGGTTGATTCCAACTTTTGGAAATAATGAACAATGCCACTATGAACACTGGTGTGCATATATCTTTTTGTGTCTGCTTTCAATTCTTCTGTGTATATACCCAGCAGTGGAATCACTGGATCATACAGAAGATCCATAGTTAGTTTTTTGAGAAACTGCCAAACTGTCCTCCACAGTAGCTGGACCATTCCACAATCCCACCAGCAGCATTCCTCCAAACCCTCTCCAACACTTATATTCTGCTGTTTTTTTAATAGCTGCCATTCTGATGGGTGTAAGATGATATCTCATTGGAGTTTTCATTTGCATTTCCCTAATAAATAGAGATGCCAAGCATCTTTTCATGTAGTTTTTAGCCATTTGTATTTCTTCTTTGGAGAAGTGTGTTTTCAGGTTACTTGCCCACTTTTTAAATGGGTTGTTTGTCTTTTTATTTTCAAAGTGTAGGATTTCTTTATATGTGCAGGATATTATGCTCCTATCAGCTATATGTTTGCCAAATATTTTCTCCCAATTGGCAAGCTGCCTTTTTATTTTCTTGATAACGTCCTTTGAGGTGCAAAGGTTTTTAATTTTGAGGAGATCCCATTTATCTATTTTTTCTTTTACTGCTCATGCTTTGGGTGTGAAGTTCATGAAACCATATCCTATTACAATGTCCTGTAGATGCTTCCCTACATTATCTCCCAAGGTCTTTGTGGTCTTGGCTCTTATATTGAGAGCTTTGATCCATCTTGAGTTGATTTTTGTAGAAGGTGTGATATGGTGTTCCTCTCTCATTTTTTTGGATATGGATATCCAGTTCTCCAAGCACCACTTGTTGAAAAGGCTATTCTCTCCCAACTGAGTGGGCTTGGTAGCCTTGTTGAATATCACAAAACTGTATATGTGAAAATCTATATGTGAACTCTCACTTTAGTTCCATTGGTCAGTATGTCTATCCTTGTGCAAATACCATTCAGTTTTGACCACTGGAGATTTGTAGTATGTTCTAAAGTCAGGTAGTGTGACACCTCCAACTTCATTTTTCTTTTTCAATATGTTTTTGGTAATTTGGGACCTCTTACCATTCCAAATAAATTTTGTAGTTAGTTTTTCCAATTCATTAAAAAATAAAGTGTTGAGTTTTATTGAGATTTCATTAAATCTGTAGATTAGTTTGGGTAGGATAGACATCTTGATAATGTTTAGTCTTCCTTTGCATGAACAGGGAATATTCTTTCATTTATTTAAGGTCTTTGGTTTCCTTTAACAGTGTTGGTTTGTTTTCTGTATATAAAACCTTTCCATCTTTAGTTAAATTTATTCCTAGGTATGTGAGTCTTTTAATTACTATTGTAAATGGTATTTTTTCTTGCTTTCTTCCTCAGATTGCTTATTATTGGTGTACAGATGAATGGATAAACAAACTGTGGTCTATTCACATGATGGAATATTATGCAGCTGTAAGAAGAAATGAAGTCATAAAGCATATGGCAACATGGATGAACCTGGAGGACATTATGTTGAATGAAGCAAGCCAGACACAAAAGGACAAATACTGTATGAATGCATTACTATGAACCAAATATATTGTGTAACATATTGTTTGATTAAAAAAAAAATTACATGTATCCATTACATTTAATTGAGAAATGTATATATTTATTATTCATCTGTGTTTACTTTTTAGTTTTTAATTGTTTATGTTTTCAACTATTAAATGTACAAAATAAAGTTAAAAAAAAAAACAACCAAAGGAATGTGGTCTTCTATCCTCAAGACCAAGTTTTTCTTGGTAGGGTGATGTGGTCGTCTAAGCTAAATTGTAAAAATGTTCTCCTGCCATAGGTTAAATTCCCTTCTTTTGTTCAATCTTAGTTTCATTGCTGTAAACCAATGACTATATTTCAGAGTTCTGACAAGGTTAAATCTGACATTTTTCTTTTTCATTTTTCTTGACTTTTCTGGGCCAAGACAGGCCCTTGGAATTCTTTAAATTTGCTAGTTTCAGTGATATATATCTATGAAACTAATTGTGTTTTTACATACTACCTTCAACAATTAGGAAAAATAAAAATTTTCCTAAAAGTAACTTCAAACCCTGTCAAATATGTGATAATAAATCTAATGAAAACTGTACACATTTTATTCATGAGAACTAGAAAATAACATGGTAAAAAATTAAAGAAGACCTAAGAAAGGAGAGATCTAATTCATGTATAAGAAAATTCTGCATTTTTAAGATATTAATTCTTACCAAAAACTCTAATCAATCCAATGTTAAATTAATAAAAATGTCAGTAGTTTTCTGTGTATTTATAATTTCTAAAATATAGCTATTCCTAAAATTTACATAGGAAAACCAATTATCAAAATATCTATGAGATTTTGAAGAATAATATAATTGGATATTTTACATTGACAGTATTTGTAATTTCTATAGAGCAACGCTAATTAAGCCATGTGGTATGGATGAAAAGATTGATAAATAGTCCAATGGGAAAGAATAGAGTATGCATAGATAGACCCACATATATTTATTGCCTTTACTTACAACGAGGCAAGTCAAATTAAGGGGTAAAAGAATGTTACTTTCAGTAAAAGTTACTGGATAAAATTGATACCTGTATCGAAAACAATTTGCATATAACTCAAATTCTTAAGCATTAATATGAAGTGGAAGATTGGAAAAGTTTTTGCTTATTGATAAAGGTAATATAACAATCAAAGAAATCCTACATAAGAGAGGGTTTTCCTGCTTTGTAATAGGCAAGCATTTATGAATCCCAATTATAAAGGCACTAACCCTACAGTAAAAACAAATGAAACTGTACTTAATTAAAATTGTGAATATCTTTTCATTGACATTAATAGAGACAAAAATAAAGCCATAGGTTGGATTAGAAGTCAGTAATAATGATGTATCTGACAACTGATTCTTATCCAGTATATGATCAACTCCTATGACAACTCTGATAATAAAATGAACAAATGAACTGAAGAAGCATTTCACAAAAAAATAAATAATTGATTGATAAGCTTATGAAATGATCCTCAACATGAATAATTACCTTGGACATGAAGATTAAAACCAATGGATGACACTATTACACACCTGGATTTGATACACTTCTAAGGAATCTGGGTACATATTTTGACATGTATACGGAGGATGTGGGATTCTTTTTTTTTTTTAATTAATTTATTTTTTATTGTGGGTAAAAATAAAAATTTTCACAATACATATCACTATTTGTAAAATGATATATAAATATATATGCATATATGTTCATTTGCTTACAAAAATGTTATATATATTTTTTTTTTTTTTAAGAGGTGCTTAGATTATACATAGAGAGCTGGAGTGTGAAATATTGCCACCACTTTGGAAACAGCATTTTAGTTCCTCCTCTAACAAAACATATGTCTTACTTGTGGCCCCAACGTTTAACTTCTATATACACAAGAGAAATGTATATATAAGTCAACCAAAAAAGACAAGTACAGATATTTTATAGATTTATTTTTATAATAGGGACAGTCAAAATGTCCAGAGAATGGTTAAATAATAAATGAAATATTAATATGGGTAAATAATCTCACTAATGATATATAACAACAGTGATACAACAAATGGAATATAATAGACATATGGTGAGTAAATGCAGTCAGATACAAAAGAAAAAATAATCTTTATTTTTATTTAATATAGTTCAAAAACAGTTGTAGAAATTAATGACAAAAGTCAAAATAATAGATACCTTATGAGGATATTGAGACTTATGAACAAATAAATATATATTCAAATGAACAAAATCAGAGAAAAATGCAATGCCATCAGCCATATGGTATGAGAAATGCTAACAGAAGTTCTGGAGGTTAAAGGAAAACCATACCAGATGAAATCACTGAATGTATCAAGGAATAACATATGCTAAGAAGGTTGAATATGTCATTCTGGACATTGTGAAAAACTAATTTAAAGCAGACGGTAATGACTGGAAAATGAATATTGAAATTTTAAATAATAATTGGAATGAGATATATGGTTTATGAATAAATGATTATTGGAGTAGAAAAACAATGAAGTAAGATATATTTTATTAATCCCTTAGGAAAAAATAGGGCAAAAAGGTGATGGGGCAAATATAAAACAACATTGAGGTAGCATGGAATTATGTGTCTCAGAAATTCATGTCCTTAATTTTAACCTATTCCTTTGTGTTTGAACCCATTGTAAATAAGGGTATTTTTTAGGCTATTTCAGTTAAATTGTCTTCAACTGAATCAGTATGGGTCTTCATCCTATTACTGGAGGTCTTAAAGTGAAGGCCACAGAAAGAAGAGCCATGGAGAGCAGTGAGAACCCAGACGTCAAC
Organism: Tolypeutes matacus; assembly: GCA_026826555.1. Taxonomy (NCBI): domain Eukaryota; kingdom Metazoa; phylum Chordata; class Mammalia; order Cingulata; family Chlamyphoridae; genus Tolypeutes; species Tolypeutes matacus. The sequence goes on along the minus strand of JAKSZT010034657.1, from coordinate 10,127 downwards.
ATTAACTGGAAGAGAAGTGTGAAAACATTTCCGTGTGTATTGCACTTTGATGGGAATCCTGAAAGATTGCTGGCAAGCCAGAAGATCCTGAAAATGGGAGGAAGCAAGCCTTCTAGACTCTGAAACCACGAGTTAATAAATTCTTTTTGTTAAGCTAACCAATTGTATGATATTTCTTTTAGCAGCTAGGAAACTAAAAACAAAATACAAAACAAACACAGACATACAAAATTCATGAAAGCAAACAGTAACCCTGCATGAATCAGAAATTATATTTAAAATAAATAACCTAAACAATTCAACTTAAAGACAAGGATTATTAGAGAGGTTAAAAAATACACAATCTAAACCTTTATTGTTGATAAGAAATTATATTTGAAATGAAAGATGAATATATGATGGAAATAAAATGTAAAAGAGATGGAAAAAATATAAATAATGAAAACACAAAGCAAAAGACATCTGGTGACTGAATGGCCATATCCTTTTCAATAACTATAGACCTTAAGGCAAGAAGTATAATAAAATGTTGAGTGATTTTGCATCATGACAAATGGTTCATTTCAATAGCAACACCTAACAATTCCAAATTTTTATGTCTACTAATATTTCTTAAATGTGTATTGAATAAAAAGACAATGTAAAAGAGAATTTTTAAAGCATCTAAAATTATAGTTGGAGTTGTAAATACAATTCAGTCTGGATAATAAAACACTATAAGAATCATCATAATATTAAAAGAATTGAAGTTTTATTTCTGTTTAAATTATTGCCTCATTAATATTCATCAATTCACTTCACAGATTCAAATATAATATTTCTTGATATACAAAAGTTGTGCTCCTGCACATATTTTTATTTATGTCCTATTCTCTCATTATCTAGAGCCAGTTATCATCCACAAATTACCTCTGGGCAATGTCAGATGCCCAGAAATGTCATTGATGCCAAGGACTCTGCTCCCGTGGAATTTCCCTAATATCATATGGAACTGAATACAGAGGAAGTTGTTATAAAAGAGAATTATTATTCTCAGGATATCAGTATTTCAGGTAAACGCCCACTTGTGCTTGCCTGCACCTGAAATAGATTTGGACCCATTCCAGAAATCCTAACTTCCATATCCAGCGTAAGAGGGCGATATTATCTTGTGAGTATTTTTGTAATTTTACATAAATTTTTTTTCCTTCTCCTTTACCTTATTCCATGAATTGCCCACTCTGCTTTCCTGCACTGTTCATTTATTTATTGACACTAATAGGACTAGAATAGAAAATATAGCTAGGGAAGGTATTCACATAATGAGACCAATGTCTTCCTTTAAATGTATTGAATTAAACTACTTCATCCCAGAAACTTTAGAAGAATTGTCATGGAAGCAAAGAGTGACAATATAACAAAAATGGATGGAGGCTATGCCAGCAATGCAGAAGGGACAGGGTGGTGACCACGTACTGCTCAGAGATTCAGTATGCAGAATAATTTCAAGGTATAATTAAATAAATTTAGGGATGGGGGTTGTGTTTGTCTATTAACTGGAAATATTGTTTTATGCATAATGTTGTTATTTAATAGATTCATGAATGTTTCCCTGTTATTTTATCTTTGCCAATCTATACCAAAGACTTTTCCACTTATTCAAGTTAATCAATGAATCTCTGATATAAAATAAAATGTGAACATAAGCACTTATATTTCAGGTGTAATTCTTGGACTTTTGTTATAATATATCATGAAAGAGCATGTATTTGTTTATTATTCATCCTCTAGCTTCCAGACTAGTATTTGCACATAACTCACCCAAAAATATTTTCAAAGACTGGTTTAATTTTAAATAAATAAAAATTAAATGGATATGGGAATGAATAAATTAATGAAGACTATATAAATGCCTAAAGTATGTCTTTCAGTTCCTCAAGTTGAAAATTACATCTTTCAAGTCTTGTTGCAAACAATGCAATGCACAATTTGTATTTACACTTTGGGGGAAAAACTCACCCATGTAATATTCTATCCACCCCAGGAAATCTTTGTTGAGCAGGGAAACTCCCTGGGACCTGCCAGTCTACAGGTATGGAAAGGGACTCAAGTTTTAAAAAATGATTCAATATTTATAATATAAATTCGATATTGTCATTTACAAAACAAAAAATAATAGTAAATATAACACATTGGGTTTCTCTTTTCCTTTTTCATTTGTATGGTAAAAACAACAGCACTCTGTAGACATAAGATGAAATAAATGTAAATGTTGTAGAGACATTTGCTTAATCATATCAGTGATTTGTAATTCTTATTTATACATTTTTCAACATAATTACAATTCTTAATGCCTCCCTTTTGAAAAGTTTTACAAATGTTAAATTTATAAATAAAGTATTAATATATATTTTATAGATAAGGAAATTTAGGTTAAAAGATGTTTGAGAGTCTCCTCAGTACTACAAAGCAAGGGAGTGGCAGAGCTGGGATACAAAACATATCTTTCCCTGAAGGCCATACGTTTCAATCAACTACTATGCCAGGTGGAAATTCAAGGTAGAAACCTAAAATTTATTGGTGATAAAATAGTAGCCTCATATCATTGTTCATATTCTGTTTGATTATGAACTAATGATAAGTTCTAAAATTTTGAGAATATTTCTCAAGAATCTTATATATAGAAATTAGCTATATTCAATAAACTATAAATAAACTCAATAAATCCTATAAGCAAAAATTGAACTCCTATATACTTATTTTATAGTTACTAAATGATAGAAATGTATGCACACATTGGTAAAAGTATTTAAGGTTCACATTTTGCTAATAACACCCTCCAGAAAATAAATTATGAGGCAGGGAGACAAAAGACTGATAAGGCAATATTATGTTATGTTCTACTACCAAGTAATACAGTGAAGGAAATCAGATAAACATGAGTCTATAAATGTACATGTGCTAATATTTTTCCTCCTATACATTTTCCATGTTTTTTAGGGATTATTTGCCTTCAGTTCTCCACATCCATAGCAAATTACCTAAAAATGCCCAACTCTACTACAGTTACTGAATTCCTGCTGACAAGTTTTTCTGATGTGTGGGAGATCAGAGTCTTACATGCCATGCTGTTCCTACTGATGTACTTGGCAACCCTTACGGGAAACTGTCTCATTGTCACAGTAGCCACCCTCAACCAGAGTCTTCATACCCCCATGTACTTCTTCCTTAGGAATCTGTCTGTCTTAGACATGTGCTACATTTCTGCCACTGTTCCCCAGGCATGTGTAATCTTCCTTCTTGACAACAGAGCAATCTCCATAGCTGGATGTGCAGCTCAGCTCTTCCTTGTGTTTTTCTTTGCTACAGTAGAGCTGCTGTTCCTCACCATCATGGCCCGTGACCGCTATGTGGCCATCTGCCAGCCCCTCCACTACCCTGTGGTTATGAACCCTCGTATCTGTGTCCAGATGACTCTGGCCTCTATACTCAGTGGTCTGACCTACTCAGGATTCCATACTGGCAACACATTCCGACTGCCCTTCTGTCAGTCCAACGTGGTCCATCAGTTCTTCTGTGATGTCCCCTCTCTGTTGAAACTCTCATGATCTGAGATCTCAAGTAATGAAATTTTAATTCTTGTCTCTGCAGTGCTTATGGGTGGTGGTTGCTTTGCCTTCACCATCATGTCTTATTGTCTCATATTTTCTACTGTGCTCAAGTTTCCCACAAGAGGAGAACGAGGAAAGGCCTCATCCACCTGTGTCCCTCACATCCTCCTGGTGACCGTCTATCTCACCTCAGGTGCTGCTGTGTATGTGAAGCCAACCTCCAGCTCACCCACAATTCAGGACATGATCAATGCTGTGTTCTATTCTATAGTCCCTCCTTTCTTGAATCCTATAATCTACAGTCTTAGAAATAAGCAGATAAAGGAGGCTATAAAGAAAGTTATGAGGACAATGCTTTATTCAGGAAAACAATAGGATAATTATTTCAAGAAACTCTTATTTTAATGAGATGAGTTGAAAATGCCTCAAAGTTAAACTTTTTGCCTATTTAAGACATAACATGAATTTTCAGGGACAGTCATTGCGTTGTGTACCAGCATAGTAACAACACGATTGCATTTTACTTTGAGATTTCCCCTTCAAAAAATGAACATCCTCTGGTACCTGCCACACCACTGCAAAAATGTGTCTTTTGCCAAGAAATTATTTTTCTATTTATCCTTCTTTAAACTTAGAGGGTCCTAGAAAATACAAACTATACATTCACTTTCTTTGATCTTTTTGTGCACTTTTAGGAGTTAGAGAGTATCATCCATTCATCATTTAGTTAAAATAAATTTTATTAAATATTTTAGTCTGAGTAAAATGTATCTGAGGAGCATGTGGCTGTTAACTAAAGTCAAGGATATTTCCCTGTATTTTAAAATATGGAAGAACAAATTTTAAGTAAGAATTACTTTTGCTCAATGTAAAGAAAAATATTTACAAAATTGTTAATCAGTAAGATGTTTAGAAAGTTTAGGATTAAAACTTTGTCGGCAGATTTTAAGTTTTCCATATAAAAAATACCAAAATGAGAAAAATACTTCCTATTTCCACCTTATGATATTGTGTTAAAACAATGAAACAATGAAATTATGTAATTATAATGTGTGTTTTTATATGTGTCTCATATATTAGGACCCATAACCCCTAGAGTAACCTTTGAATTAGGAGCAGGACTCTTTAATGGCTAACAAATATTTTGCTATATTTGATAAATAAATTTCCAAAACATATTTATTTTTCACATAAAGTCACTGAGATATTACAGTTAAGTTTTATAAATTGGGGCCATGATTGTCAGTCATTAAAGTCAGCACCACCTCTTTTGCTGCTTCCAAAATTGATTTTATCATGGGGCACTGATATATTGTCAGTTAATGAATTATGATATTTGCACATTATGATATCATCTGCACACTTTTTTATGATATACCATTTGAACTGAAATCATGCAGAGTATGTTCCATCATATATGAATGAACATTTATACATTTCATATATCATTAAACATTTTTAAATATATATATAAAATATATGTATATTATATATATATATATATTTCTATATAATTGTAGAAATGTATTTTGGTTAAAACAGAAATTTTAGGTGATATAAATATTATTAAAATAAAAATTAAAAACCACAACAGCAACATAGTGCTTTATGACACAGACCAGTGAATCCTAATGTAATCTATGGACTATAGTTAATAATATAATTATAATAATATACTTTCATCTGTAGTGACATAGGTACCACAGTAATGTAGGTGTAAATAATAGGGGGGAATACGAGAATTCTGTATTTTCTGCATTTTTTTTTTTTGTAAACCTACAACTTCTCTAATAAAAAAAAAGGGCATGAGCAGATACCATACATATATAGTAGCTGGTAAACAATCATAAATGTACAATTTAATTTGTACAGCAATGCCTTAAAGAAAATTGTGATCATTTCCTTTAGAATTTAGAAAGCTCATTTTGAAAATGTATTCAAACTAAGTGGCATAACATTGTACACACATAATTATGTAGCATGGCAATATATAGCAATTATTAAAATAAAATGGGGAAATTGAAAAATATCATTGTATTTAAACAGTTTAAGATATGGCTCACTACAAGTCATAGAACAGCATAAAAAGTAAGAATTAATAAAAGATTTGAGTGTGTAATTTACTAACTTGCCTAAATTGACATTCATATGATAGTCTACCCTAAATGTGCAAAATATATTTTCTTTCCAAATAAATGTTGATAATTTACTAAATTATACCATATTCTGGGCCATAAGGAAGTCTGCAGAAAGTTCAAAATGCTGAGTATGTACAGAATGTGCTCTTTGACTTCAGGCATCAGAAGAATAGAGGGATATTGAAATCTCTGAGTCTAATTCTTCATGTGTCTATTTCTCCTAGCCATTTTGTTTGGTTTGTTTTATGTATTTTTTCCTGTGTCAGTGCTACATACTTTTATGTCATCTTCATTAATTGACTCTTTTATCAGTATGAAATGACATCCTTTATGTTTGGCGTTTGCTCCAACGTCTACACTTTCTGTTACTAACATAAGCAATACAACTCTTAAAAGTTTGTGTTGGCATATACATCTTTACATATCCTTTAACTTTTTTTTTGTTTTTAATTTTTTTAATTTTTTTTTATTTTACCGGGAGGTCCCGGGGATCGAACCCAGGTCCCTCCATATGGGAGACGGACGCCCAACCAGTTGAGCCACATCCGCCCCCCTATCCTTTAACTTTTAACCTATTTGAGTCTTTATAGTAAAGTGAATTTCTTGAAAGCAGGAAAGAATAGAGCCTTAGTTTTTAATACTATTACAGATTCTCTGCCTTTTAATTGTGATGTTTTACTATTTAAATTAATTGTAATTGTTGATGTAAGTGTTAAATATATTGTACTGTTTTCTTTTGTTGTTGTTGTTCCCTCTATTCCTTGCTTTCTCAGGCTTCATTTGTATTAGTCTCTTACTGGTGTGTGTATATACACACACACACACACACACATATCTATGTATGTGTATATATATAATTTTCTAAAGTAGATTTTTGATTTAGAGCTTATATTATACATATTTAGCTCCTCTCAGTATGTCTTCATTTGATAATAGATCACATTCAATATACATGATGAACAAAAGCCACCATATATTTATTGATATTTTTACCATTTCTGGTACTCTTCATTCCATATTTTCAAAATATATTATGATATTTTTCCCTTAAAGTTTTCCTTTAGCATTTTTATAGTATGGACCTTGTTGTGATGAATTATTACCACTTTAGAGTGACTTCAGTATTCTTTAATTTATCTTCCTTTTTGTAAGTTACTTGTATAAAATTTAATTTTATTTTTTTTTTTTTTTTTTTTTTTGAGGTACGAAGGCTGAGATTGAACCCGGGACTTTATATGTAGGAAGATGGTGTTCAACCACTGAGCCACATTGGCTCTTCTAAGTTGTTATTCTGGTTTCTTTGTTCTCCCCGCCTCCCCAGAGAAGGCCCCTTCATCTGTCTTCTCATTGTCTGTTCACTGTGCTTGCTCACTGTGTCTGCTTATTGTTTCTTCTTGTCTTCTTTAGTAGGCACTGTACTGTACCCTGGACCTTGTATGTGGGAAGCAGGTGCTCAGCTGCATAAGCCACATCTGCTCCATCAAATGTAACTCTATATACATTAAAAAAAATTTTTTATAAAAGCTTTAGATTACTTTAAATTTAAAAAAAAAATAACATTATTCTTGTAGGGACATGTTGGTGTGGGTGTGATATATTTATTAAATAATACACAGTATAGTGTGGACTTAGTAAGGGGTCTGTGGATTTTACCTGACTGTCAAAGGGGACCATGGAACAAAAACGGTTAACACCTGCTTTATTTCAATCCCAGTTAGAATCCTGCTGTCAATATTTATCTTTGTCTCTCTACATGGACTGTACTCCATGTTTCTTGGAAGCTATCTACTTCTAAAATTCATTGGTAGGACAGGTGTAGAATGGACATGTCCATTTCTGAAGGAAGAAATCAGAATGAAACTGATATCACAAGCCACAAGCAAGTACTAAACCCAGCAGGGCTAATTCCATTCCTTTCCAGTGTCTAAGGTTTATCTGTGTTTTTTGCCTTCTCCTTTGGGCCTGCGGAAGCAGCAGCCCCACATTTCCCAAGCACTGGGACAGTGACCATGTTCATTTCAAACACTGGGGCATCTGCTCCACTGTCTCCAAGAAACTGCACAGAAGGCCTGCCTTTCCACACACTGAGCACAAGCCCTGGCCTCTACTTGCTGAAGGGAAAGCCTTCTCTCTTGACTCAAGAAAATCTCTTTTTCCCTGACCTCAGCTTCCATGGTTCTTCCATGGCCTCATTTCCTTTCATTTTGTCTCATCTGTCTCTTTAATTCCAGGCTGGTTATATCTGGGGATTGGATTATGTGCCCTATATAGTTATGCTCAAGTCTTAATTTGCATTCCTGCAAGTGTGAACCGTTTTATAAATAAGACCTAGGGAAATGTTATTATTAAGGTGTGAACTCATTTGTGAACAGGGTCTTTAAATGTCTTATTAAGATTAGGCCAAATTGAATCAGGGTGGGTCTTAATCCACATAATTGGAGTCCTTAAGTGCAAAAGAAATTCAGATGCAGCCAGTCGGTAAAATTCAGAAATTAATTTAAACAAAAGGGTAAGAAACAAGCTAAAAGAAGGTTTGTAACAATTGAGCACCAATATGTTACGGAATTTTTTTCTCCTTTTTAAAAATTTTTCATGTAAATTTTATTAATAAATTATTTTCTAAGCTATTTTTCTTATTAATTCACATCATTTTTTTGCAGCACATTTACTATTTACTTTTTTTTGAAGGTTTAAATGTTTTTTTAACAAGTCAATTTTATTGACACATATTAATAAAACATAAATCCATCCACAGTGTACAATCAATTGTATTCCATATAATCACAAAGTTGTGCATGCATCACTTCAGTCATTTTTAGACAATTTTCATTATTCCAGTAATAATAAGAATACTAAAAAACAAAAACCAATCAACCAAATAAATAAAAAAAAACTCATCACCACTCAATCTCTCTATACTTTCCCTGCTGAACATCACTGCTATTCTATTTCCTTCTCTCTAGTATATTGGTATTTATATTTTGTAAAAACAGTCTTATATATGCAATATCACACATATTTGTATTTTACATGAAGTTTCGCTATGTTATAAAGTCCCATGTTACATTTTTTAGCTTACCTTCTAGTAATATAGATGTCCTTAGGCTTTCCCTTTCAACTACTGTCATACCCACATAATACTTCTACTTGTCACAAAGAGCATAATGGGCTCTCATCATTTCCATTCATTTCCAAAAATTTAAAAGCAACCTTTTAACAAATTCTGCACAGATTAACCATCAGCTTTCCATTCTCTACTACCCTTCTATTTTCTGGTGACCTATATTCTAATTAATAATTCCATGAGTTACAAGATATATTTAGTTTATAATAGCATAGTCATACAGTATTTGTTCCTTTGTGTCTGGCTTGCTTCACTCAACATGTCCTCCAGATTCATCCATGTTGTCATATGCTTCACTACTTCATTTCTTCTTACTATTTCATAATATTCAATTGTCTATATAAACCACAATTTATTTATCCATTCTTCAGTTGATGGACACCTGGGTTGTTTCCAAATTTTAGCTGTCCTTAAAAATGCCACTGTGAACATCAGTGTGTGTTTGTTTATTTGTTTCACTACTCTCAGTAATTCTGGGTATATACCTAGTAATAGTATTGGTGGGCCCATGGCAAGTCTATATTCAATTTCCTTAGGAACTGCCAAACAGTCCTCCACAGTGGCTGTACCATTCTACATTCCCACCAACAGTGAACAAGCATTCCTATCTCTCCACATCTTCTCCAACATTTACAATTTTCCAACTTTCTAATAATGGCCAGTCTAACAGGTATGAAATAATAACTCATTGTAGTTTTGGATTGCATTTCCCTAATCACCAGTGACATTGAACATTTTTTTCATGTGTTTCTTCAACATTTGTATTTCGTCTTTAGACAATTGTCTTTCCAAGGCTTTTGTCCATTTTTTACTCAGATAGTTTTTCTTTTGATTATTAAGTTGTATAATATCTTTATATATCATGGATATTAAACCCTTATCTGATATGTGAATGCCAAATATTTTCTCCCATTGAGTAGGCTGCATTTTCACCCATTTGATGAAGACAAAGGTGCAAAGGTTTTGAATTTTGAGGAGGTCCCATTTATCTATTTTTCCTTTTGTTGCTGTTGCTTTGGGTGTAAGGTTTAAGAAATTACTGCTTTGTACAAGGTCATGAAGATACTTATCTAAATTTTCTTCTAGGAGATTTATAGTTTTTGCTTTCATATTTAGGTCCTTGATCCATTTTGAATTAATTTTTGTATAAAGTGAGAGATAGGGGTCTTCTTTCTTTCTTTTGGATATGGCTATCCAGTTCTCCAGCACCATTTTTTTTATTTTTTTATTTTTTTTATTATGGGTAAAAATCAAAATTCTCACAATACATACAAA
>JAKSZT010034640.1:4331-16279 GCA_026826555.1 Tolypeutes matacus | reverse complement strand
TGCCTCATGTATTTTGAGATGTCCTGGTTAGGTGCATAAATGTTTACAATTGTTCTTTTTTATTGACAGATTACCCCTTTTATTTATATATAGTGTCTGGCTTTGTGTCTTACAATAGTTTTTCATTTAAACTCTATTTGTCTGATATTAGTGTATCTACTCCCACACTTTTCTGTTTATTGTTTGCATGTAAAATTGTTTTCCAACCATTTGTCTCCTTGCATCCCTGGATCTAAGGTGGGTTTCTTATAGACAACATATAAATAGTCATATTTCTTTATCCATTTTGCCAATCTGCATCTCTCAAATGGAGAGTTTAGTCCATTAATGTTCGATGTAATTACTGTGAAGGGATTACTTACATTAGCCATATTTTCCTTAGTTTATCTATGCCATATGTTGTTTTTATTTCTCTTTTTATCTTTTTATTGTTCTTACACTCTCCTCTAATTCTATCTCTCTTTTTTTTTTCATTTCAACCTGAAGAACTCCCTCTTTATTTTTGAAGGGCAGGTTTCTTATTCACAGACTCTCATAATTTCTGTTTATCTGTGAATATTTTGAACTGTCCCTCATTTTTTAATGATTTTTAATAAATTTATTGAAGTATATCACTCATATGTGAATATACATAAACGATAAGTGTATAGCAATAGTTGTGAACTTACAAAACAAACACACATAACATCATACAGGGCTCTCATTCCTCACCCTACCACCAATACCTTGCATTGTTGTTAAACATTTTTAATTAATGATTAAAGACCATTCTCAAAATATTACTACTAATCAAAGTATTTTCCCCCAACCCACCCTATTATTATTATATTTATATCATTTATACATTAATATAAATAAACAATAAGTGTATAGTAAAAGTTGTGAACTTACAAAGCAATCATTCATAACATTATATAGATGCCCCATACATCAACCCTCCACCAACATCTTGCTTTGTCATGAGACATTTGTTACAAATTATGTAAAAATATTGCCAACCTCTTACTGCTGAGTATAGTCCTTATCTTTCATTTGGTATATTTTCACCCCAACCCTTCCAATTATTATTTATATATAATTTTTTTATGACAGAAGTTGTAAACTTACAAAACAATAATTGCAAATGTGCAGAATTCCCAAACACACCTCTATCAACCACCACACTGAGGTGGAACATTTGTTACAGATTAAGAGAAAATATCATCTGATTATTACCAATTCCACAATATACATGTGGCATACATTTTCCACACTCCCTCATTAACAACACAGTACATTTTTGGCCTTGATGCAAGATTATTACATTATTACTGTTAACCACAGTCCATAGGTCACTCCATTTGTATTTTTCCCATGCTTCTCCACATCCCACCACACTACAAGAGTGAAGTAAATCTGCTCTAGCTCACAAAGGAAACTCTTGAATCTATACCATCAACTAAAATTCTCAACCATCTCTGGGTTTACTGTGCTATGCAGTCCCTAGATTATTCTCTAGCTTTTGTCAATTGGCATTTACATCCCTAGACTACCATTTTCATCCACAGCCCCATTTATAAACCAACTGTTACTCACTATAATGTCTTACCATCAAGTCTGTACATATCCATACTTTTATAGTAAAGCTGATTAAAACTTCTACATACATCAAATATCAGTAGTCTATCTCAGTCTTCCTTTTATCTCCTTTAAGAATCCACCACCTACCACCAGGTCTTGAAGATATTTTCCTACATTTTCTCCTGGAAGCTTTATGATTTTTGCTTTAATATTTTGATTCATTTTGAGTTAATTTTTGTATAATATGTGTGATAGGATTCTCTTTCCTTCTTTTGCTATGGATATCTAGTTTTCTCGGCACCATTTGTTGAATAGACTGTTCTGCCCAAGCTGGGTGGGTTTGACAGGCTAATCAAAAATTACTTGACCATAGATGTGAGCATCTGCTTCTGAACCATCAATTCAGTTCTTTTGGTCTGTGTACCTCTCTCTATGCCAGTACCATTCTGTTTTTACCACTGGAGCTAAGAAATATGATTTAAAGTCTGGCAATGAGAGTGCTCCTTTTTAATATGTTTCTGGCTATTCAAGACTCCTTACCCTTCCAAATCAATTTGATAATCATGTTTTCCATTTATTTAAAGAATTCTGGTAAAATTTTTATTGGTATTGCATTGAAACGGTATAGCAATTTGAGTATAGTTGACATCTTAATGATATTTAGACTTTGAATCTGTGAGCATAGAATATTCTTCCAATTATTTAGGACTTTTTAAAAAATTTCTTTTAACAATGAGTTGTACTTTTCTGAATACAAGTGCTTTAGATCATTGGTTAAGTTTTTTCCAGATTGTTTGTTTTTTTTCAGTCATATTTTATTTTAACCACTCTTTTGACACTTTTAGTTACTTTTATTGATATAATCTTCATTTCTAGACTCTCTTCCAGGCCTTTCTCTACTGTCTTTTCTTTTTAGGCTGTAGCACACCCTTTAGTATTTCCTGTAAAGTGAGTCTCTTGGCTCCAAACTCTCTCGGTTTCTCTTTATCTGTGACTATTCTAAACTTGTCCTCATTTTTTGAAAGATAATCTTGCCAGATATAAGATTCTTGGCTGGAAATTTTTCTCTTGCAGTATCTTAAATATATGATGCCACTGTCTTCTTGCCTCCATGGTTTCTGGTGAGAAATCAGCACATAATCTTCTTGTGTATCCCTTATATGTTATGCATTTCTCTTCTCATGCTCCTCTCAGAATCCTCTCTTTGTCTGTGGCATTTGACATTCTGATTAATATGTGTATCGGAGTTGGTCTATTCATATTTTCTTGGATTGGGAGTATGTTGATCTTCTTGGAAATGGATATATATGTCTTTAAATAGGGTTGGGAAATTTTCTACCACTATTTCTTCAAATATTCCTTTTGCTCCTTTTCTCATCTCTTCTCTTTCTGGAACACCCAAGACACTCACGATGCTTTGCTTAACTTTTTCCTTTGCCAGAAGTAGGTATAGCGCCACAGCTGTGTGGAACAACCCAAGTCATGCATGTCTAGACTGTAATTGCCAAGAGATACTGATGAAGCTTCACATCCCTTTCTCCCCTGCCTTGGGTGGGGATTGAGCTGCAGATATGGGCACCACTCTATGCTGTGCATGTCCAAGATGACTGCAGTTGCCCCATGAGACTCCTGATTATTCAGTCTGTGACATTCAAATATAACTGCAGTTACCTGGATAGGCTGGAGTAGGGTTTGTCAGCTTTCTACCTGCTAAACTTGGTGCTGAAGTCTAGGCTAGGGCTGCAGGCCAAGCTGGGTGAAAGAAACCAGTCTCTACCCTCACTGTGATTTTCAGTCATCAGCCTGGGTCCTTGTCATGTTGGGAGTGGATTCAAAATGAAAGGTACCCACCTCTTTCCAATGTGGACAGGTTCAAACTCTATCTGTTCTTAGGGTTATACTTTAGCCAGCCAAGTTTATTAATCTGTAGCTGAAATCAGTTGTCAGCCATCTCTTCCTCCCCTGTTTTTTTGGAAATGAATCTTCCAGTTCTTGCCATAGACTAGCTCCTGGAATGGCTTGTACTGCCAAAGTAGGATGATCATTGGCCTCCGTGGTGTGGCATGTTGTTTCACAGAGAGGCTGGTGTAGCCACCCCCAGCTTCCTCCCTGCCTGAGGTGGGCCTGGGTCTTATGCTAGAGCTGCAATTTGATCTAGATGGAAAGAAGCCAGTCCCTATCTGCACTGTGATTTCCCTAGAGCTAGATGCAGAATTAAGATGGTAGCTGCTGGTCTCTTTCTGACTTGCCCAGGTTCAAACTTTAGCTGTTCTTAGGAGTATACTTTAGCCCACTGAATTTACTAATCAGTAACAGAAGTTGGTGCCCAATCATCTCTTCCTCCCACATTTTTGGAAACTGGAGCTTCCAACTCCAGCTGTGGATTTGCTCCCAAGGCAGCTTATGCCTCCAGTGGAGGATGGGCACTGGCCTCCATGGCACAGACTGCTCTACCTATGAATCTTCTCTGCAGATGGGCAATCTCCTTCTTCCATTCTTTCAAGGATGTTACAGGATGCACTTCTGGTGTTCTGGAGCTCCCACACAAATCCTTTAGATAGCTCTGGGTTATTACTAAGTGCCCTGTAGCAGGAACTGATTCTAGGAGCTCCTTACTCTGCCACCATCTTGCTGGTTGTCCTCCATCGTTTTTTGTTTTTTTTTTTTTTCATTTAGGCAAGTAAAAAAAATTTATTTGGGATATGGGGGTAAGAACAGAGGTTTCTGAGAAATAGAAGAGAAAGACAGAAATGCACACCAAGATTTGATGCAGATCCCTGTAGGCAGAAAGAGCCCACCCTTATTTTTGAATATCAGCTTTGATTCATGGAAAATTCTTGGCTGGAAGTTTTTTTCTTTTAGCACCATAGCTATGTCATACCACTGCCTTCTTGCCTCCATAGTTTCAGATGAGAAATCAGCATTTAATCTTATTGAGCCTCCCTTGTTGTTATTCATCATTGTGCTAGAAGTTCTAGCTAGAACAATTAGGCAAGAAAAAGAAATAACCTCATCCAAACTGAAAAAGAGAAAATAAAACTCTCACTATTCACAGATGAAAAGATCCTATATTTGGAAAATTTCAAAATATCTATGATTAAACCAGTAGAGCTGTTTTAGTTTGCCAAAAGGCTTCTGAAGCAAAGTTTATAAATGAGTTCAGTGATGCTGCAGGCTATAAGATCAAAAATCAGTAGAGTTTCTGTACACTAATAACGAGCAATCTGAGGAGGAAATCAAGAAAAAATTACCGTTTACAATAGTAACTAAAAAAATCAAATAACTAGGAATGAACCTAACTTAAGATGCAAATGACTTATACAAAAGGAAACAGCACAGCACTGTTAAAGGAAATCAAAGAAGACTTAAATAAATGGAAGAATATTCCTTGTTCATGGATAGGAAGACTAAACATCATTAAGATATCTATCCTCCCCAAACTAATCTACAAATTTAATGTAATCCCAATAAAAGCACAGCGCTTTTTACAGAATTCAAAAAACTATCTATGAAATTTACTTGGAAGGGCAAGAGGCCTGGAATAAGCAAGACATATTGAAAAAAAAATGAAATTGGTGGAATCACACTACCTGACTTTAAAGCATACTATAAAGCTACAGTGGTCAAAATCGGATGGTATTGGCATAAGGATAGACTTACTGACAAATGACACTGATTTGAAAGTGCTAATATAGATCCTTGCATACACAGTTATCTGATAGTTGACAAGGCCACCAAGTCAATTCAACTGGGAGAGAATGGCTTCTTCAACAATTGGTGCTTAAAGAACTAGATATCCATATCAAAAAGAATGAGAGAGAAACACAATCTCATAACTTATACAAAAATCAAATCAAGATGGATGAAATATCTAAATATAAGAGCCAAGGGAAGTATGTACAGGGCCATGTAATAGGAAATGGTTTCATGAACTTAACACCCAAAGCCTGAGCAGCAAAAGAAAAAAATGATTAAATGGGATCTCAAAATTCAAACTTGTTGCACCTTAAAGGAGTTTGTCAGGAGAATGAAAAGTCAGCCTACCTAATGGGAGAAAATATTTGATACCATATATCTGATTGGAGCCTGATATATATATATATAAAGAAATTCTGTATCTTGATAATAAAAAGACTAACAACCCATTTAAAAAATGGACAGGCTATTTGAACAAGCTCTTCTCCAAAAAAGAAATACAAATGACTAAAAAACACATGAAAAGATGCTCAACATCACCAGTTATTGGGGTAATGCAAATCAAAAGTACAGAGATACAGTCTTACACCCATTAGACTAGTGGCCATTAAAAAAAACAGAAGAGTACAAGTGTTGGAGAAGATGTGGAGGAATATGAACCCTCATCCATTGCTGGTGGGATTGTAGAATGGTCCAGTCATTGTGAAGGACAGATTGGTGGTTCCTCAAAAAACTAAATATAGATCTGCATTATGACCCAGCATTTCCACTGCTGGGTATATACCCAGAAGAATTGAAAACAAAGACACGAACAGATATATTCATACCAATGTTCATGGCAGCATTATTCACTATAGCCAAAAGTTCACATCAACCCAAATGCCTATCAACATGTGAATGGATAAACACCATGTGGTATATACATACAATGGAATAATACTCAGCTGTAAGAAGGAGTACAGTACTAACACATGGGATAACATGGATAAATCTTGAGGACTTTATGTTGAGTGAAGAAAGCCAGACATTAATGGACAAATATAGCATGAAGTCTCTGATTTGAATCAAGAAAATTAAGCCAACTCAGAGAGCTAGAGTCTGGAAGATAGGTTTACAGGAAATAGGAAGGGAGAAGAAATTTGTGAGCCAATGCCCATAAGGCAAAATCTATGTTAAGGTGGAATTGAGTAATGGTGCAGTAAAGATAGGACAGGGGTAGTGATAATATTGGGTTGGGCAGTACATGCTCAACCCAATAGCTAGGGTGGGGTGTATGGGTTGGATGGTCCAATGAATTGAGAGGTGCGTTGGGTGAAGGAATAGGTGAACAAACACTGGGTATAGTTGGGTATGTGGGTGAAACTACAATATTGAGAAAACTATTGGCAATATGACAAGGAAGTGTTACTGGTTTAGGGTGTTGAGTGGGTGGGGCATTTGTGGCAGGGTGCACATGGGACAGTTTTGTAGAAAATGTGTGAGAAATCATTTTGGCATAGTGTGCTGTATCAGTGTGGGGAGACCCACATAATGAGACAGCAGGAGTTGAAATTCAATGCTGAAGAGGACTGATATGTTCTCAAACAGAGGGGGGGGTTGTGTCTCTTGAAAGCATGGGCAGTTCCTAATCATTGATGTCAGGCTAATGTTTCCAGCCCTCAGCATTGTTGCAAGTACCTAAGAATCTTGTTCTTCAAGAAGTGAAGCCTAGTGGTCTCCTTGGACTTTGAATGGTTGGAGAGGAAGGAATAGAAGAGATTAAAGAGAGGATATTTGGGGGCAATGGAAATGTTTTACATGATCATTCAATCATGGATACAGCCCATGTTAAATTTCATCAAAAAATTATATAAGTGCATGGTCTAAAATTTAAACCTTATTGTAAGCCATTGACCATGGTTGGTAGGTATGTTTCAATATTTATACATCAATTGTAACAAATGTAGCATCCACATGTGAAAAGTTTATTAATAGGGAAGGGGAAAAGGGGAAGGATGTTGTGTACATGGGAGTCTCCTATATACTGTATGTAGCCTTACTGGGGCTGAAAACTTCTTTGAAAACAATATAAAAAAAATTAAGACACTGGAGAAGAAATGTTAGAAAATGCCTCTGAACATACAGGACATATGATATTACAGCAATGAAAGTTAAAACATCAAAAATAATTTATTTTATTAATTTTTATCAATTTTTAATACCCCAATCTTTTTTTTACTTTATTTTAGTTTTACTTTTTCTAAATAATTATGTATTTTTTTCTTATGTTTAAACCTATCATTATTATTTCATTTTCCTATTAATTGAATTTGGCAATATTCTTGGCTTCATTTTTGAAGAGGTTTTGGATCACAGAAGGGTTACAACTATGGCAGGGGAGGATCAATGGGGTTGGCTGTCAGTGATGGGTGATACATGATTGGAAATTCACCTGGGTATATATAAAGGATATAAATATGTTCAAATGTTCATAGAACATTGCCATAGTGGGTAGATATTCACACAACCCCTGAAAGTTTATTGAATTCCCATCCTGGGAAGCTCTGCCACATTTTCTAATGGAACAGCAGCAATCCACCAAGTACAGGGGTAATGACTAGTGAAGAAAGATAATCCAATGATGGGCCTTTGAAGTTGATGGCTACGCTTGTGAGCCTTTTGCTCTTGAATTTGCAATTTAGCCTAGTGTTGAAGAGTGCCTAAGAGTTGCCTCCTGAGAGCCTCCTTGTTGCTCAAATGTGGCCTCTACCTAAGCCAAACTCATCATATAAATGCATTACCTTCCCTCCAACATGGACATGACTCCTGGGGATGAGCCTCCCTGGCACCGAAGGATTACTACCAAGCACCAGCTAGTGATATAGACCTTGAATAAAAGGGGTAAAATGTAAAGACAAATGAGTGTATATGGCTAAGAGTCTTCAAAGTGAGACGGGACTTCAACAGAGATGTAATGCTTATGCGTGTCTCAGCAGGATCTCAGAGACAGCCTAGGTAGATACTACCCCAAATAGCAGGGATCCTGAGGGCTCTGAAGACACCCAGGACCTATGGTCATGGCAGATATCTGTGGAGTTTTGTGCCTTGCCAGTGTGCCTTACTTTGAAGTTGTGCTCCCAAGTATGACAGAGTTGGACTCACATTTGACTTCTCTACACATTCCTCTTCTGTCCCTTTTATTTGAACCTATAGTTGGTGATAGAGTTGGTGGGTGTATGTCCAAGAGACTTTAATCTCTGTGCTGTCCAGGTGCCAGCTGTGCCCTGAAGTGAAATGGAGTTGCAATACCTCCTCTGCAGTTCTTTGGACTCACCCAGGGCAACTAACAAGGGGATGATGATGGACAATGACCATCCCAAGGAACTGAGAGAGTCTACAACTGCAAGCAAGAGAGTCTCATCCATCTGCCCCATGGAATCATAGCCTCCTCTCAAGTAGAGGTGGAGTGGGCAACACCATCCCAGAATCCTCAGGATTAGGGAAAGAACTATGGACTAAAGAAGACTTACTGGTATTCTACTATAGACTTATTGTCATTCTAGCAATGGAAGACACTATAGCATTCATTTAGAAACACTGGCCACTAGAGATTCTGAGGGTAGAGAAAAGGAAATACAGGTGAAATATGGGGGCATTTTGGGGAATTGAGAATTTTCCTGAATGGCATTATCATGACAGGTATGGGCCATTGCATATCTTGCCATAACCTACAAAATTGTGCAGAAGATAGTGTAAACTACAATGTAAATTATAATCCTTGCTTAAAGGCAATGCTTAAAAATGTATTTGTCAATTGTAATGAATGTACCACACTAATGAAAGATGTTGTTAATGTGGGAATATGAGGGAGCTATAGGAAGCGGGGCATATAGGAATCCCTTATATATTTATGTAAAATTTGTGTAATCTATATTCCTTTAAAAAAATAAAAAAATATATTAAAAATAAATAAATAAAAGAATTGAAAAACAAAACATAAAATAAAAAAATAATGGTCATTCTATGTGGTGTTAGATGATATCATATTGTTGTTTTAATTTGCATTTTCCAAATAGCTAGTGATATGGAACAATTTTTCATGTGCTTTTTGGTCATTTGTATTTCCTCTTTGGAGAAATGTCTATTTAAATCTTTTGCCCATTTTGTAATTGGATTGCTTGCTCTTTTATTTTTGAGTTGTATTATCTCTTTATATAGAATGGAAATCAAATGCTTATCTGATTTCAAATATTTTCTCCCATTTGTGGGCTGCCCTTTCACCTGCTTGATGAAGTCCTTTGATCACAGAAGTGTTTAAGTTTGAGGAGGTCCCATTTACTCATGTTTTCTTTCATTGATTGTGCGTTCAGTGTAATGTTTAAGAATCCACCACCTACCATCAGGTCTTGAAGATGTTTCCCTACATTTTCTTCTAGGAGCTTTATTGTACTCGCTTTTATATTTGGATCTTTGATCCATTTTTAATTAAGTTTTATATAAGGTGTGAGATAGGGGTTGTCTTTCTTTCTTTTGGCTATGGATATCCAGTTCTCCCAGCACTATTTGTTGAATAAACTGGGCTGTCCCAGCTGGGTGGGTTTGATGAGCTTGTCAAAAATCTCTTGGCCACAGATGTGAGGGTCTGTTTCTGAACCATCAGTTGCTCTCTGTGTCCATCTCTATGCCAGTATAATGCTGTTTTAAAATCTGTAGTTAGGTAATATAATTAAAAGTCTGGAAATGAGAGCCCTCCAACTCACTTTTCTGTTTTAAGATTTTTCTGGCTATTCAGGACCTCTTATCCTTCCAGATAAATTTGATAATTTTGTTTTCCACTTTTTAAAAAAATGCTGGTAGATTTTTTACTGGGGTTGCATTCAATCTGTATATAATTTTAGGTAGAATTGGCATCTAAATGATAGTTTGACTTTCAATCCATGAGAATGGAATGTTCCTCCAATTATTTAGGTCATTTTAAAACTATATTTTTCATTGAAGTATGTCATACATACATGAACATGCCTAAACAATAAGTGTATAGTGCATTTAATGAACTTATAAAATAAACGTACATAGATAACCCTTCCACCAACACTTTGCATTGTTGTGCAACATTTGTTACAAACTGTGCAAGAGCGTGGTCAAAATATTACTATTAACTCTAGTCATTATCTTCCAATTGGTGTATTTTTCCCCCAACCCACCCTATTTTTAAAAAAATATATTTTATTACAGTGATTCTGAACTTTTAAAAATCATACACGTGTAGAATTCCCACACAACACCCCTTCACCAACACACCACACTATGCTGGAAAATTCATTAGGGATTATGAGATAATATCATCAGACTATTACCACCAACCATTGTCCATAGCATACAATTGGCAAAAGTTTTCCATACACCTCCATTATTAACACAGTAAATTTTGTTATTGATGCAAGAATATTATAGTATTCCTGTTAACCACAGTCTATAGGTCTCACCAATTGTAGTTTTCCCATGCTTCGCCACATTCCTACCACCCTGCAATAGTAATGTACATCTACTCTAACTCACAAAAGGACACTCTTGCATTTGTACCCTCAACCACAATTCTCATCCACCTCTTGGTTCACTGTGTTATTCAGTCCCTAGATCATTCTTTATCTTTCTTTCAATTGTCATTTACTTCCTCAGACTACCCTTTTCAGCTAAAATCTCATTCACAAACCAGTTGCTACTCACTATAATGTGCTACTATCAACTCTGTCCATTTCTGCACTTTTACAGTCAAGCTAATTAAAGCTTCTACATACATTAAGCATCAGTAGTTCTTACCAACCCTCCTCTTATTTCCTAATAACCTATACTCTAAGTTTTAACTCCATATATTTATTCTTAATATTTAGTTTATATTAATGAGACCATGCAATATTTGTCCTTTGGTGTCTGGCTTACTTCACTTAGTATAATTTCTTCAAGACACATCCATGTTATCACATGTGTTCCAATTTCATTTCTTCTTACCACAGCATAGTATTCCATGGTATGTATATAACACATTTTGTTTATCCATTCTTTGTTCAATGGACACTTGGGTTGTTTTCATCTTTTGGCAATTGTGAATAATGCCAATATGAACATTGGTGTGCAGATGTCTATTTGTGTCATAGTTTTTATTTCTTCTGGATATATTCCTAGCAGAGGAACTGCTTGATCATATGGCAGCTCTATATTTAGCTTCCTGAGGAATCACCAAACTTTCTTTAACGGAAGCTACACCATTTTACAATCCCACCCACAGTGAAGGAATAATACTATTTCTCCACATCCTTTTCCAGAACTTAGTGTTGTCTGTTTTTCTTAGTAATTGCCATTCTATGTGGTGTTAGATGATATCTCACTGTTGCTTTAATTTGCATTTCCCTAATAGCTAGTGATATGGAACCTTTTTTCATGTGCTTTTTGGCCATTTGTATTTCCTATTTGGAGAAATGTCTATTTAAATCTTTTGCCCATTTTGTAATTGGATTGCTTGCTCTTTTATTGGTGAGTTGTGTGATCTCTTTATATAGAAAGGAAACAAACCCTTATTGGATATATGGTTTCCAAATATTTTCTCCCATTGAGAGGGCTGCCTTTTCATCTTCTTGATGAAGTCCTTTGAGCCACAGAAGTGTTTAAGTTTGAGGAAGTCCCATTTATCCATGTTTTCTTTCATTGTTCATGCT
>JAKSZT010034632.1:0-12188 GCA_026826555.1 Tolypeutes matacus | reverse complement strand
CTTTGAGTTTATTATGTTCTTTCTGGACCTTGTTGTGAACTGGTATGTTACACAGAAAGTGAAACAACATCACCTTCTCCGAAACTGAGAGGATTTTTTCCAATAATTTCTGTGATAACCTGGTTGACTTATTGGAAGTAAAACTCACATGTGTGTGAGACTTCCTATGACTTGAACCTATTGATTTTTTTTGAGAGGTTTTTCGCTATAGTGTGTGTGCACTAGCTGCCAGAAAGACAGAGACAGAGAGATAGAAAGTGAGAAATCACTCCCCGGGGGGATGGCCACGCCGCAATCCCTTCTCCTCCATTCTCCTCTTGGGATCTTGGGCATGCAGGCACTCGCGGCCGGTGTGAGTTTAAGCCGCCAGGTCCAGGACTTAAACCGCAGTCAACTACATGGGAGTCCAGTGACATAGCCATTACGCTAACTGCTGGTCCCAACCTATTGATTTTTTTTTAATGTATTGATTTTTATTTTTTTAAATGTAGAAAGGGAGAGAGGCACTCTCCACAGGGTTTTACTCCATGGTCCTTCCCCCGTCTCTGCCAGCCAGAATTACAGACACATACAGGCACATGTGCCTGGTGTGTACAGGGGGACCTTGGGTCACAAACCTGGCACCTTCTGACTTGTCCTCAGTATGGCACAGAGTGTTGTATTAACCACTATAGTGCCATGGCTGGACGCCCTGGAATTTTTCATGCTCAGAATTTTCCACTCAGCCTCTAGCAATTCTTCTATGACACTCAGGTTTTCCTGCCTTAGTTCTGTTTCCCATATGTGTTTCTGCTCCAGTAGGCTGTGATTTTCTGTATCCTCAAGACTGTTTTTTTTTTAATCTGAGGGCAGCAATTTATTTATTTTATAGGTAGAAGAAAAATTGTGGACTTTTCCATTTGTTCATTTCTGTTAGTATGGACTGATCATTTCCAACTCCGTATAGCAGAACTCTCACCTGCAGAGCATGGGAAGGAGCAGGTGTTTAGTTAGAAGGCTCTACAGTCATGCCGTCACAAGGTGATAATGACTCTGGCCATGTTAAAATAGGGGAAGGTAAAGGAGCATCAGTTACAGACTGTCCTGAAGCTGGGATGGGAGCTTTGCTGATGAAGTGGGGATGACGTGGAGAGAAGAGAAGATGTTGAGGAAGACCCAGAGCTAAGGCCTGTAGGGGACCAATGCAGAGCAGGTTCAAGGAGTCTAGAGTTTGGTCTTGGCATGTGAGATGTTGATATCGAGATGTTATGGAGGCTGCTACATGAGTGTGAGCCTCAACTGAATTGAGAGGCTTGGCATAGATAAACAGATGCAGATGTCATGCCAATGTAGGTGACATTTTGAGCCGAGGGGACGAGTGAGGTCAGCAAGGGAGTAAGTGTCTGAAGAAGAAATTAGCTCAAGGACTATAGGGTCAAAACTAATCGTGAGGGGGCTGGACAGTGGCACAGTAATAAAACAGGATGCTCTATGAGGCTGATCCACATGGGAGGGTTTGGAGTTTGTATCCAGAGAACTCCCGGAGTATGGTGGTCATCTGTGCACCCATGATCTGATCTGGCTATGGCTGGAGGCATATCACGACATCTGGGGGATGCTTTCTGTCTTTCTTACTCTTTGAACAAGTACAAGAGCAGCTTTCAAAAATCCTAAAATCTAATGGTGAGAGGTTTGAGAGAATAGAAATGAGTTGTGGAGAAACAAATGGAATAGACAGTGTGGTCGATCATAGAATGTAGTAAACTGGAAAATAAGTAGTGGGAGCATTTCTAAAAGGAGAAGGGGATGGACTATGTCAAATGCAGCCAATAAAGTTAAGTTAGAGAAGTCTGTTAAGGGTGACAGAAAAGTTCTAAAATGGGATTGTGATGGTTAGAGAATTGTGTGTGTGTGTATGTATATTTACATATATATATATTTATATATGTATAATGTATAGACATATATATGTATTTTTATATATAAAAAGGTGTACATTATGTGTATATGTGTGTGTGTGTGTGTGTGTGTGTGTATTCTTTATTGTTGCCAGGGCATGTGCACTTGCCAGGAAGAGGCAGAGACTGGGAGAAGGAGAAAGCACCCCTCCCCCATGGGGTGTGGTTGCAATGTAGTCCTTGCTCCTTCATTTTTCCTTCCTCTAGGGCCTTGGCCGTGCACCCCTGGCATGTTTTTCAAGCCACCAGGATTGAGATTCCAACTACCATCAGTCATATGGGATCTGGCTCTTATCACTAGGCCAGGGGGCCAACCTTTATGCATATGTTTTAAAAATCAGTGATTTATGTATTTTTATCATAAAGAACATGTGTGTGAATGTGTGTATGTGAGAGAGAGAGATAAAGAGAGGGATAAAAGCACCCTGACAGGGTCTTACAGGCAGTCATGCCTTTTCCTCAGCCCTCCAGCTCCTCAAGATCCTGGATACCCACACATGCACTGGTGTGTTTTCAGGCCAAGGCAGGGATTCAAACCTTTGGTTGACCATTGGGCTTCCAGCCTTACGGGGCATTGCATTACCACTTCACCAGAAGGGTTGATCTAGGTTGTGCATTTAATTAATTAATTTCAGGTTATGTGAATTATAGATCATGAAAGCTGTTCCCAAAATATCTTTAGCATACAACAACCCAGAATTTCAATTCCCACGGGAAATGAAAACCTATGTTTATAAGAAAGACATGTGCACAAATATCCACCATGTCTGTATTCAGAATAGCCCACATTTAAGGCCCCAAAATGTTAATGAAATATTTTGTGTTTTATTAATTTATTGTCACATAACTCAGACATAAATGGTAAACAGCTTGTCTACACAAAAACAGGAATAAATTTCTTTTTTTTTTTTTTTTGTTTGAGAGGTTTTTGCTATAGGGTGTGTGCACTCGTGAGAGAGAAAGAGGGACAGAAAGCGAGAAATCACTCTCCAGGGGCGATGGCCATGCCGTAATCCATTCTTCTCCATTCTCCTCTTGGGATCTTGGGCACGCACACACGCACACTCGCCTGGTGTGAGTTTAAGCCACTGAGTCTGAGACTCGAACCGCAGTTGACTACATGGGAGTTCAGCGACATAGCCATTACGCTAACTGCTGGCCGTGGGATAAATTTCAAAATTTTGCTCACTATTTTGAGCAAAACAGGCAGAGATAGACCTGTACACTGTCATTTATTTAGTTTCCAAGATGTTTAGGCCCAACTGATGTCTGTTCATAGAAACCAAAGCAGAGGCTGCATGTGGGCAGGTTGAGTGGGCACTGACTGAACAGTTCCTGGGGGTTAGTATTTTCTGTGTTAAAGCATCTGTTTCATATATTGATGGAGTTGTCAGATATAGTAGGAGAATAAAGTTTTAAAGATATCTTTTAAAGTCATACAGTTTCTATTAGCACATTTCAGTTCATTTTTATTGTTTATTGATATAAACACAGTAAGAAACAGGTAAAGAAGGATGACTATTAGACAATAGAACCATTTTACTTGCTAATCTTCCCACCCCCACTGACTATGTAACTGACCAATCCAGGCTGTCCATGACTGGTTGAGTTCCAGACAGAATATTCTGGATCTTGTAGCTGCTGGAGCCGTAGTTACTGAGCTGTGGTGGCCACAGTGCCATGAGGGGCTGCGATCCTTCCTGGAACTTGGCTTTGGGCTCATTATCAGGAAACTGGCTGAGGTGGCGGTGGAGATGCTGCACAAGATTTGAGTTCACAAGTCATTTTCTATAGCGTTGGGGGAGCCAGAGTTGCCCATACCTATGAGCAGCCTATCTATGGGCCTCTTTAATTTTATGGAGATTTTTTCAGTCTGTTAGAAACTGACTTTATGGAAGACATGAAAAACAACTGGCAGAAACTCTAACTGTTCAGACTGAGATGCCAGTTCATTGCCATGCTTAGTGCTGCTGAAGAGGAGCACACAGATGGAGTTATCTTTAGAGAGGGCCAGGCTAGAGAAGGGTCTTTAAATATCCCCAGCCCTACAGTCACTTATGGAAAGGTGAAGAGGAAAAACCTGGATGCTGATGAAGGACCCAGTTTTTCTGCTTCAAGAAGCCAGAGGAGAAATCCGAGTGTTCAAAATATCTAGAGATTATGAAAGACATGAGTAACACGGAGGTGCCTGCAGAAGAGGACATGAGAACTTCCACATCACAAGGAGCTTTTGCAAACCTGCCAGGAGGCAAAGAGCCCAGGCCTGGGGGCTTCCTCAGGAGCAGGCATGATTCTTAGAGCAGAGCTGCTGTCTTCCCTCTTCTCAGGCCTCCTGAGCTGCCAGGCTGCCTTTATTCACCTAGATTCCATCTGAGTGTCACTAAGACCAGTGGCCCCAGGGGAGCTCCCTCTGTGGGCTAATGTGCTTTTACCTTGTCATGCTGGACACAGCAGGGAGCACCTCCTGCAAGGTTGATTCCTCCAAATCTTTATAATATTGGCCTTCTCAGAATAGTCCAAGAAATATGGGACTGTCTTTTTCTGAACATGAGTTTTAGATTCTCTATCTGCAATGAAAAAATTCTGTGCTTAAGAGACAATCGGGACCAGCGGATAGCATGGTTGTTAAGGCACTGGACTCTCACATGGAAAAATCATGGTTTGAGTCCCAGACCTGGCAGGTCTGGGACTCAACTTCTCTCTCTCTCCTCTCTCTGGTAAGCACACATGCCTAACAGCAAAATTTGAAATAATAATAATAATAAATAAAATTAACTAATTAAGTAATTTTAAAGAGACAAGCTTACTCATTCAAACTTTATTAAAGTATATTTCTCAAGACAATATTTTGTATATATTATTTGTGTTAACCCTTTAAGGGCGTGAAATAGTAATGCTACATATAAATACCCTATTAAAATAGAAATATATGCAGTTTATAAATAAAGACTTCTACTGGTCACTAGCAGTGTTTTACTAGCATTATATTTACAAGTCTTAAATCATAAGTAAAAACTTTTTGCTTAAATATGTATTCATTTAAAAAAGAAATAGATCTTTTGGGAATTGAGTTAAATGATGTGCTTAGAGATGTAAGTATGCTTCTACTATTTATTATTTATATTTTTATATAATGGTAAGTATTTTATAAAACAAAATTGATTAATTTCTTAAAGTTTGTTTGCTTTCATTGCAAGAACATTGCAGTAAGATTTTTTTATAAACAACTGTAAAACCCACTTGGACAATTTGGGAAACTTCCACATCATTTGCCCTCAACTTTCTCTTGCTCACCCACTAACACTGCTCAGTGGAAAATTATAGGAAGTCTAAAGGGGTTTATCTCTCACACACTAAACCTGGGGTCCTCACAATTAGTATAATATTTTTAGTTACAAAGGGTATTTCCCCACTAGGAAGTGAATACAAACTTGATGTTATCCTCCTGGCCTCCCCTCATTCTCCTTCTCCCAGAATCACTGCCACCCTCTGCCAACATCCTCCCTAACCACCACCCTCAGCCAACCATCCCCAATCTCCTTGCTTCTGCACCCCTTCCTGGCTGAGTTCCAGACAGAATATTCTGGATATTCACTGTCAAGTACACAATAATGTATTTTATATACAAACCCTTTCTTATACAGTAGATCTCCTGAGGCAAGGGCACGGCCACAGCCATGCTCTTCCCACCCCGGCAATCAGCAGCCAAGACCTTGGCGCCACTGCAGCCATGGGCCACCTGTGCCTAGTAGGTGGCTGAGGTGGGCTCTGTGGAGGCTCCTGGGAGGCCAGGGAGCAGCCACAGCCCACTGCCATCTGGACGGACCTGGCACCACCACCACTGCTGCCACCACAGGTAAAGGGTGGGTGAGTGGGCAGGAGAGAAGCAGGGCCTTCACCCCAAGTTCTCCGTAAACCCTGCCAACCCGGGGCAGCTCATCCTTCAGAGAGGGAGACGGACATGGCCGCACAGTTTAGGGGCAGTCACCCTGATCTCCATAGTGCTCTTGTTGCTTTCAGGGCCATTTGCTCGGCACCCTGAGCCAAAGTAGTTGGAGACTCTCTCCCCTGGAACCAGGAGCCAGAGACCTGTTTTTTCCCTATTCTCCCTGGCTGCTTGCTTTCTGGTACTGGAAAGGAAAAGATGGCACTTGTTAAAAACATGCAGGCCCCACTTTTTCTTCCCTAGCTGAGGATCCTTCTGCATGTACAAGCACTCAGGCATGTTACTGGAATATGCTTGATAAGAGAAGCTGTATATATGTAGTGAGTCTGTATACACTACATATGTATATGTATGTTGGATAGGTATGTGCCCTTGAAACCATCACCCCAAGTAAGGCCATGACTTTGTCCATCAACTCTAAAAGTTTCCTCCTGCTCCCTTCCATTTACTTATTTTTATTTTCTGATAAGAACACTTAACATAGAACCTAAGCTACAGTCCAATGTCAAGCATACAATAATGTATTTTATATACAGGCCCTTTATTATACAGTAGATCTCCAGAACTTCCTCATCTTATGTAACTGAAACTTTAACCTCTCCACATGACCCCCTTCCCAATCCCCCTGTAAACACTCTTCTATTCTTTGCTTCTGTGAATTGGACTAGTTTATATTCATCATAAAATTGGGATCATGTGGCATCTTTCCTTGTGTGTCAGACATATTTCACTCAGCATAATGTTCCCCAGGCCAGTCTCTGTGATTGCAAATGACAGAATTTTTCTTCTTTTTAAAGGCTAATATTCCACTGCATATTTATACTATTTTTAAAAATCTTGGTTCTCCTGCCATTAGCATTTTGGGTGTTATTATATCTTAACTATTACAATAAATATAGCAATAGACATGAGAGTGCAGATATCTCTTTGAGATCTTGAATTTAATTCTTGTGTATATGTACTCAGTAGTAGCCTCACTGGATCAAATGGCAAGTTTGTTTGTTTGTTTGTTTGTTTTCAAATGGCAAGTTTTTAAATGTTTTGAGGAACCTTCATAGTATGTCCCAATAACTAAGCAATTCATATTCCTGCCCCAATCCAAGTGTTCCATTTTCTCCACATACTTCCTAACACATTTCTATGTCCTCTTTTAAGAAGTTCCTATTTAGATTTTTTGCCATTAAAAAAGTTTCACTTTATAACTATATTTATTCTAAATGGTGTGAGGTGATATCTCATTGTGGGTTTTATTTGCATTTCCTGGATAATTATTGATGCTTGGTACATTTTCATATCCATTGGCCATTTGTATGGCACCTTTTGAGAAAGGTCTACTTAGAAGCCTTGCATATATTCACTTAATTTTATTTTTTAAAGATGTCCCAGGGCCAGCTGGCATGTCACAGTAATTAAGACAGCTGTAACCCACGTGGCCAACTACATGGTCAAGTCTGGGCCCAGCAGGGTAAAAGGCATGCCAGATATGTGTGTGCACCCAACATATCGAGATTTTTAAAAATCATGCCGTTTTTTTCATAATAGCATTTCCATGAATTTTTGAAGACTTTCCATACATATATAGGTAGATATACAGATATATGAAAGATTATTTATGAGGGATTTCTAAAATGTTCATGAAAAAGGCTCAGTATGAGAAAATTGCATGGATTTCATTGGGGGGGTTTTGCACCAAAATAGACTTGTACATTAATTACATTTTCCATAAATTTTTTGAATTTTCTTTTTATTAGGGAAAGTAGCTCACACTATTATGGAGACTGAGAAGTCTCCTAATAAGCCATCTGCAGGTAGGATAACCAGGAAAGCTAGCAATGTGGCCCAGTTCAAACTGGAAGGTCTAGGGACCAAGGGAGTCAATGGCGTAACTCTCAGTCTGAGGCTAAAAGCCCAAGAATCTCAGGAGGCTGCTGTGCAAGTCCCAGGGACCAAAGGTTGAACAATTTGGAGTTTTCATGTCCAAGGGCAGAGAGAAGTAGCCCTAGTGTACAAGAGATAATTTTTCCTTTTTCCCTGGTTTCTGTCCATCTTGGCCTCCAGCCAGTTAGATGGTGCCCATTCACACTTCCCCATCCAGGCCACTGATTTGTGTGCCAATCTCCTCTGAACATAAACGCACAAACAAACTCATAAACAATGCTTCACCAACCATCTAAGCATCCATCTATTCAGTCAGCTTGATATCTTAACCAACACAAGAGTCAAAGCAAATGTTTGGTCATGGCTACTTTCAAAGTCAAGATCAAAGGAAATAGAAAGTTCAGTAAGAAAGGGTCATCTGTAGCATTATGACTCTCTGGGCTAAGGTAAAAGTCAAATTAAAGACCCAGTTAAAATTCATAGTCCAAGAAACACATACACATAAGGTCAGGATCAAAGGACATGTCAGTGATAGAAAGTCAGATGATGGAGACAGGACATGTGTCAAAAGACCCAAGGGGAAAGGCAGGCATACTTCCAGGACAATGTCAAGGTCAAACTCAAGATTAAATTTGATGGTTAGGATCAAGATGAGAATTAATGTTAGAATGGAGGTCAGGATCAAAGTTAGCATCAAAATTCAGGGTCAGGGATGAAGTTATACAAAAGTTAGATTTGACGTTCTGGCTTAGTGTATTAGATCATGGGCAGTGATACAGTGTTTAGATTTGGATCTGGTTTGTGTATGTGTCTGTGTTTGTATTTACGTTGTGTTTGTTGTCAAATTAAAATGAGGCTCAGTGTTGGGCTGAGATTTGGGAGAGTATGTAATATAGAGCAACTGAAATGGCTCATAGAAATAACACTATCTGGGGCCAGTAGATGGCATGATGATTGAGGTGATGGACTCCCACATGGTCAACCATGATTCAAGTTCTAGACCTGGCAGTTTGAAACTCAACGCCAGGTGTGTGTGCATGCATATCCAGAATCACAAGGGGAGAATGGAGGAGAAGGGATTGCAACATGGCCATCCACCCTGAAGGGTGATTTCTCGCTTTCTGTCTCTGTCTCTCCGGCAAAAATTTGCACCCTATAGCAAAAATCTCTCTGTCCCCACCCCCCCCAAAAAAAGAAATAACATTATCTGTATTGTGATTTCTTTTGTTATTATTTCTTTCTAGTGTGATCTTGAGGTCTGTATAGTTCATTCTCTGTTGCTTACAACAAAACTACCTACATTTATTTACACAGGAGCTAAACAAACTTTTGTCTTTCATTTATAAGGAACACTATTTAGCTCACAACTTTGGATATCCAAGATCAAGGGGCTTCATTTTCTCAGGGCCTTCCTGATGATGGGGAGTCTGTACAGAGCCAAGGTGGCTCAGGGCATCATATTGTAAGAAGGCAAGAGAGCACATGCTTCTGTATCTGTATGTCTCTTTCTTATAAAGCTA
Organism: Tolypeutes matacus; assembly: GCA_026826555.1. Taxonomy (NCBI): domain Eukaryota; kingdom Metazoa; phylum Chordata; class Mammalia; order Cingulata; family Chlamyphoridae; genus Tolypeutes; species Tolypeutes matacus. The sequence continues at coordinate 2,907 of JAKSZT010034632.1, read as the reverse complement.
TCAGTATTCAGTCATGAGGGCCTCACTCTGATGACCTTCTCTCATGTTAATCACCTACCAAATGTTCCAGCCTATTTTATAAAAAATAATTTTCTAAAAAATGCTATTTATTTCTTTATCTTTGAACAAGAGAGACAGAAACAGAGACAGAGAGACAGCACTTCCAAAAAGGTCCTCATACCATGATTGACCCCCAGCTTCACCCAGTCCCAGATCATGTGTACATGCGGGCCTGACATGTTTGCGATCTTCAGATGCAAACCCAGGACCTTCCTGTGTGAGCCAGCTCTGCAGAGCATTGAGTTACCACTGTCCTACTACTCAGCCCTATCCATCATTGTAATACTGTTGTGACAGGAACCAAATCAATATGAAGTTTGAGGGGACAAACCACAGCAAATTCTTTCCATCAAGAGTGGCAGTGAGCGGTTCCTGGGTTCTGGTGGTGGTAGCAATGGACGCTTTAGATCGAGTTGTAAAGCCCAAAACGAAAAGGGCCAAGAGATTCCTTAACAAGAGAGAACCAAAACTCAGTGAAAATATTAAAAATGCCATGCTGATTAAAGGTGGAAATGCAAATTCAACAGTGACATAAGTACTTAAAGATGTGTATGCACTGAAGAAACCGTATGGTGTTATGTATAAAAAGAAAAATGTTACAAGACCATTTGAGGATCAGACATCACTGGAATTCTTTTCAAAGAAGTCAGATTGTTCTTTATTCATGTTTGGCTGCCATAATAAAAAGCGGCCAAATAATCTGGTAATAGGTCATATGTATGACTATCATGCGCTGGATATGATTGTATTAGGCATTGAGAAGTTTGTATCTCTAAAAGATATTAAGAATACAAAGTATCCTGAAGGAACAAAACCCATGCTAACACTCACTGGTAAAGATTTTGATGCAACAGAGGACTACAGAAGACTAAAAAGCCTCCCTATTGATTTCTTCAGGGACCACACAGTATCAAATATCCGCCTGGCTGGATTAGAGTATGTTCTGCACTTCAACGCATGAAATGGGAAGATTTACCTGCGAAGTTATGAGTTGCTATTAAAGAAATCTGGTTGCAGAATGCCACAGGTTGAGTTGGAAGAGATGGGACCATCGCTTGACCTGGTTCTCAGGAGGTCACACCTGGCATCAGATGACCTCTATAAGTTATCTATGAAAATGCCAAAAGCTCTCAAGCCAAAGAAGAAGAATATCTCTCATGACACTTTTGGTACAACTTATGGAATGATTCATATGCAGAAGCAAGACCTGAGCAAGCAGCAAACCAGAAAGATGAAGGGGTTGAAGAAACGGCCTGCAGAAAGAGTACCAGAAAACCAGAGGAGAAAAGATCAAAGAGAATTTTAAAAAATTGATGGAACTTAGCTGACAACTACAGTTTTATTGTTTTCTATTTACTTAAGACATCAAGCTTTAGTCCAGAGTTTTATAAGATTTTATTGTATATTTTTAAAGAAACGTAATTTAATATGTTACTATGAACAGTAATGTCCAGTATTAAGTTTAAGATAAGCCTCTTACTTAAAATATTAAAAAAAAAGAGTGGCAGTAATCCAAAGTAACCATTTTCTGGGAGAGCCCTGACAAGGAGAAAGTCTTAGTTGCTTGTGTCCCTCAGGTGAGAAAATCAGGAAATAAAACCAACATGCTTGAAATAGAATTAGAAATTCATTGCTTACAGATCCAAGAGAGGTTAGAGGTGTCAATGGGGCCCACATGAAGGCCAAAAATGACAGAAAGCTCAACCAGCAGGTGGAGACAGAGAGAGAGGGAATCTGGGGATGTGCCTTTAAGACTAATGGGCATTATCCACAGACTTTTCTACAGGGGTTTGTGTATTGACTGGTTTAAAGAAAACACATATGAGGGCCAGCCAGTGGCCTGCTGGTTAAGGCAGCTGGATCCCACATGGCTGACTGTGCAGATAAAGTTCTGGACCCAGCAGCTTGAACAACATGCCAGGTGTGTGTGCACGTGTCCCCAAATTCCCAAAAGAAGGGAGGGATGGAGCAGACGATATTGTGTCATGACCATGGCTTGGGGCGGGGGGTTGCTCTCTCATGGTTCCTCTTTCTTTCTGTCTGTTTCTTCAGTGCATGCATGTGTCCTCTGGCAAATTAAAAAGGAAAGGAAAAGAACATATGAACAGGGAAATGAATTCATCATAATTCCAGTATTCACATTGGGGTTTATTTTCCCTCCTTTATGAAAAGGATAGAGCTAGAAAGAGAGAGAAAGTAAGTCAGATATAGGCATTTTTGACAGATTCTTACTGCGTTGTGATTCTTCTGCCCCACTTTCCCAACCAGCTAGCATCACAGCCATGCACAACCATACCTGGCATGTTCAGCTTGGCCAAGGAACCAAACTTGGATCTCCCATGTGGCGTCCAGGATCCCAAGTGGTGGCGATATCTGTGTGCCACCATGGCTGGGCCTGACCATTAGATTTTATTATGGTTAGCAGCTGTAGAGTGTTGGGTATGAGATCATTGTGACGAGGAACAATTTGGCTGCATTAACATACAGCCACATGGGGAGGGGATGCTTTGAGTAGGCCTAAAGCGACAACTGTGTTTCAAACAACTATGTCAGATCTGAAATTAGGTGGCAAGGCAGCAACTATGTTAAAAAATGTATGACACCTATTTATTTCTGCCTTTATTTACACTTTTTATTATTCTTTTAAAACAGGGTCTCACTGTTTCACCATCCCTCTGTCTTAGCCTTCTGAATTGCTGATTTTACAGGCACATACTCCCATGCCTGGCCTTTAGGCCAAACTTTGCCTCTCATATGGTCCCAGCCTGTGATTCACAGTGGGTTGGAAGTGTGCCCCACTGCAACCAGACACAGCCAACGCTGGGAGATATTGACCACATATTCCTT
>JAKSZT010034629.1:0-14427 GCA_026826555.1 Tolypeutes matacus | reverse complement strand
AGCATGTGTAAAAGTAAAATGTATGACAACAATGGCCCAAAGGATGGAAGGGAGGAATTTGGAGAATATTCCTCTTACTTATAGGAGGTGTATAGGAATAAGTGTAAAGCATTTGGATATAGGTGAGACTTCTCTGAAAATACCTTTTACAAAGCTTTGATTTTGAACAGTGTGAATGTTTTACATGTTCAAAATATGATTGAATTAGAAAGGATGAAATGTCTAACAGTGAAATGAATATAAATAGATAAAAAATGAACCTAAATGCATTTACAATAACCACACAGAAAAAAAGTAATTTATTTAAGCAGCTTTCAGACTCTTCATCCACAGTGAATTTATTATAAGAGTAAAAAGAATTGAAAAACTTAAAAAATTTACAGAACAGGTCTGTTTTTTGAGTGGTATTTGTACATTAAGTCTGATTTTGGGGGGTGTAATAGAACAGAAAATTTAAGTATATACATTTATGTTAGGAATTATGATTCCCACTGTGAGAGAAATGAGAAAAATATGGAATCCAGTAAGATCTTGAAGCTTGTGGTATTAAGATATTTTTGTAGGATAAATTGATTGTTGAAACATATTTTTTTCTCTGACTTCTGAGAGAAAGTAGAATCAATGACATTTCAGTCACAATGAGCACATTGAGCACCAAGTTTTAGTTTCTAAGCATTATTCTAAACATTATTCCCTATTAAAAGTCACCAGGGCTCCTTGGAGAAATTCATGGTTCTAGTGAAAGAATAAAGAAAATGTAAGTTAAACCTGGAACATATTGTTGCAGAAATCAAGAAAGTTTTCAAATACAAATAGGATATTTTGAAAGACATAATAGCTGGCTTTCTGGCACTACCATTGGCACCAAGTATCACCATAATAATAAATAATATAGATTATAACACAATGTTTAAAAATGAGTCTAGGGAAGCATATTAATACTCAAATAAGAGGGATGGGAAATTTTTCTCTATAGAAGAATTCTACCTACTAAATGTAAAATAATGATAAAATTGGAAAATGACCCAATTAAACTGCCAATATAACAATTGATAATCAGCAAGTAGTATGAATAGATTCTTAAAATGTTGGGTACAAATTTGCTGGGGAACAAAATAATTCACCAGTATTTTTTGATTCCCTGCAGATACTTTTATTTTATTTTATTTTATTTTCATTTAAAAATTTTTTTTATTAAAGTATATCATTCATATATAAACAATAAATGTATAATAATAGATGTGAACTTAAAAAACAAACATACATAACACCATACAGGGCTCTCATACCTGGCCCTACCATCATTACCTTGCATTGTTGTGAAACATTATTTTTGTTGTTCTTGTGGGTAAAAATCAAAACTTTCACAATACAAACCAATATTTGTAGGGTGATACATAAATATATATGCATATATGTGCATTTGTTTCCATAAATGTTATTGTTTTTAGTTATATATATTTTAAAAGATGCTTATATTACAAAATGTTACACAAAAATTACAGGGATTCCCATGTTCCCCACGTCCCATACCTCCCATATCATCTCACATAAACATCTTTCATTAGTGTGGCACATCACCTCTAATGGATATACACATCCTGGGGCTTTGCCACTAAGCATGGACCATAGTTCACATTATAGACCACACTCTCTCCCACACAGTTCTGCATGGTATATGCTGATGTAAAATGGCCTATATCCGTCACCACAACGTCACTCAGGACAACCCCCAAGTCCTGAAAAAGCCCCTTTGTTACAACTTCCCCTCCCCTCCCCACCCAAAAAGTGTCTAGTGGCCACTGGTTCCACCTCACTGTTAGAATTTCTTCCATTGCTTGAGTCACAATATGTCTACAACAGAATTCCATTAAGTCCACTCTAGTCCATAGCTCTTCCCCCAATCCTGAGGGGACTGGAATGGCGATGTCTGCTCCACCTCCAAGTGAGAGTGGGCTTATATTCCATGGATATGGTGGGTGGGATTATCCTGCCTTCAGCTTCAGGCTCTCTCCATTCCCTGGGATGGCTGTTGTCCAACATCGTCTCCTCATAAGGTGACTTGGGTGAGTCCATTGAGCTGTAGAGAAGGAGTTGCAGCTCCACTGAGATTCCAGGCACAGCTGGCACGTGGGCAGGCCAGAAGTTCCCATCTCTGGAAGTACACCTACAAACTCCTGCCTCACATATAGCTTTGAATAGAAGGGACTGATGGACCATGTGCATTGAGGACTTATTTGAGTCAAACTCTGTCACTCTCAGGAGCACAGATTCCAAAGTAGAGCCCAATGATAAGGCACCAATCCCTGTGGCTATCCCCCCTTATAGAGGACCTGGGTGTCTCCAGAGCCCTCAGGGGCCCCTGTGTGTGGGGTGATATCCACTTTGGTTTTCTATGAGATCCTACTGAGGTGTGTGTAAGCATTACTTCTGGGATGATCTCCCAAATCTCTTTGAAGTCTCTTAGCCACGTGAACTCATTTGTCTTTACCATTTCTCCCAATTATTCAAGGTTTTTTTCAAGTCGTGTTTCCAGTTGGCACTTGGTATTAATCCCTCATTGCTAGGGAGGCTCATCACCAGGAGTCATGTCCCACGTTGGGGAGAAGGAAATGCATTCATATGCTGAATTTGGCTTAGAGAGAGGCCACATTTGAGCAACAAGGAGGCTCCCAGATGGCAACCCTTAGGCACCCCATAACAGTAGGACAAGTTTCAATTACAATAGCAAAGAATCCTAAGGCTAGACATCAATAACAAGAACCCAACAGTGGGCCATCTTTTTTTGCCAGGCACTGCCTCTCCAGTCAGGGGCCTGTTGCTGCTCCCTTGGAGAATGTGGCAGAGCTCTCCAGGCTGGGAATTCAGTGTTCCCTCAATTATTGAGTGATTGTCTACCCACCATGACCATGCCCCATCCCTCAATCATTTGAAAAATTTTATATAACTTTCATGTATATTCAGATTTACTTACTCCCGTGAATCTCCCACCCCAGACACCCCCAACCAATGGTTCTCTGCAGCCCCATTGTAACCCTTCTGTGATCTAAACCTTCCTGGAAGTTGAAGCCCATATTATAACCAAATAAAATTAATGGGAAAATGAAATAATAATGATACACTTAAATGCAAGAGATAAAATACAAGGAAACTCAGAAAAAAAAAACTAAAAATAAAATATTATTAATAGATTGGGACATTTAAAAAAATGGGAAAAAAACAAAAAAAATTTTTTAATTATTTTTTATTTTTATTTTTTCTCCTTTTATCACTGCATTATCAGATGTCCAGTGTGTACCATGACACTTTCCCCCTCTCATTCCCCAGTGTCTCCCAAATTTTAGTTTAGTTTTCAAAGAAGATTTAGGTCACAGCAAATTCACACAATGAATACTAGAGGTTCCCATGTACCCAACCTCCCTCCCCCTTCCCCAGCCCATATTAAAACCTCTTTTTTTTTTTGTTAATGGTAGCATTGTTATAACTGTTATACAGATAGTGAAATATAGCTACTAAACATTGTCAATGGTTTACAGTATAGTTTACAATTTAGACAGTACAGTTTAATAATATTTAAGGATATTTACCATGTCCTGTGTCCACTACTGTAAGGTAATGAAAAGCATTTCCCATGACCACTAAATACCCCATCTGATCTTTTCTGTTCCTTCCTCCCCATCCCCCCGGGGGCATATGACACTCCCCTGTCTTGATTCATGGGATGACAAGATTCGTAGTTACATGCCCTGGGTATTCTAACCTGCCCTTCCTAATTTACCCATCTTTTAACCCTGCACCACCAAACCCAGTAATATCACTACCCAGCTCTCCTATCCTTCAATATGCAACTATACTCTATCATTTTACCATAGATTATGTCCATATGGGTGATGGCTCAAAGCCTTCTCTTCTCTCTCTCTCCAATGTTGACCTATCTTTCAGACAGTGGTTCAAAGAGACTGGTCACTTTCCTCAATTCAAATCAGTGAGGTCATATACAGTTCATCCTTCAATGCCTGGCTTGCTTCACTCAACATAAGGTCTTCAAGATTCATCCATGTTATTCCATGTGTTAGCACTTTATTCCTTCTAACAGCTGATTAATATTCCATTGTATGTATGTACCACATTTTGCTTATCCATTCATCTGTTGATGGACAATGGGGCTGATTCCAGCTTTTGGCAATTGTGATCAATGCCGCTCTGAACATTGGTGTGCATATATCTTTTCATGTCTTTGCTTTCAGTTCTTCTGGGAATATACCCAGTAGTGGAATTGCTGGATCATATGGAAGATCTATTGTTAGTTTTCTGAGGAACCATCAAACTGTCCTCCACAGTCGCTGGACCATTCCACAATCCCACCAGCAGTGGATGAGGGTTCTTATTCCTCCACATCCTCTCCAACACTTATATTCTGCTGTTTTTTCAATAGCTGCCATTCTGATGGGTGTAAGATGGTATCTCATTGTGGTTTTGTTTGGCTTTTCCCGAATACCTAGCAATGGTGACCATTTATTCATGTGCTTTTTAGCCACTTGTATCTCTTCCTTGGAAAATTGTCTTCTCCGGTCACTTGCCCATTTTTCAAATGGATTGTTTGTCTTTTTATTTTCTAGGTGTAGGATTTCTTTATATATGCAGGATATTAGGCTGCTATCAGATATCTGGTTGCCAAATATTTTCTCCCATTGGTTAGGCTGCTTTGTATTTTCTTAATAACATCCTTTGAGGTGCAGAAGTTTTTTAATTTTCATGAGATCCCATTTATCCATTTTTTCTCTTGTTGCACGTGCTTTCGCTGTGAAGTTCATGAAATCATTTCTTATTACAAGTTGCTGTGGATGCTTCCCTACATTATCTTCCAAAGTCTTTATGGTTTTGGCTCTTATATTTAGATCTTTGATCCATCATGAGTTGATTTTTGTATAAGGATTGAGATGGTATTCTTCTCTCATTCTTTTGGATATGGATATCCAGTTCCCCAGTCACCACTTGTTAAAGAGGCCATTCTCTCCCAACTGAGTGTACTTGCTGGCCTTGTCGAATATCAGATGACTGTATATGTGAGGATCTATATCAGAACTCTCAATTCAGTTCCATTGGTCAGTAGGTCTATCCTTGTGTCCATACCATGCAATTTTGATCACTGTAGCTTTGTAGTATGTTTTAAAGTCAGGTAATGTGATTCCTCCAACTTCATTTTTCTTTTTCAATATGTCTTTGGCAATTTGTGAACTCTTACCTCTCCAAATATATTTTGTGGTTAGTTTTTCCAGTTCCTTAAAAAATGCAGTGTTGATTTTTATTGGGATTGCATTAAATCTGTAGATTAATTTGGGTAGTATAGACATCTTGATGATGTTTAGACTTCCTATCCATAAACAGGGAATATTTTTCCATTTATTTAAGTCTTCTTTGATTTCCTTTAACAGTGTTGTGTAATTTTCTATATATAAGTCCTTTATATCTTTAGTTAAATTTATTCGTATGTATTTGATTCTTTTGGTTACTATTGTAAATGGTACTTTTTTCTTGATTCCTCCTCAGATTGCTCGTTATTGGTGTACAGAAATGCTACTGATTTTTCAGCATTGATCTTATAGCCAGCAACATTACTGAACTCCTTTATAAGTTCTAGAAGCTTTGTTGTAGATTTCTCAAGGCTTTCTATGTATAGGATCAAGTCGTCTGCAAATAATGAAATTTTTAATTCTTCTTTTCCAATCTGGATGCCTTTTATATTTTTTTCTTGCATAAGTGCTCGAGCAAGTACTTCTAAGACAATATTAAATAGGAGTGGTGACAGTGGGCATCCTTGTCTTGTTCCCGATCTCAGAGGGAAGGCTTTTAGTATTTCACCATTGAAAATGATGTTAGTTTTGGGTTTTTCATATATACCCTTTATCATATTAACAAAGTTTCCTTCTATTCCTATCCTTTACAGTGTTTTCACCGGGAAAGAGTGCTGTATTTTGTCGAATGTTTTTTCTGCATCTATAGAGATGATCATGTGATATTTTTCTTTCAATCTGTTTATGCGGTGTATTACATTGATTGATTTTCTTATATTGAACCATCCTTGCATAGCTGGGATGACCCCACTTGGTCATGGTGTATAATCCTTTTGATATGTTGTAGAATGCAATTAGCAAGTATTTTGTTGAGTATTTTAGCATCTAGGCTCATTAGAAAAATTAGTATGTAATTTTCCTTTCTTGTGGTATCTTCATTTGGTTTTGGTATTAGGGTATGTTGGCATTCTAGAATGACTTGGGCAATATTCCTTCTACTTTTTATTGGAAGAGCTTAAGCAGAATTGGTGTTAGCTCTTTCCGGAATGTTTGGTAGAATTGAGCTGTGAAGCCATCTGGTCCTGGGCTCTTCTTAGTTGGGAAGTTTTTGATAAATGAGTCTATCTCTTTACTTGTAATTGGACTGTTGAGTTCATGAATTTCTTCTTTCATCAATATAGGCTGTTTGTGAGTTTCTAGAAACTTGACCTTTTCCTCTAAATTATCATTCTTGTTGGCATATAATTTTTCAGAGTATCCTCTTATGATATTCTTCATTTCTTTGGGTTCAGTAATGATATCCCCTTGTTCATTCCTTATTTTGTGTATTTGCATCAGTTTTCTCTTTTTCTTTGTTAGTCTGGCTAAGGGTTTGTCAATTTTATTGATATTCTCCAAGAATCAGCTTTTGGTTTTGTTTATTGTTTCTAGTGCTTTCTTATTCTCTATTTCATTTAGTTCTACTCTAATCTTTGTTATTTCCTTCTTTCTACTTCCTTTTGGTCTAGTTTGTTGTTGTTTTTCCAATTCCTCCAAGTGTGTAGTTAGGTCTTCAATTTTAGCTCTTTCTTCTTTTTTGAATATATGTATTTATGGCTATGAACTTCCCTCTCGTGATTGCTTTCACTGTATCCCATAGGTTTTGATATGTTGTGTTGTTGTTTTCATTAGTTTTAAGGTAGTTACTGATTTCTTTTGAGATTTCCTCTTTGACCCACTGTTTCTCTAAGAGTGTGTTGTTTAACTTCCATATCCTTGTGCCTAACCTGTTTCTCCTGCCCTTAGTGATTTCTAATTTCATTCCATTGTGGTCAGGGAAATTACTTTGTATAATCTCAATCTTTATGAATTCATTGAGTGTTGTTTCTATCTTAGAGTATGATCCATGTGCACTCGAGAAGAATGTAAATCCTGCTGTATTTGAGTGTTGTGTACTGTATATTTCTATTAAGTCCAGGTCCTCTAATGTATTGTTGAGCGTCTTTGTTTCTTTATTGATTCTCTGTCTAGATGTTCTGTCTAATGATGATAATGGTGTATTAAAGTCCCCCACTATAATTGTAGAGGCATTTATTTTTCCACTTAGTTTTTCCAGAGCTTCCCTCATGTATTTTCAGGCACCCCAATTAGCTGCATAAATGTTTATGGTTGTCTCTCTTCTTGAGAGATTACCCCTTTTACTAATATATAGTGTCCATCTTTGTCTCTTACAATAGTTTTGCATTTCAAGCCTTTTTTGTCTGATATTAGAATAGCTACTCTTGACCTGTTTTGGCTATTGTTCGCTTGTAAATTGTTTTCCAGCCATTCACTTTCAGCCTCCTTGAGTCCCTGTGTTGAAGGTGGATTTCTTGTAGACAGCATTTAGATGGATTATATTTCCTTACCATTCTGCAAATCCATGTCTCTTGATTGGTGAATTTAATCCATAAACATTCAGTGTTATTACTCACACCGATTTTCTTTCTATAGCCATTTTTTCTTCGGGTTAATATATGTCATATGTTGTTTTGTTTCTGTTTTATCTGTGAATATTATGAACTCTCCATCATTTTTGTATGCCAGTTTTGCTGGATAGAGAATTCTTGGCTGGAAGTACTCTTTTAATACTTTGACTATGTCATACCACTGTCTTCTTGCCTTCATGGTTTCAGCTGAGAAATCAGGGCTTAATCTTATTGTGCTTCCCTTGTATGTGATGGTTCTCTTTTCTCTTGCTGCCTTGAGTATTTTCTCTTTGTCTTGAACACTGGACATCTTGACAAGTATATGTCTTGGAGTTGGCCTCTTGGGATTTACACTGTTTTGGGTGCACTGTGCTTCCTGGATCTGCACATCCATCTCTCTCAAAAGGGTTGGGAAGTTTTCAGGCATTATTTCCTTCAACACTCCTTCTGTTCCCTTTTACATTCAATTAGCAACTATGTTGTTGAGGATTTTTGCATCTGTATTCATTAGAGAAATTGGTCTGTAATTTTCTTTTTAAGTATATCTATATCTGGATTTGAATTTGGGTGATGGCTTCATAGAAAGAATTTGGTAGCATTCCTTCTTGTTCAATATTTTGGAAGAGCTTGAGGAAGATTGATATTAGATCATCTTTGAATGATTGGTAGAATTCATCTGGGAAACTATCTGGTCCCAGGCCTTTCATTTCTGGGAGGATTTGATGACTGTTCAATCTCTTTACTTGTGATTGGTATGCTGAGGTCTTCTATTTCTTCTAGGGTCAGTGTAAGCTGTTCTTGTGCTTCTAGGAATTTGTCCATTTTGTCTATGTTGCCTATTTTGTTGGCATACAGTTTTTCATAATATCCTCTTATGATCTTTCTTATTTCTGCAGATTTGATAGTGATTTACCACCTCTCATTTCTGATTGTATTTATTTGTACCTTCTGTGTTTTTTCTTTTTCTCTCTAGGGAAAGGTTTGTTGACTTTGGTGATCTTCAATAACCAACATTTGGTTATGTTGATTCTCTCTAGTATATTTTGCTCTGAATTTCATTTATTTCTCCTTTAATTTTTATTATTTATTTCCTTTGTCTTGGTCTGGGATTAATCACAGTTCTTTTTCTAGTTCCTCTATGTGTGGAGTTAGGTATTGATTTATCTCTTTCTTCTCTCATTCACAGTTGAGTAGTCTCCATTAGTCCCCACAAGCAATGACAGAACCTGGCTAAAATTGTAAAAAAAACTTATTGAAGGCTTAGGAGAGCAAACAGTATATACATAATTTATGAAGGTACAATCTTAAAAAAGGGGAAGCACAATGATATGAGTTTACCTGGCTTTTCTACTGAGATATTTGACAGAGTGAGATTACAATGTCCCAGAAGGAAAAGGCTGCTATTCTAGGCTGAGGACAATGAGGGTGACATTTTGTAAGGAAATTACAGTGGATTCTGATTCTAGGTAGGATGTGGTGGTAGAGGGAAGACAAGTAAATAAGTGATTCATTAAAACATCCATGCTATAAGGACCAGATAATTAGAAAAATGGAAAGAACCACATCCACTAAGATTCCAGAAAGGGAAGAGTCATTATGATGGGGGGAGTGATCCTCACACATTTCCACACATGGAAGAATCTGCTTAGTGTAGACACTGAAAATCATAAGCAGAAAGATACACCTAGGGCATTAAAACAGGCAGATGGACAGGTGGACTGTGTGCATGCAGTGGTTGGGTTAAAATCTAGAGAATTCCCAAACTCAGTGATGATTTTCCCCAAACCACTATATTAACTGGGGCTCACAAGAATGGTAGTATTACACATCCTGCAGTTCCATGGTTCTTTGGAGATAATATCCAGCTACTGGAATATGCCTGCATTAATTCAGTAAATAAAAGTGACCTTAAAGGCAACTAGATTAGTTTGACTATAATCAAAGCTGTATCCCAGTCAGAGAGCAGTTCAAATCCTGAGAGGAAGAAAGTGATAAGCCCTCTCTTTTCTATGTCCAAGAGAGGCCATAGTCAACCTCTTTGGGGAAAATATCAAATAATCTACACCTGGCCATTGCACACTGACATACAATAAAAAATATGATCTGTGCAAACTATCAGGGAATGTGATGAATAAACAATAGAAAAAAAAAAAAAGACAAGACTAACGTTGATATTAGAGGTAGAAGAAAAGCAGTGTAGAATAATTACTGTAAGTATCTATAGCAGGTTGAATAATGTATGCCAGAAGGAAAAAAACTGTACTTAATCCTTCCCTGCTTGTGTAAATCATTGTAAATAAGACAATTTGAAAATATCAAAAAGTTAAAATGATGCCCAACTGCATGAGATTCAGCCTTAATCATATTACTGCAGACTATGATGATAAAGCCATGTGGAGGAGCAGAATCTGAGCATCATTTAACAAAATTAGAGAAGACAGAGCATCATCATGTGAAAGGAAAATCAATAATCCCCAAAGATTAATGGCAAGCCAGTACCAGCATACAGTGTTTGGAGAGAAAGCAAAGCTTTTACCTTCTTCAACTATGATACAATAAATCTCTTCTGTTAAGCCAATACATTGTCTGGTGTTTGTAATTGTATGCTAGAAACTCAGACAATATGGAACATAAAACTGAGGAAATGATTAAAATCCGTGAAAAGATGGAGAAGTACAGTAATGCAAGGCTTAGCAAAACATATTACATATGTAAACTCTACGGATGGGGTTAAGAAACACTACACATAGGAGCCAAGATTATGGAACTTGAATTTCCATCAATAAGAAATATCAAAAAGCACAGAAATTTAGGGGGTTGGATGAGGCCTTTGCAGAATCCTTCATAAATACATGAGTTAATTAATTATAATCTTCTAGGTTCTCATTTTCCCACATGAGAAACAAGGGTAAATATCAATTACAAATAAGGACAAGAAACAGGTCTCTTGTGGTGGAGAGAGATCTCATTATTTTCTTTCTTATTCTTCTGAGCATATTTGTAGAAGAAGGTGGCAGTCACTTCCAGGGGATGAGTTGAGGATTCATGAATTTTGCGTCTGAGAAACATGCACCGAATCAGAGGCTCATGGCTTCTTTCTCCTTTCTTGGCTTTGCCAAACAGTCCTTATCTATTCTGAAGAAGGGCAATTCTGTATCCTTACATAAATTAGTATAAGTTATCAAGGCATTCTGGAAATTGGATATTCCCTCATCTTCATTATACATCAAGGTCTCTGTTTGCTGTAATCTCTGTTCTTCTTGACATATATTCTTCTGTAATAAAATTTTAATATATGGAATGACTCACTGCCAGAGTATAGATTCTGGAAATTTTTCTTGTTAGTGTTTGCAAGATTCTCAAGGATTGAACATTTTCTTTTATTTAAATATTTAATTTTTAGTTCTTCCATAAAATTTGATGTTAATAATAAATAGCACTGGAAAAGAAAAGACTTTATGTACCTGCAGATTTATAAACTCTATTTATCCATTTGTGTCTATATCCCTGACAGATACATACATGTTGTAACATTAAGATACACACAAGACACATAATTTTCTGTTCAAAATGTTTCATTTTGCATTCAAAATTATTCTTTGACTGATCCAAATATTTGTGTTTATATCTTCACTTAAAAACTAGGACATAATAGACTATTCAGAAAAATTTGTTGCTTCCATATTTGTAATTAATAATCTATTGAGTTAGACCTCATTTCATATTTTTACAAAATTCTTCATTCAGTATTCTCAGGTCACTTCACAATTCTACATTGCTTTCCTACATATTTTCAGTGATCAGGCTTTTTCAAAACTATTGATTCTTTGCAGAATTGGATACCTATAAAGTGTTTCCTTTTCCAGTCAGAGCTTTCTGATATGAAATCCAGCTGGAAGTTTACCTTTTGTAAGTTGACTATTGTTGCCTTTTCTGAGGAAGAATATCAATGCTATTAGAGAATGAGTGCTTACTGAAGACTTTCCTTATTTATGAAGCTGAGAGTGTTTTACATAGAGTGAATTCCTACATGCCCTACAAGTGATGCTGTATGAATGAATGCTTTCCAATAATTTCATTGAATAACTTTGGCAGCATGAATTACCTGACACTCCTGCTAAGGGTTTTGACTTATTTTTAAAAATATCTAATCTATTTTATTTTCACATTATGGAGACACAATTTTGAAAATCTGAAATAAAAATAAGATCCCCATTTCTGAAATGGAACTGTAGCAAAAAGAAGAAACATGTGCCCATTACCATGAAAACAAGTTATTTTTCAGAAGGAATCCTTTAATAAGAATTCAGAAACATATGTCTCACATTTTAAAAAAGTGATATCATTTAAAAAATACCAGGAAAGATGCATTCATTTTTTTCCTGCTTCACTTCCTAAAATCACTTTCTGTCCATTTTGTTATCACCATATTCTACTTTACCTGTTCTAGCAGTTGG
Organism: Tolypeutes matacus; assembly: GCA_026826555.1. Taxonomy (NCBI): domain Eukaryota; kingdom Metazoa; phylum Chordata; class Mammalia; order Cingulata; family Chlamyphoridae; genus Tolypeutes; species Tolypeutes matacus. The sequence continues at coordinate 2,229 of JAKSZT010034629.1, read as the reverse complement.
CTAGGCTTTGATATCTGAATCAGTGAAGAAATCCTGAAGAGCACCTGAACTCAGTGGAAGAAACACAGAAAGAAGCTAAATGTGTCTAATATAGGACTTGCTTTTTTTCTTTAAACATCTCTTCTGCCCAAGCTATTAAGATCTTCATAATTTCTGGAATTATCTTCTAAGATCCACTGAAATAAGACTTACAGTCAACACCTCCTTTTCATCCTGGAGCTTAAAGGAACTACAGCAATACCTTTCATTAGTAAATGGATGGGGGAAGCTTCTGTCATAACAGATAGACTTGTAGATTATATCTGAAGATATAATTCTATTATTTTCAAAACTGGGAGGAAGGTAATCTCAATATATGCATTCTTTTCCTCCTTTGTTGAAATCTGTAAACAGTATCCTGTTGTTTGCAAAAGGCTTTCTTACTAAAAGACATTGGGGGTGTATGGTACTTTAAATGTTTGGTTTTGCTATTATTCTTGAACAAACTGAGTTCCTTAACAAGTCCATTTTTATTTTCATTTCAATTATTAATTTGTTGAGCAAACCCTCCTCTCACCCACTATGTAAATGAAATCTCGGTCATAGCATCCTCTTTCCCCATCAAAATGTTGTTCTTAAACACACACTTGTGCATGCCAGGCATAGGGATGAGCCACCTGCCTCGTTTTTGTAGATGGGTTAGGTTTACCGTCAAAGCAACGGGGTTTACTATAGGTATTCTTGATAGTTTATTTACCTCAACATACATAATTGTATTCTGTTATCCTGCCATTATTATTCCAAACATTACAGATGTCTCCTTGTATGAGATTTGTAGTTTGCCTTAAGGACTAGGTTAACAATATGCTACCAACAGCATTTTCTGCAACATTCCTGAAGCCAAATAATGACAAGAGAATTTCCCAAATCGTCAGAGGCTTTTTTTTTTTTCACTAGAGAATTTCAAAGCCCTCATAAGCAGCATCTCATTTCCTATATTGTGTTAAGCATAACATAATTATGAAACTGGATTGCAACACAATTCAAGTGGACTGAACAAAAGATGGGTACTCTTCAGGAAAATGAAATAGTTTTAGGATTATCTGCAACTTCTAAGCATCCGCAATTGATCTCCACGGGAAAATAGCCCCTCCACAATATGAAAAGTAAAAGGGAAGTGTGTTAGAAGAAAGAATTCTTTGTAACACAAGATGTGAACACTCAGGCATAGACTAAGTGGTTAAAGAAAAAATACATGTGTTAGTATCTTACCATTTAAAAGCTGTAAAAATATGAATTAGTTAATACACAAGTAAAATCATGTTAACCGTGTTTACATTTGAAACTGGGCTGTCGATGTGAATAGTGCGTTCAACAACCTGTACCAGGAGACAAACGACTAGCCCTGAACAGAGAAATACACTCTCAGCCTTTCTACTCTCTCCCCCCTCCAAAAGAAAGACAGGTTTCAATTACACTGTATTTATTTAAAACGGCTTCCAAGACGGCAATTAAATGTATCAAATGTAAGCAATTTTCCCTTTAAACTCCTCTCTAAATTTGATGAAACCGAGCATTTAATAGAATAATCTTAAACAGCTAGGACCAGGAGACCTGTTTCAGACTGTCCCTCTGATCTTCTCCAGCCACATAAGTTAACTGAAAACAATGACGATTTATAAAAAGACCATTTCCTCTCCCCAGTGTCAATTCAAAGTGTAGTAAAGCAGTTAGTGTGAAGGAAACAGACACACCCAAAATCAAACACCCCAAAATCACAGAAACTTTTGTATCTGAAATTGGCTCTATTTCATAATTTATTGCCTAGCTTTGCTATCAAAAATTCAAGTAAAATGCTCAAGGAAGGACATTTCAAAGAAGCTATGATTTTAAAATTTACTCCATAATGAAATGGTCATCATTGGGAAAGGATCACCAGCTTGCTCAGACAAAAGGCAGAGACAGGGAATAATCTCCATGGCAACCTGATGCCAGTTTCTTGTCTCCCTAATCTTCATCCAGTTGAGAGGCATGAGCTTGAATTGTTGCTTAAGAGTTGGATGTGGTGGGAGGTGTGGGAGGTGGGCAACATGGGAATCCGAGTGGGTTCCGTATAATATTTTAGGTAATCTAAGCACCTCTTAAAATATATGTATATATATATATAAAATATAACATTTTTGTAAGCAAATACACATATATGCATATATATTTATATATCATTTTACAAATGTTTGTATGTATTGTGAG
>JAKSZT010034628.1:0-17513 GCA_026826555.1 Tolypeutes matacus | reverse complement strand
GGGGATACAAACACACTCTATCACACTCTATCAGTGCCCCAGAGGAAGCCATAACCGTATTTCAGGAAGTTCAATATCTAATGATGGAATATGGTAGTCAGTGGCTGTGAAATATTAGGATTGTCTTTCTGTTGCCTCTAATGGCTTTTGCTACAAATCCAATTTGCTTAGGTAGTTACAGTGATACCTCCAGAACAAAGCAGCGGGTTGACTGCAGGCAGCCAAGGGTGTGTACGTTATTATTATCTTCTGAGGACTGTGAGAGCTTCTTGAAGTTTGGGGCCACCTTCAAAAACGGCTTTCTTTCTTTCTTCTCTTCTCTTTTCTTTTTTCCTCCTACCCCTCCTCACAGCTTTTCTAATGGGACTTAGTCATATCCCCAAATACAAGATATGCTTTTCCTCCCAGGATCCAACTACTGTGCTTCTTGCTCACTTCACAGTAGTACCAGGGGACTATTTTTTCACAAGTTGAGAAAAATCCCTGATTCTTTAAATTTTACTTGCTCTGTGACTCCTTATCCTTCTTCAGTATTTATAAGCCAGCCTTGTCACGAGTCACTTTGGTTTCAATTCTGTCAGCCTGCCCTTTTATAAGCCCAATAATCATTAAATGAGCAAAAGCCAAATATCAGAGTATTTTTTATCAGTAAATTTGGGTCCCTTCACGCAAGTTTTGGTCGTGGGTAAAGGGAACTAGCATATCCTTGTGTGAGAACTGTAAAAACAGATTGCATAGTGTCAGGTAAAGGCAAATTGAGACTGACTTTCCTCAGAAACTGGGATAGGGAAAAAGAAGGAATCTGCCAGAGCAGTGTCAGCCCTGTAAACCCCAGTGTCTGCTGAGGTTCCTTATTAGCTTGTGCTATACTGGATGCCATCAAAGCCACTTTCTTAAGTCTTAATAATCTATTCAGTCAACTTCTAAAAGCCGATTGCTTCGATCAAATAAATATTTTGCATAAAAAGCTCTTATGAGGCAGGGGACAAGTCTCTGCTACTGACTTTATTAATACAGATATTGCCGGCACCTCCCCCGAAACCGATGCCTCCCAATCACAGCATTATCGTCTCCGCCATCCCTTTCATTTGTCTCTCTTTTCCTGGAGCCTGTCCCCAAACAACAGATTCCATCACCTGTGCTTTGCAGCAAGGGCAGTCCCCAATCCCACTCCAAAGCCTCCAAGGAAGGGTCTGGAGTACACTCCATGCTCTGGGAATGGAATGCTGGAGATGAACTCCCAGCATTCCTGTTGGAAGCACTGTCTGCTCTTCCCCAGGAACACATGGAGATTGGATAGTATTCATCCACTGCTCTCATCCATGTACACTGTGGGTTAACAAGGCTTTTATGAGTTGTCTGCAGAGCCTAGTGTCCCTATATATCACCATTTCCAGGGAATATACATTCTGAATCATAAGAGTCTTTCTTTCAAGCAATCTTTGAAAAACAGAGATCACCTGTATAGAGCCAAAGGCAATGCAGAAATCATTCTATACACATAATTAAATTCAAATAACAAAAGAGTTAATGCCTCCTCAGTATTTTACTTTTTATTCAAGAGGCAAATTAATTAAGAAGGATTGGAAGTGCAGAAGGGCAATTAGAATTTTGAAAAGCTCTTAGTAAAATAGATTTTTTTTCTTGCACTTCCATTAAGGGTTTGGCTATAAAGTGCACTGGAGCTACCAAACCAGAATACTTATCATATCATTATCATCTATGGCTTTTCTTAGAACATTTAAAAACATTTGTAGTGATGAAGTGCAGCTAACAGAGAAGTGATGTGACAAAACATCTATGGGGTAGTTTGGGTATGAAGACATGTTTCTTCCAATCAGAATCTGATACTGAACAACGGAAATGTGGCTGAGCCAGAAATCTGCACAGACTCATAGTAAGTCAATGACTACTCTTCTTTAAGTCCAGGTGACTCTTGCCCTTCATGCTCTGTGGCTTCAACAGTGCTAAGCACTTCCAAGATGGTGCATGCGCTGGAGCAGAGAGCAACGTCAAGACATGGGTGCAGATGCCATCCTGCTCAGGAGGTCTGAAACTTTGGGATTTACAATGAAATAAAACAATAACCTCATTGAAGTTATAAACATGGCCAGAGGTTCAAAAGGGGCGAGCGCAAATTTACCTTGGGTGAATTAATGGATCAGCAGTTGCAGAAACGGAGGAAAGCACAGAACTGCAGTGCCATCATAAAAAGGAGAGAAATGTGCATTCCAATCTAGGTATGAACATACCATGGCATGCAGGCTCCTTGTGTTGTTTCTTTATTTTCATAAACTGTTCTCTCTAGTTCTGTGTGCCAGGAAAACCTGGGGAATGTTTGGAAGGGAAAAATCAAAAGGATGACAGGATAAACAGCATGACTCTTCCTTGGTCCAATGATTTAGAGATTTTTCATTTAGAAACAAGGCCTAATGATGGTTGAGTCAGCATCAATAAGAGCAAGGTATTACAAGGAGGATGGAGACCAGGGATTTTTTCTGCCACCTCTACCTAAAGGCTAAAGAAAAGGAATTGACTGTAATTGCTAGCTGAGTCATTTAGGTTGGATAAAAAGGTAGACTACTTCTCTGAAATAGGGTTCAGTTCTGCAGGTATACGTCTTCTTTTGTGAAATATGAGATCCTGTTCAGAAACAAGCCAGGAAAACAAAGCACGCTGAGAAATCACCAGGTCAGACCTGGGTTCCTGTACCTGTGATGCCAAGGGAAATGAACTGATGTTCAGACAGACCATCTGTTTCTTTCGTTAGTTATTAGAAAGAATCCAAAGCACTGGGGAGGGGACAGATAAAAAGATAAGCCATTAAAATAAAAAGGAGTATATAGTCCAAAGAAGAACTAAAGTTAAATAACCCAAAGTGAATTTTAGCAAACCAAGCAAAGACACTTCAAAGAGATTTTGAAAATACCTGCCACATCATTGTTCCCAAGTCATGACCCAGTTTCAGTGATTGCTCTCTAACTTACTGCCTTGCAATGAGAGTATTTTGTACCTGGTGGTTTAATCAGCTGTCCTACTGCTGGGTAGCTGCATTTCAGCAGGACATCAGTCTGACTCTTAGCTTTCACTCACTTTTGGTTATTAAAATAATCTCATTCCAGTTAGAAGATTTAAGCCTGTCCATTTTATAACTTCAATTTCCCACCCCTCCAGCTGCCAAGGGGGCAACTCTTACCCTCCTCCTTTTCCCTCCACTTCCTCCTTTGCTCTTAGGGGTGTGGTGGGGGAGGGATGTTTCCACACAAGGGCAGGCTAGGAGACTGCTGCCCCTCTTCAGTTCGTCCTCACGGCCACTATGGCTTGTGGAGCCACTCTAGGGCTGCCGGAACAAAGTACCACAACTGGGGCTTATCACAACAGAAATGTATGTATTCCCTCGCAGTCCTGGAGGCCAGACATCTGAAATCAAGGTGTCCATGGGCCCAGGCTCCCTCTGAAGCCTCTAGGGAGGAGCGCTCCTTGTGTCCTTCAGCCACTGGTGGCTCCAGGTGCTCCTTGGCTTGTAGCAGCATCACTCCACGCTCTTCTCGGTCTTCTCAGGGCTTCTCCCCTATGTCTCTGGGTCTCAAATCTCCCTCTGTCTTTCTCCTATAGGATACCTGTCATTGGATTTAGGGCTCACCCTAAATCCAGGGTGATTTCATCTTGAGATCCTTAATTATATCTGTAAAGACACTTTATCTAAATAAGGAAAAATAATTGCAGTCTCAGTGGTTAGAATGTGGACATATCTTTCCAGGGCCACCATTCAACCCAATTCAATGGGCTGTGGCTTTCTGATGCCCCACAGCTGGTGGCCTCACTCCGATGCCCATGTCTTTACCCCTAATTGCTGTGGCATTACAGGGACATGTCCAAATTACTTACCCCCCCACCCCGAGTCTCTTCTCTCCTTGGAGGCCCAGCTGTGGTCCATCTTCCTTGAAGGGACCTTGAACTTGAGGGAATACCATCCTTACTCATTAGGTCTCACCTGAGCCATCCCTGAGCCATCGCTGCCCTCTGCTCTGGTAGGACAGAGGTAAGTCACCAGCTCAGAAGCTGAGCTGACAGCCAACTGGGGAACGAGATGCTGGTCTTCCTTTTGTCCTGTCGCCCACAATCTTTAGGTGTTGCTCCCTTGTGCACCCAGCTTCCCTCTATCTTACGCCCAACGTTCCCCTGAGGCAGTTTCCTTCCCTCTCCCAGTTCTACTCTTCAGCTTCTCAGTGGCAAAGGTCATGAAGCATGACGCCTCCCCTGTCCCTAGGGAAACTGGGGTCCTCTATCAAGAACCAGGACTTTTTTATAATTTGGTCCTTATTGAAATCTCTCTTTGGTGACCTCTGGGGCGAGAAGTGCTCATTTTTCTTTATAACCAGTATCACTGTCTGGAATATGATATATTTGTGTCTTTATCTGTTTCCTGTTGCTTCCTTCCCTTACTCATATGTGTCTATTGTGTCCAAGAACAGAGATGTCTGCTGAATGTACAAATTAGTTTGTTCCACTTTCATATATTAAGTATTAATATAATTAATTAATATTAATGCTAAGTATTTGGATCTGGTTATGTGTTTTTTTTTTAATTTTTTATTTATTTTTATTGTGGGTAAAAATCAAAATTCTCACAATACATACAAACATTTGCAAAATGATATATAAATATATATGCATATATGTGTATTTGCTTACAAAAATGTTATTTATATATATATATATATATATATATACACATATATTTTAAGAGGTGCTTAGATTACCCAAAATATTACACGGAACCTACTGGGATTCCCATGTTGCCCACCTCCCACACCTCCCACCACATCCCACACAAACATCTCCCACAAGTGTGGCCCACCACCCTCAATGAACTTACACATCCTGGGTCCCACCCACCATATCCATGGGATATAAGCCCTCTCTCACTTGGAGTTGGAGTGGACATCACCATCCCAGTCCCCTCAGGATTGGGGAAAGAACTATGGACTAGAGTGGACTTGATGGTATTCTCATGTTCACATATGGTGATTCTAGCAATGAAAGAAATTATAACAATGAGGTGGAGCCAGTGGCCACTTGATACTTTTGGGGTAGGGAGGGGATGAGCAGTTGAAATACAGGGGCTTCTTTGGGAGTTAGAGGTTGTCCTGAGTACCGTTGTGGCAACGGATGTAGGCCATTTTAAATCAGCACACACCACTCAGAACTGAGTGGGAGAGAGTGTGGTCTATGGTGTGAACTGTGGTTATGTGTTCTTTGATGCTGACATGTGGAATGGTTCTTTGTACATTTGTCCCAAAGGGCAGGGGTTCAATCTATTAGTTTAAAAACGCATGTTTCAAACCTCCTCTAGATGACAATAGCAGATTTCAAAATGTGAATGATGAAGCATACAAGTAAAGCATAATGCATACAAAAAAAGCCATCCATAAAACTATGAGTTGATTTTACATGAACTCTTAGAAAAATATTCTCTTCATTTGTATTTTCAATACATACTAAATACACTAGCATAACACACACTGCTTAACTGCTTCCTCTACAGGCCACCTCTCTGCAGTGATAAGGATTCTTATGGCAGACATGCCATGTTACAGTCTGGGAGACTAAGTATCAGAGAGAGAGAGCAACTTGGCCAAAGTCACAGAGCTAGAAAGAAGTAGAGCATCCAGGGTTCAAATGGAGCAGTCGACACTATGCTGTTTGATGATATCTACCAGCTAAATACAGGCTCTTTTGCAAAAAAAAAAAAAAAAAAAGTGGAACAACTTACAATGAAGGCAAGAGAAGAAATGGTTCAAAGACAAGCAACTGAGGGATGGACAGCACCTACTCTCAAACTATATGAGTGAGAAAGAATCAAGAATAAAGTAGAAATTACGATGCACTTCAAATTTAGTAGACAGGAACAAGTCTGAATTTTTTTTTTTTAACGTATCAACAGATCTAATTGGTCTGAATAAAATGGAAATTATGTGAGAAGGAAAAGGTAGATATATTTTTATACACAGATATCAATTTCTATTTTAGAGTTAGCATCATTAAGGAAAGATAATACCAATTCAGAAAATATTAGTATAAATTACACAAACATATTGAAATGGACATGCTCACACACTCAGACACACACATACACAGACAATTCTAAAGGACTGATGTCCTTAAATCTGAGCCCTGTTTCATGGATTCTTAGTGGGTATGCCTTGAGTTATGCTCTTCTGACAACTTTTAATTTAAAATTCAGTGTAGTATCTCTGTGAAGGAGGAAGCTTTCTCTGACTCCCCAAGACTGGGTATAAGCATCTTGCCTGCTCCCTGGCAGGTTCAGGATTTAACTTCCCATTGTGCTTAACACATGCTCTTGCACTGCTTGCTTACAGGCTCTCTGTCCAGTAGGTTGTGGGTTCCTTAAACGTAGCAGATAGATAGCATTCTATTTGGATCCCTCTATTAATACAAGGTATGGCGCTCAATCAACTCCCATTTACACTAAAACTGGGAATTCCATTGCTTTCAAAACAAACATGCTATATATGAGTTAAGATGATAAGTGGGAAAAGACATGTTAGGAGCTGGAGGAAAAAAACAGCATTGGTTTCCTAAAGTAGAAGTTCTGTCTCAGAACCATGTATGTTTACTACACAGGATCTTCAAACACTGTGACATGTGTGATAAGTGCAGCTACGTTTTCATATAACAAGAAGTGATCTGGTCGAAGCCTTGAATTAAATCTTTCTTAGTGGTGGTCCCACAGCATTTCCATCGTGGCCACCGGAGTCCCAGTCAATCCTCTCAGGTAGGAACACCACGCCACAAAGTTAGAGCTCTTAAAGAGGTATGTTAAGGGAATGATCCTTTGTTTGAAAGAAAATACATTTTTAGATAATCCCTCTTTATCACTTGAAAAGGTGCAAATGCTTTTTATCTCTAGGGAGCATATTGTCTTCAACATCACCCTACAGAGGACATGTGCACACAGATGCTCCTCTTTGGGAATCACGGCACAGGGGTGGATCCGTGAGGCCCTACATGCTTCCCCAGTGTGCGCCTAAGAAGAAATGGGGGCAAATGCAGGAGGTGGCACAGAAATACACTCAAATTGTCCAAACTGGTAAAAAGCACTTAATGCTATCCCCAAATCAAAGGGACATTCATAATATTCTTAACCAAGGAACTCTCAGGAAGAATGAAGAAATTATTTATGAAGATTGCGACAGAGTTCTCAGGATTGATGCACACACATGAGCTACTTTTCATGTCTAGTAATTCCTCTATCCCAAGCCTGATTTACTGGGACATTGCCAACAATTTAGAAGACTGTGTAGATGGCAGACAGTTCAAATATCACTGACATCCGTCTGTGCCAATCGCGCTTCTGCCCTTTAAAGCAGGATGGCCCACCTCCATGTCAGACAGTAATTAGCCCATGAAGATGAGCTGCACAAACTCGCTGTGTTTTTGGCAATATCCCAGACACTCTCTTTACCCTTTTCCTTCTCCCACTCTCTTCACTTTTTTCCTCAACTGCTTCTGACCTTTGCTCAGCCTTTGTGATTCCCTCCTATCCCTATCATTGGCCATTCGGCAATCACTGATCTTTCAAGTTTCTAGAACTAGCTCTTCCACCTTGCTGTTCAGGTCAGGGCATCTCCGTGGAAGGCAAACTCTTCCTTAGTCTCAGGTGGATGCCGAGCTGGGAGGGGACCTGGGGGGGAGCATATCTCAGATCCAAGTTCCCTGGATAGACCTGCAGAAAAGTTAGAGAAGGGTCTTTCATCTCCTGACTTACGGAGGTGGGGTCTCAACTTTGGACCTGGTCTGGCATCATTTTGAACGACACTGTATTTCTTGGCTTCATTATCTGAAAACTGTATGCCCAAAGCACTGTAATAAGGATTGAGAAAGGCATGATTTATGACCCTCCACATCGAGGAGATTTACTTTTGCCTTTTGCTCAATGGCCTATCCATTGTGTGAGCAAAGTCAATACCAATAATGAAATGTAGACTGAAGGGCTAAATCAATTCAATAAAACGCAATAGAAAGACTAGGAGTCTGAGTAAATTTGGGAAGGCTAGTGCCTGCAAGATTAGTATTTGGACAACAGGTAATTACAAAAATCAATACCTGTATATGAAAACATGACAGGCAGCCATCTGTCACCAAGGTAGAACCCATTACTAATACTTTAGGCCCAGAGTTAGGATGGGAGAACAAAACGGGTGTGTGCCAAGTCTCTACCAGAGGTTGTGTATGTGTGTGTGAGTGTGTGTGTGCATGCACCTCCCTGTGTAACTGACGGAGAGAAAAGAAAACTCCACATTTCTCAGTTTATTTTTTAGGCCTTTTGCACTTTCCAGGATCCTCTGGCCAAGTTCTCCTAACTCTGATCTCATCTGGTCAACACGGTGTCAGGGCACTGTCCTCTGCCCCCGTCGCCCTTCTCTTCCTTCTCATGCCAGCCCCACCAGGACAGGGGACCACCCTCACGAGGTTCTGGCTGTGTTGGAGGCCTTGGGGCTTGGAGCAGAGGACTGACATCAATAATAGGAACTGTTTTCCCTAAATGGCAGCTGTTGGGAGATTCTCAAGCAGGGAGGTGATACCGACAACCTCGAGGACACCCATAGCAAAAAATAAATCAATAAACACACATGCACTCATACATAAAATTAAATAGCAACTCAAGAGTCTTAACTATATTCCTGGACAAAAAGGTGAATGAATGAATATTCTGGCGCTAAGCAGTTTGCAGATATTAACTCATTTAATCCCCAACAGAGGTTTGAGAGGACACTCGGCTCGTTCAAGGTCACTGAGCTGGAGACTGGGCAGCTGACACTGATGCATGAGCTGGTCACCCCACCACTGCACCACCTCCCGTCTAGCACAGGCACAGGGGGGCTTCCGAAGTGCAAGCCCCCGGCTGATGGTCACCATGGCCGAGATGCCTCAAGGTCAGTCTGGGCAGCAGACTCCATGGAGCCAGGTAGTCCACTGACCCTGTAGTGAGGAATCTGACTCCACTGATGTTTGGCTGCTGACAGCTTTCGAGCCCCATCGCTCCCCTTCCACTTCTGCCCACATCTAGACGAGCTGATGAGAAAGGCCAGGTGCTCCCTGCTTCCGCACTGGCGGCAAGTTGACCCATTCAAGCCCCAACCCTGTGCAGGGCCCTTACTCCAGCCCCTCCCTCCCCTGAACCACAAAAGCCCAGGTCAGTCTCCTTGTCCTGCTCTCTCAAGCCATTTTCAGACCTGCTTGGAAGCCACTCGAGTCACTCCACCTGGAAGGCCTCAATTTTATGAGTAATACACTTTTCCGTGCCCTCTTGTGTGTGTATGGTACCATAAGTCTCGACATGCAAGCCAGCTTTTGGGTGGGGGCTATCTCAGTTCTGGGGGGTGCCGACAACACTCCTGCATCAACTTATGCTAAGAGTGGAATGAAATGTTTTGGTGACCTTTAGGGAAACTCGCGTCATTGTTACCTTCAAAAGCTGACGGTAGGTGACCCTGTCACCAGAAATCTGCCCCTCACTTTGAATGGCCTTTTGCTTTCTACGGAAGGCACAGAATGACTAGGAAAACTTCCATCGTGGCAGGAGTCAGGTAACTTTAACTTGTTGTTAGGGCATTTTGACAGCTGACTTTTCTGACGTTTTTTAAGTTCATCTGAGGTGGACAATACTATTCTCTATTAGGATTTCTCAGCCTCAGCACTGTTGACATTTTGGGCAGGGTGAGTTTTTGTTTGTGGGGGGGTGACTTGTGCATTGTAGGGGGTTTAACAGTATCCTTGGCCTCTTCCCATCCCCCACCCTCCTAGTGTGACAAGCCAAAATGCCTCCAGACATTGCCAAATGACCTTTGGGGGGCATAAGGGCACCTGGTTGAGAGCCACTGTTCCATGTTCATTCCATGAAAATTATGTTTTTTTCTGATGAGAAAGAGTATGGACCAAATCTGTGTGATCCCAGTAGAAGAGTGACAGAAAAATGATAAAAAGCTAATAGTCTATATACATCCCAGGGTAGGCAAGGAAAATCTATAATACATTGCAATTGTATCTCTAAAAGTTTTCGTTCCACTTCTAAGCTAATTTACTCATCCTCAAAACTGCTTACATGCTAAAGAGATGACTCTTTATAGCTTATAAAATCTTTTTAAAATTTGATTACTCAGCTGCTTGTATGCAAATGCTTGTCCCTTGTCTAAACATACCACAATGCATGCAAAATAAAGTACTCCAAAAACCTAGAACATTTTAACAATTGCTTACTTGATGGGCACTGACCACAGACTCTTCAATGGAACACCTCTATCTGTATTAAATCCACTGGTAGCTTTGTAATTGACACAAAACACTTGCTTATAACACAAAATCAGTTTATTCCCTTTCTATCAAATCAGTTTTCCAGGAAGGAGAGGCCATACCACGTACTGACTGTAACAATTTTGTTGTATTTTGAGGCGCCAAAAAGAGATGCTTTGTAGTCGTTTAGGACCGAGGGGCAGATGATTCCAGGCAAATCACCCCTAAAGGGCAGCATTGGACAATCCCAGCCCTGGTGAGCTAGCACATGTCCTTGGTCTTGACAGATATGTGTATAAAGCCTGGGTCCACAGGCACAAGCATGATTTAGATGAATCGTGCTGTGTTTCCGTATTAAATATGGATCTAAATTTTGAAAATGTTACTTTAGTTTTCCTACTTGATTTCCCTTTCAACATTACTCTAAAAAAACCTAAACGAGTCCGAATCTGACTCCAGCCATTGGAGAATCCAAGGAGCACTTACCTCGGCTTTAATTTTATTGTCTCCAAAACAGAGGTGTTGTAAATAGGCTGCGGCGTTAGACTGGACCGAGGGAAACTGATGTTGCAACATCTGAATCACTTCAGGCAGTTCCGGGTCTCTCCATCCAAATTCTCTGAACAAAAGGAAGGTGGCAGAACATGAGAGACAAGCCCTACCATGCTGCCAGGATACGGTCAACTCATTTATGGACTGTCCTTAAGTTTACAGGGCAATATTCACAAAGAGGCTTCTGGCTTTCTTATACACATGGCCATTTCAAAGGGGATTTTGAAAAGATTGCCCTGAATAAATCGTTTGGAAGTGTGTAAGTGTGAACACACACAAATATATTATATGAAGATCATATTTATATATATTTAGTTGTTTCTTTCTCTCTCTTTTTTTTTAAAGGAGATACCAGGGATTGAACTAGGGACCTCATACAAGCAAAGCAGGTGTTCAACCACTGAGCTCCACCCACTCCACATACTTATATACATTTAAATAATCTTAAGTGTATCTGTTGAAGCCACGTTTACATAGTTTATGAAAAATAACTTTTAAAGTTGTACATGATTTAATTAATATATACATTATTCATGTGGACTTAAAATGGTTAAGTCCACCTTTAATTTCTAATATATTATTTCAACAGTCAGATTCAGATACAGTATTTAGTTAAAAGACAAAAGAAAATATAACTGGAAGAGTCCAATTCAAAACATCACTGCAATTATTATTACTGTTATCATTCTTACCATAACCCCCTCTTTAAAAATAGATGGCTACCCTAAATGATTCTCCGAGGGTAAGAGCTGAGCAAAACAAGGATTTTGTATAAAGCAAGCATTTATTTAAAGAACTTGGCTTATTCACACAATGTTACTAAATGTTACATGCTGTACAGTCTTTTCCTGTATCCCCCTTCTTACACCTGGGTTATCCAGGAAGCTACTTGTCTACTGTACCTTAAGAAACATGCTGTGAGATATTTAAGTCCATTTAAAAACAAAACTTGGTTGTCTCATTATGCAAATGAATATTTTTTTATGAAACCACCCAGCTCAACCAGTTAGAGCATGGTCCAAATGTATGGATTCCATTAAGTTATCGGGGAGCTGGTTTCTAACAGGGAAATAATTAAAAATAAAAATAAAAAAGCAACATCTGAGACCACAGATAGAAACTTGATCCCAGAGCCACAAAGGGGTACTAGTTATCCGAAGGACAGGCTGAGAGAGAAATGAGAATCTGCAAACACCCATCTCTCTACTGGAGAAACAACCTACAGGCACACATGCCAGCATCTGGGAAGAGGACTCCTAAGAGTGGGATACAGAAAGAACAGACAAAGGTTAAAACTTTCCTCACAGATTCCAACCTGTTCTTTTTATCTTTCCTTTATCACAACTAGTTGGAGTTGTCAAGCCAAGCTTGAAACATGTTGCTGTTTCCCTTTACGGCAAGGGAATACAATATGAACTACAGTATACTTTTTGAATTAGCTTAGTTTTTATTGGAAAGATAAAGCATTCAATTTAATTTGTATTAAATATTTAATACATTTACATTAAAATCTTAAGCAAATACATTTATAGCCTTAAAAGGATATATAGTATAATAATACATTTGCTATGAAATATACTTAAATGATTGCTGATAAGGGACAAACTACTGAATTCTTGACTATGCGATCACAGTAGAAAACAATTTGGACTAACAACCACAGAGCCTGTTTTCTTTTTTAATTTAGTTTCCTTTTGTTGCATGATTCTAAACCATCTCTGCAATAACAAGATAGCACAGCCTTTCTTCTTATAATAGCAGGCTCCCAGAATGATATTCTTTATATAAATTAAATCAATAACTAAAGATACCTGAAAATTAAAATTAGAAGTCTCATGTAAAGACACTGGATGGTTAAGATGAATTCAGGTAAACCCATGCTTTTGGAAAACTATTAGTAAAGAATTCATTTTAGTGTATTTTATTGACCAAATGGTAATTGCTGAATTAGACAATGGTTTATACGGCATATATCAGGAGAATCTCTTTTTCATTAGATAAGTTGTAGTTTTATAAAAAAAAAAAATCATGCAGAAAATGCAGAATTCCCATATCCCCCTGGTAGTTTGAAATTATTTTATGAATCCCAAAAAGATTATGTTTTTAAACTAATCTATTCCTGTGGATGTGATATACTTTTATTGCATTAAATTTGGTTGCAGATCCTTTGATCTTACTTAATAAGAACTACTTAGGACTTTCTGATTGGACTCAGGTTGAGTCTCCACCCCCTTGGCTGGGTCTGATATAAAAGGGGGCACACAGAGCCACAGAGACACAAGAAAAGGAAGCCGCCATATGGGATACTGCCAGGTGAGAGAGGTTTCACTCACAGTTGAGCTGCAAAGAGTGAAGCCCCAGAGAGGTTCAAAGAGCTGAGCCCTAGAAAGAGAGGGGAGGACTGGTAAGAAACAAGCCCTATTTCAGGTTTGCCTATAGCTGCAGAAAGGCAGAAACCTCAGCAGAGACTGGTGGCCATCTTGCTTTGCCACGTGGTAGCTGACTTTGATGGGAAAGCATCTCTTATGGTGCCCTGATTTGGACTTCTCATGGTCTGGGAACTGTAAGTTTTTACCCCAAATAAATCTGTTTTATGAAAGTCAACTATTTCTGGTACTTTACATCGGCAGCCCTTTGGCAAACTAAAACGACGCTCCCCCCCCCCCCCGATACACACACAGTTTTCCCTATTATTAATACTTTACATTAGTGTGGTACATTTGTTATAACTGATGAAACAGTATTATATAATTATAATTATAATATAACTATATTTATTATTATATAACTATAGTCCATAGTTTCTATTGGGGTTCACTATTTGGACAGTCCTATGTTTGTTTGTTTTTTAATTTTCAGTCTAGTAGCATATATACAACCTGAAATTTCCTCTATTAACCACACTCAAATGTATAATTCAATGTAAACTACATTCATAAAATTGCGCTACTACCACCAATATCCATTATTAAAACTTCTCCATCATCCCCAAAAGAAATGGTACTAATTAAGCATTAACTCCCCATTCCCTAACTCCACCACTAGTACCCTGTATTCTAGTTTCTGACTCTATGAATTTCCTTATTCGAATTATTTCATATCTGTGAGGTCATACAATATTTCTCCTTTTTTTGTTTGGCTTATTTCACTCAACATGATCTCTATGAGGTTCACCCATGTTGTTGCATGTACCAGAACTTCATTTCTTTTTAAAGCTGAATAATATGCCATTGTATATATGTACTGTATTTTGTTTATCCATTTGCCTATTCGTGGACACTTAGGTTACTTCCATCTTTTCGCAATTGTGCAGAATGTTACTATGTACATTGGTATGCAAATATCTGTCTGCATCCCTGCCTTCAATTCTTTGGGTATATACTCAGAAATGGGATTGCTGGGTAGTATAATAATTCTATACTTAACTTTCTGAGGAACCACCAAATTATTTTCCACAGTGATTAGAACATTTTACATTCCCATCAACAAATAACACGTGTTCCTATTTCTCCACATCCTCTCCAACACCTGTTATTTTCCATTTTTTGAACAGTAGCCATTCTTGTGGGTGTGAACTATTATCTTATTATGATGTTGATTTGCATTTCCATAATGGCTAATGATGAACACTTTTCATGTTCTTATTGGCCATTTGTGAATCTTCTTAGAAGAAATGTCTAATCAAGTCTTTTGCCCATTTTTAATTGGATTGTCTTTTTGTTGTTCAGCTGTAGGATTTATTTATATATTCTGGATATTAAACCCTTTGGATATGCGGTTTCCAAATATTTTATCCCATTCTCTAGGCTGCCTTTTTACTTTCATGATGAAGGCTTTTGATATGTAAATGTTTTAAATTTTGATGAAGCCCTATTTAAATTTTTTGTTTTGCTGCTTGTGTTTTGGGTATAAAGACTAAGAAACCATTGCCTAACCCAAGGTCCTGATGATGCTTCCCTATGTATTCTTCTAGGTATTTTTTAGTTTTGTATTTAGGTCTTTGATCCATTTTGAGTTAATTTTTATATATAGTGTGAGGTTGGGGTCCACCTTCATTCTTTTGCATATGAATATCCAGTTTCCCAGCACCTTTTGTTGAAGAGATTATTCTTTCCCTATTGAGTGGTAGTGGTACCCTTACCAAAAGTCAATTGGCCATAGGTGTAAGGATTTGTTTCTGAACTCTCAATTCAGTTCCTTTTTTCTATATATCTGTCCTTGTTCCAGTACCATGCTGTTTTGTCTACTGTAGCTTTGTAATAAGTTTTAAAATCAGGAAGTGTGAGTCCTCTACCTTTGTACTTTTTCAAGATGATTTTTGGCTATTCAGTCCTCTTACCCATTCACATAATTTTGATGATTGGCTTTTCTGTTTCTGCAAACAAGGCTTTTGGGATTTGGCAGGGGGTGGGGGAGATTGTGTTGAATCTGTACATCACTTTGGGTAGAAATGACATCTTGACACTATTTAGTATTCCAATCCATGAAGACAGAATGTCTTTCTAGTTATTTAGGTCCTTGATTTCTTTTAGCAATGCTTTGTAGTTTTACATGTATAAGTCCTTTAAATCCTTGGTTAAATTTCTTTGTGGATATTTGAGTCTTTTAGTTGCTATTGTTATTCAATTTTTTTTTTTTTGATTTTCACTTTACATCATTCATTACTAGTGTATAGAAACATTATGATTTTTGCACATTGATCTTGTACCCCACCACTTTGCTGAATTTGTTTATTAGTTCTAGCAGCTTTGATGTGGATTTTTCAGATTTTCTATGTATAGGATCATGTCGTCTGCAACTAGGTAGAATTTAACTTCTTCCTTTAAAATATGCATATATTTTATTTCTTTTTCTTGCCTAATTGTTTCAGCTAGAACTTCTAGCACAATATTGAATAACAGTGATTATAATGGGCATCCTCGTCTTGTTCCTGATCTTAGAGGGAAAGCTTTCAGTCTTTCACCATTAAGTATGTTAGCTACGTGTTTTTCATTTATGGCCTTTATCATGTTGAGGAAGTTTCCTTCTATATCTAGTTTTCTAAGTGTTTTTATCAAGAAGGGGTGTTGTATTATCAAACGCTTTTTCTGCATTGATTGAGATGATCATGAATGTTTTTCCCCTTTGTTCTAATAATCCAGTGTATTATATTAATTGATTTTTTTATGGTGAACGATCCGGACATACCTGGAATAAATCACATTTGATCCTGGTGTATAATTCTTTTACTGTGCAGTTGGATTTGGTTTGCTCATATTTTTTGAGGATTTTTAAATCTATATTCATAAGGGGTATTGGTATATAATTTTATTTTCTTGTGGTATCTTTATCAGCTTTGATATTAGGGTGATGGTGGCTTCATAGAATGAAGTAAGGGGTACTTCCTCCTCTTCAATTCTCTGGAAGAGTTTGAGCAGGATTTGTATTAATTCTTCTAGGAAGGTTTGGTAAAATTCACCATGAATACATCTGTTCCTAGGCTTTTCTTTATTGGGAGGATTTTGATAACTGATTTGATCTCTTTATTAATGGTCTGCTTATATCTTCTATTTCTTCTTGAGTCAGTATAGGTATTTGTGTGCTTCTAGGAATTTGCACATTTCATCTAGATTTTCTAATTTGTTGGTATACAGTTGTTCATAGCAGCATCTTATAATCCTTTTTATCTTAGTAGGGCTGATATTAATGTCCCCCTTTTACTTGTGATTTTAGTTATTTGCATTCTCTTTCTTTCTTTTCTTTATCAGTCTAGCTAAAGTTTTGTTGATTTTATTTAATCTTTGGTTTCATTGATTCTACTGCTTTTTATTCTCTACCTCATTAATCTCCACTCTAATGTTTGCTATTTCCTTTTCTTTTCAATTTGGGGTTTGTTTTCTCTTCTTTTCCTAGATCATTTAGAGCTATAATTTCCCTCTTAGCTCTGCCTTTGCTGCCTCCCATAAGTTTTGGTAAGCTGTGCTTTCATGTTTATTCATCTCAAGATATTTTTAAATTTTCTTTGTGATTTCTTCTTTGACCCATTGATCATTTAAGAATACATTGTTTAATTTCCACATATTTGTGATATTTTCAAATCTCCCACTCTTTTTGATTTCTAGCATCATACAATATGGTTGGAGAAGATACATTGTATAATTTCAATATTTTTGAATTTATTGAGAATTGTCTTGTGACATAAAATATGGTCTATCTTGGGAATGAGTCGTGTCCATTATATAAGAATGTGTATTCTGCTGTTGTTGGGTGAAGTGTTCAATATATGTTTGTTAGGTCTAGTTGGTTTGTAGTATCATTAAAGTCTTCTACTTCCTTATTGATCCACTGTCTAGAAATTCTAGTCATTATTGAAAATGGTCTACTGAAGTCACCTACTATTAATTTAGAACTGTCTATTTTTCTCTTCAAATCTGTCAATATTTGCTTCATGTATTTGGGGGCTCTGTCATTGAGTGCATACATATTTATAATTTTTAGTTTTCTTGTTATGTTGACCACTTTAATAGTATATAATGACCTTTTGCATCCCTTATAACAGTGTTTCACTTAAAGTGTATTTTGTCTGATATTGATATAGCTACCCCAGTTCTCTTTTGTTTATTATTTGCATGGTGTGTGTGTGTGTTTATATATATATTTTCCAT
>JAKSZT010034621.1:0-20676 GCA_026826555.1 Tolypeutes matacus | reverse complement strand
CCCCTTGCTGCTTGTGCTCGCTGGGTCAGCTAACCACGCCGCACGGGCAGGCTTGCCTTCACCAGGAGGCCCCAGGAACCGAACCTGGGGCCTCCCATATGGTAAACGGGAGCCCTACTGATTGAGCCACAGCTGCTTCCCATCCCAGAGGTAACTCTTATGCACACCTCAGTAGGAGCTCATAGAACATCTAAGTGTTTATCACCCCACTCAGTGGGGTTCCTGAGAGCTCCGGAGACACCCTGGTCCTATATAAGGGGGGATAGCCCCAGAGACTGATGCCTTATCAGTGGGTTCTATTTTGGAATCTGTGCTCCTGAGAGTGACAGAATTAGACTCAAATAAGTCCTCCCTGCACATGGTTCACCAGTCCCTTCTATTCAAACCTACATGTGATGCTGGAGTTTTTTTAGGTATACTTCCAGAGACTGGAGCCTCCCGCCTACCTATGTGCCAGGTCTGCATGAAATCTAGGTGGAGCTGCAACTCCTACCCTACAGCTCAATGGACTCATCCAAGTCACCTGGTGAGGAGACAACAATGGGCAATAGCCATCCCAGGGAATGGAGAGGGCCTGCATCTGCAGGCAGGATCATCCCACTCACCATATCCATGGGATATAAGCCCTCTCTCACTTGGAGTTGGAGTGGACATCACCATCCCAGTCGCCTCTGGATTGGGGGAAGAACTATGGACTAGAGTGGACTTGATGGTATTCTCTTGTTCACATATGGTGATTCTAGCAATGCAAGAAATTATAACAATGAGGTGGAGCCAGTGGCCACTTGACACTTTTGGGCTAGGGAGGGGATGAGCAGTTGAAATACAGGGGCTTCTTTGGGAGTTGGAGGTTGTCCTGAGTACTGTTGTGGCAACAGATGTAGACCATTTTAAATCAGCACACAGCACTAAGAACTGAGTGGGAGAGAGTGTGGGCTACAGTGTGAACTGTGGTCTATGGTTGGTAGCAAGGCTCCAGGATGTGTAAGTTCATTGGGGGTGGTGGGCCACACTGTGGGAGATGTTTGTGTGGGATGTGGTGGGAGGTGTGGGAGGTGGGCAACATGGGAATCCCAGTGGGTTCTGTGTAATATTTTGGGTAATCTAAGCACCTCTTAAAATATATGTATATATATATATAAATAACATTTTTGTAAGCAAATACACATATATGCATATATATTTATATATCATTTTGCAAATGTTTGTATGTATTGTGAGAATTTTGATTTTTACCCATAAGCCCAAATTAAGAGAAAAAAATAAAAAAAAAAGAGATTGTGGGAACTTGCTTGGTAAGCCCAAAATTTATTGGGTGGGTTCAGGAAGGGCAGACTGGAGCTACTGAACATGAGCTGAAGCTAGCTTCCACACATGGAATTTCTTCTTTAGGGAAGATTGACTTTTAAAGCTTTTTGACTGATTAAATAAAGCCCACCTAGGTTATCTAAAACAATTACAGCTACTTAAAATTAACACATCATAGACTGTGCTAGTCTGCCAGGCTGCCCAAATCAATATGCCAGAAATGGGTTGGCATTTACAAGGGTGATTTATTAGCTTACATGATTATCGTTCTGAGAGCTTGAAAATGTCAAAATAAAAGCATCAAAAAAATACCTTGTTTCTGAAGACCAGCTTCCAGCGATCCTGGTCTCCTGTGACACATGGCAAGTCACATAGCAGTATCTGCTTGTCTCTTCCTTTTCTTCCAGGTTTAGGTGCTTTCAGCTTCTTGCTTCCATGGCTTTCCATCTCTACATGTTCGTTCTGTTTATAGAGGACTCTTGTAAGAGGATTAAGACCCACCTTGGGTCATGCCTTAACTTAAGTAACCTAGTCAAAAGGCCCTACTTATAATAGATTTACACCCAAAGGAATGAAATAGCTTTAAGAGCATTCTTTTCTGAGGTCCATACAACTTTAAACCATCCCATATACAAAATACCATCATAGAACCTAGATTATTGTTTGATTGAATTACAGTTTACTACAGCCTAGCCAAATTGAAAATCTCAACTTGAATGAGAAGAAACATTTAATAGTTAACAAAGCTAAGATGACACAGATCCTGAAATTATCAGGCAATGATTTTAAAGAAGCTGTAATAAAAAAGTTCTCCAATGAACAATTACAAACACTCTTGAAACAAATGAAAATTTAAAAATATTAGCTAATAAAAGATAATATAAAGATGAAGAATCAAATGGAAATTTTAGAATTAAAAATCCAATAACCAAAATTAAAAATTAAAAATGCCTCATATTTGGGCTTAATAGCAGAATGGAGATGACCGAAGAAAAAGAATCAGTGGACTGGAAGATGGAGAAATAGAATATCTAAAATCTAAAAAAACAAATTAGAAATACATTGGAAAAGAATAAACTGGGGCCAGTGACCTAGGAGACAATAACAAAGTATCTAATCAAAGATTCATTCATCAGAGTCCAAGAAAAAAGAAAACAAAATGTGAAACTAAAAAAAGTATTTGAAGAAACATGAATATTTTCTCCATATTTGGTGAAAAGCAAACCATGAACCTTTTCTATAGGCTGAGGAAACTACAAACATGATAATGCAAAGAAAATCTATGCACAGACACATCCTGATCAAATTTCTAAAAATGAAAGATAAAAAAAAAATTTAGGAAGCAACCAGAATTCTACATCCAGCAAAATTAGCCTTTAAGAATGAAGGTGAAATAAAGATATTTCAGATGAGGGAAACTAAAATAATTTGTCATCAGCAGATTTGCTATAAAGAATGCCCAAAAGAAGGCTCTTCACACTGAAACTTTATCAGTGTTTATTTCTGGAAATTAGAAGAACAAAAGGTAACATTAATGCACATATTTGGATTGACAACTTTTTAAAAATGCATGTATTAGTCCATGATTAAGACTTTAATGATAAGATGTTTTGAGAATTCTAAATATTAATTTTGAAAGGATCTAAAACATGAATGACAATTTTGCTCTAATATGACATCTCCTGATAAAGCAATGCTAGAATTTACAAATTGATAACAAAAAGAGAAATACTGGAATACAAAAATGAACAAAAAATAAGAATACATGCTTCACAGGAAAGTCCAAATGTTAATAAAGGTATGAAAATATTCTCAATATCTGAAGCAGTCAGAAAAATATATAAATTAAATGACAATTAAGAAAAGGATGAGGATGGACAATATCCATCACAAGAAGCAGAGAGTATATACTACTGCAAGCAAAAAAGTTTCATCCATCAGTCTTATGGTATATAAGTTCCCTCTCAATCAGAAGCAGAGTGCACATCAGCATTCCAAAGTCCCCAAGATTGAGGATTGAACAAATATCAGTGGTAATGCAGCTATGGACTAAAGTAGATTTATTATTATTCTAGTAATGGAAGAACTTGTAACATTGATATAAAGAGAGTGGTCAGCAGAGGTTCTGAGGGGACGGATAGGGAAGAATAGGTGTAACATGGGACATTTTGGGGACATTGGAATTGTTCTGCACAATATTGCAATGATGGATACAAGCCAATATACATTTTGTCAAAACCTATAAAATTGTGTGGTGCAAATTGTAAACCATAATGTAAACTATAGACCATGGTTAGTAGCAATGCTTCACTATGTGTTCATCAATTGTAACAAATGTATCACACTATTGAAAGATGTTGTTAATGGGGAAAAGTGTGGGGGATAGGGGGTAGGTATATGATAATCCCCTATATTTTAGAGGTAATATTTATGCAATCTAAAACTTCTTTCACAAATAGTCAAAAGACCTGGATAGTTATACAGTCCCACCAAAGATTTAAGCAAGAGACAATATATTATTTAAAGTATTTCAGAAAGGATGAATTGAATTTTCCAACTAAATTTATGATTTTTTAAAATCTTGTTGCAAAAAAAATTGTTAGGAGAACTCATGAAAATAAAAATTGGAGAATATATTTTACTTTTGAAACTATTAATATTTTTCTAAATAATGACTTTGAAAAATCTTAGCTTGGGCATGTTCTTTCTTTTTGACCATATTCCTATCACTCCCCATGTGTGCTGCAAATAGATTAGCATAATGCTAATATACTGATCCACTAAGTCCTCTAGATGTTGGGCAGCAATAGACAGGCAAAGTTTAGGGTAGGCTCTTCCACCCAGCTTTGGGTAATCCACTCCTTTTCCACAAAGTGAATTTTAAATATTAGCATTTTCTACATGTGCCAAGGACTTAAAAATTGTTGGAATCACTGTCCTCTTTCCTTGCACCCAGCCCAATTTACACACAAAGAATAAAATTGTTCTGATTTTTTTTATTTTATTTTTAAAGAAGCTTAAGATTACATAAAAGTTACATTAAAATATAGGAGATTATTATGAGAAGATGGTATCAGATTAGGCAGACAAGGCTCAGCTCTCTCACAAAAACATTGGAGAAAGAGCCAATGCTTTCTGAGGGACCTGCTTTGGGGGTCAGCAGATCAGGACAGTGCTTCACAACTCCCAGGAAGGTGAGGGACAGAGAGATGAACAACCTGAAAAAACAAACTGTGAGTTACTAAACCTCCTTGTGGCCAGGAAGGACTCCCCTCCCCGACCTCCAATACAAGCACCATCTGCTGGCTGGTCTGTAAATTGCATGAACAAAACCTGCAATTGTGTCTCTCTGTTCCCTAACTTCTAGGAGAAAATCTGCACCCCATTAGTGAGTCTGTAGCATGATTTTGATAACTTAAGCTGCAAAATTTTAAAGACTTAGGATAAGTTGAATCAAATATCAAAGAAGAGCTGTGAAAAAATAATAACAATAGGCAAGAGAGAGAAATTGGCCATCAAAATTAATTCATGAACATATTCAGATGATTAGACATCAGCAAAAAATTATAAGCCATACTGGGAAACAGGAAAAGATGGCCCAGCCAAATAAACAAATCAAATATCTGAAAGAGATACAGGATTTAAGACAATTAATCAATGATAATCACACAACTCTCATAAAACAAATTTAAAGAACTGAAAGAAAACATGACTAAAGAGATAAAGGATATTAAGAAGACACTGGGTGAGCAAAAAGAAAAATTTTAAAGTTTGCAAAGAAAAGTAACAATCTTATGGGAATAGAAGATACAATGGATGAGATTAAAAATACATTAGAGGCACATAAAAGCAGATTTGAATTGCTCAGAGACAGAATTAGTGATTTTGAAAACAGAAAATCTGAACTGGAAAAGACAAGAGAACAGAAAGAGAAGAGAATGGGAAAAAAGGAACAGGTCTCAGGAAATTAAATGACAACACAAAATGCAAAAACATACACATTATCAGTGTCCCAGGAGGAGAAGAAAAGGGAAAAGGGGCAGAAAGAATATTTGAAGAAATAATGACTGAAAATTTCCTTACCCTTATGAAAGACATAAATATCAACATCAAAGAAAGACAATGCACCCCAAACAGAATAAATCCTAACAGACCTACCCCAAGACACCTACTATTCAGAATGACAAATATCAGAGATAAAGAGAAAAGCAAAGCATCACATACAAGGGAAACTCAATAAGATTAAGTGCAAAACTCCCACCAGAAACCATGGAGGCAATTAGAAAGTGCTATGATGTATTTCAGGTGCTGAAAGAGAAAAATTGCCTGCCACGAATTCTGTATCCGGCAAAGCCATCCTTCAAAAATGACAGGGATTCAAAGTCTTTGCAGACAAAAACTGACAAAATATGTTACTAAAAGACCAGAATTACAAGAGCCACTAAAGGGAATGCTGCAGCCTGAAAGGAAAAAGCAAGGGCAGGAGACTTAGAGAAGAGTGTAGAAATGAAGATTATTAGAAAGGGTAAATTAAAGGAAAAAAAGACAGACAATAGTACAATATGACAACAGAAAGTCAAAGTCAAAATGGATGAAGTAACTAATGCATTTATAGTAATAACATTGAATGTTAATGGCTTGAACTCCCCAATCAAAAGACATAGACTGTATTAGTCAGCCATTGGGGTGCTAATGTAAAATACCAGAAATCTGTTGGCATTTATAAAGGGTATTTATTTGGGGTAGAAGTTTACAGTTACCAGGCCATAAAGCATAAGTTACTTCCCTCACCAAAGTGTGTTGCCACGTTTTGGAGCAAGATAGCTGCCAACATTTTCTAGGGTACAGCCTTCCTCTTCTTCTTAAGGCACGTGGTTCCAGCTTCTTCCAATCTCAGCCACAGGCTGGAACAAATCTTGTCTGTCTCCCAGGGTTCATTTCTCTCTGGGCTCAGCTGCTCTGCTCTCTCCACAAGGCCAACTGAAAACTGTCAGGAAAATGGCTCATCTTTCTTCCCAGGGTCTCTGCCATGTCTAATTGGAGCCTTCTCTCTTTCCTCGTGCATCTGCTTCTCTATGTGCTTACTTCCTGGGCTCCAGAATCAAAACTCCAACTAACTCCTCTGCCATGCCATTTCTCTGTGACTCCCTGCCCACTTACTGACGTGGCCCAATCAAAGCCATAATCATTATTTAATCAAGTAAAAGTGAATCCTTTGAATCCAATACAATCTAATACACCCAGGAGAAAAGACCAGTTTACAAACATAATGCAATATCTCTTTCTAGAGTTCATAAACAATATCAAACTACTGTACTCCACCCTCTGAATTTCAAAAAGACATTACAATATTTGAAAAGTCTTATTTCAGTAGCAATGCTAAGCACAAAATCAGATCATATACAGTTTATAGAAATACAGTTTGTTGTGGGGCAAAATCCCATCTAGCTGTAGACCTCTGAAAGTTATGAAATCATTTATCTGCTTCCAATACACAAATGGACAGACAAAGGACAAACATTTCCATTACAATAAGGAGAAATTGGAAAGGAAACCTGAGTCATGGGTCTCCTACAGTTCCATAAACCTGTAAGGCATACTTCATTAGATGTCAAAGTCTGAGAATTATTCTTAAGATGATGGTTTCCTCTCCCTGGGGTGTTATGGGGACCCACTTTTTCCACATGCTAGCCCAATGGCCATTTTCTTGGTTCCACACTCATCAAGCATCTGAATGGTGACCAAGCTCCAGACCTCACCCTCCAAGAGCATTGGGGTGATTGCCACTCTTTACCCAATCTTTGGGATAGAGTCTTAACCCCCCTAGTACAGTGAGATGAAAGCAACATCCACCCTAACCTTTGGAATACAGGCCCAACCCTCTCAAAGCAATGAGATGGTGACCTGGCCTTCCCTAATCCGTGGGAGACAGGTCCACCCCTCTCAGACCTATGGGATGGTGATCTTAACCTCCCTAATCCTTGGGGAATGTGCTCCACCATCTATGTACCCTAGGGTGGCAAAAATCTCCCTGAACATCGGGTGGGAACATCCATCCTCTTCAACTGCCAGGGCAAACTCACCCTGTCTATATATGTGGGTGGGGTTCCTCTCTTGGCCCAAGTGATGTCTTAATTACAGATCTCAGCTTCCATGGTTTTCCTCTTAAAGCTGTTTCCCCTTCCATCTTTCCCCTATATGTCTTTTTTTTTTGTCCAAGCTTACAATGGTTTTGTTCCTACAGCTTTTTCAAAAGGTCTGGTTTTTTTTTAGCATGCAAGAAGCAAGAGTCCAAGCCATCAGAAAGTAAGACTTTCCACAAGTCTTTCCTAGATACCTGCATTTTCAATCCTGACTTACAGGTTCCAAGTTTAGTTAAGTCCTCAAATGGGTCACTATCATCTGGGGGCTTGATTTCCAGAGGCTTGGAATTTCTGGAAACAGTTTCTGGTTTCTTTGTGCCCACCAGTTCAGTCCTCAGCTTATCTCTCTATTCTTGCAATTTGCTATAAGCTGCAAGGAGAAGCCAAGCCACATTCTCTGAGTTTACTTTGGAAAGTTCTTCAGCTAAATGCCCAGGCTTGGCATTTTCAAATTCTTTCTTCCATAAAACATCAGGAGCCAATCTTGCTAAGTTCTCTGCAACTCTAAAACAAAGATCACATTTTCTACCATTTCCAATAATGTTTCATCATTTACTTTTAAAGCCTCATAAAAAGTCTCTTTAGCATCCATACCCCTATCAACAGTCTCTTTAAAGCAATTTAGGTTTTTCTCATCAAGCATCTCACAATTCCTCCAAAAAATACCCCTTACTCATTTATAAATCCTTTCCAGTATTTTGGTAATTGCAAAAACATGACCCCACTCTCTGGTACCAAATTCTGTATTAGTCATCCAATGGGGTGCTGATGTAAAATACCAGAAATCTGTTGGCTTCTATAAAGTGTATTTATTTGGCATAGAAGCTTACAGTTACCAGGCTATAAAGCATAATTTACTTCTCTCACCAAAATTCATTGTCACATGTTGGAGCAAGATGGCTGCCAACATCTGCAAGGGTAGAGACTTCATCTTCCTCTTAAGGCTCTATGGTCCCAGCTTCTTCTAATCTCAGCCACAGACATGGACAAGTCTTGCCTCTCTCCCAGGGCTTGTTTCACTCTGGGCTCAGCTTCTCTGCTCTCTCCACAAGGCCAGTTGTAAACTGTCAGGCGAATGGCTCATCTCTCTTCCCAGGGCCTCTGCAATGTCTAATGGAGCCTTCTCTCTTTCCTCATGTATCTGCTTCTCTGTGTGCTTACTTCCTGGGCTCCAGGATCAAACTCCAGCTAACTCCTCTGCTATGCCATTTTTTCTGACTTATTTATTATTGGTTGGAATGTAGAATGGTACAGCCACTGTGGAGGACTGTTTGGCAGTTCCCAAGAAAGTTAAATATAGACTTGCCAGGGGACCCAGTAATACCATTACTAGGTATACACCCAGAAGAACTGAGAGCAGTGACATGAATCTGTACACCGATGTTCATAGCAGTGTTATTCACAATAGCCAAGAGTTGGAAACAACCCATGTGTCCATCATCTGATGAATGGATAAACAAATTGTGGAGTATACATACAATGGAATATTATGCAGCGGTAAAAAGAAATGAAATTGTGAAACATGAGAGCATAGATGAAGCTGGAGGACATTATGTTTAGTGAAGCAAGCCAGACACAAAAGTACAAATACTGTATGATTGTGCTATTATGAACTAAATATATTATGTGAAATATAAATATATTATGTGAAATATGAATACAGGTAAAATTGCATATATAAGACTGTTTTTCTTTGAAGTTGAATGGATGTAGGTTAATATTGCAAAATATTAATATCAGAGCAAAGGAAAACATGCTGAGTGGAGGAAACTAGACACAGAGTACTACATATGGTATGATTCCATTTATATAAAATGTAAATATAAATCAATTTATAAAGATGAAATTACATTAGTGGCTATGTATGGCTGGGGAAGGCATACTAAGGGGCTTGGAATCTTTCTTTTTGGAGTAATGAAATTGTTTTAATATTTTTGAGATGATGAATGTACAGCATTGTGATCATACTAAAAACCTTTGTACACTTTGGATATTTCATATGGTATGTGAATATATCTCAACAAAACTGTTTAATAAACAAAAATATAATTGTGCAAGAATAGCCAGAAATAGCAACTATGTACAGCAGTGGAAACATAGATTGAGAGTTGAGAGTTGGGGAATTTTATATATATATATGGGATTCCCATATATCCCAACCTATCCCCCTCCCACACTTTCCCCCATTAACAACATCTTTCATTACTGTGGTACATTTGTTACAATTGATGAACACATATTGAAGCATTGTTACTAACCCTAGTCTTTTGCTTACATTATGGTTTACAATTTGCAGCACACAATTTTATAGGTTTTGACAAAATGGTGGTTGAGCCCTGAATCTCGACAGATTTGCAGCCAACACCTATAATTGTTCTCATGTTGACTTTGGGTATAATTAGTATAGTAAGTCTGAGTTGTATAATATTATGTTAAGTTTTTGTATGTTAAAATTCAAATATGTGGTAAATGTGACATGTCATTGGAGCTTTGTCATAATATTTTAATTTGTCACTTGTACTGTTGGCCTTTTTACAAGAAATATTTGATCCCTGTTTTCAGACTAATTTTTTACATTTTTTGGTGTCTTTTACCTGGGTAGCTTTTAAGATTTTTTTCCATGCATTTTATGTTCTACAGTTTCCATATGGTGTATATGGTCCAGATTTGTTTTTATTTCACTTGCTCAGGACTTCATTTGCTCCTTCTATCTGAGGACTAGGATTTTTTTCAATTCTGAAAAACTTTAAAAAATGCTTCATCAAATATAATTTATCTCTCATTTTCTCCATTCTGTACAACCAAACTGCAATTAGACCTTCTATTCTTTTCATGGTATCCCCAATGTTTCTTAACAGTTGTTTAGTATTTTACATATTTTCATCTCTCCAGCATTCTTGGCCGTTTGCTCATATATATCAACTATGCTATGAACTCTCCCTTCAGGTATGCCTGATATTTTGCTTTAGATGTTATCAAAATTTTATTAATTTTATTGATTATATTAAATCATTAATATATTTATATATGTATTTATTTATATTTTATCTCTTTTATTATGTTCTTATACTTTGACACATTTTCCTTCCTGATTCCCCAGACTGGAGGAGGGAATATTTTCAATTCTCCATTTCAGTGGTAAGAGTGTCCCTTTGTTGTGCTCTGGTTTGTACAGGTGTGTCTCTTCTAGTTCTCTGGCTTCTTTGGCATAGGCACTAAACTCCAACCACCAACCTCTGTGGTCTCGTTTCCCTTGAGACAACACAAAAGTTTCAAATCCTTCTTATCATTCTCAGATTTTGTTGTATTCATTTATTGTTCCTGTGGTTTTCCTTTCTTTCATCTAGGTTGGTCATATTTATGATTTTTAAAAATATTCCAAATTTCCATATTTGGTGGGAGAAGCATACACTTTCAGCATCCATATAAATTTACATTATCATTTAAACTTGAGAATACACAATCCAAATACATATTTTCTTGCATTCTTTCTCTATTCTGTTTCTCCTGTAGCCCCCATATTATATTATATATTCCTTTCTTCCTTTCTACGCATGTAGAGAAATATGTAAAGTGAACACATAAGCCAGAGAGTTCAAAACAGGGCACTTTGCCTAGAAGAAATAAGGACGTCCAGTTTGAATATGAAATCCTTCCTTTTAATAACTTACACTTTGCCAAAATATGTTTCTTCTCCATTATACTTATCACTTCCTAGTAATCATGGTAATATTCAATTTTTGGTGGCCAGAATTATGCTAATAGTAGCTGCAACTTTATGATTCATTCTTAGTTCATATGGAGAAAAAGAACAACATTTTCTGATGAGAAATCAATACTCAGTCATCAAACTCTTTTCTGAATCTGGATGCAACCTTGGAATACTTTTCAATATAGAACCCCTGGAAACCACAACCAATAAATCAGCACTAGAATGTGCATTGAAATATATTATTCATCCATTACCTAATATATCAACCCTAAATTGGAAATAATTTTAGTTAAGCGATATCAGGTCTGAACTCAGACCGTCACCCTCAGTGCAAAATTGAAGCTACCCATTCTAAGCAGTGGAACTGTATTTTATATGACTTCTCTGATGCAATATACACTTTTCATTACTCTCATTCATCTGACTTCCAAAACAAACCTGGAAATTAAAATTATATTCATTCGAGGAGAAAAAATAAAAGGGTTTACTCAGCATGACTTTAGCAAATCTAAAATTTAAATCTAAATTTTGGTTGTTTCTGAGATATCTGTGCTAAAGTCAAGATAGAGTGTTGAAAATATCTATGATCACATTGCTATTATCTGTTAGATCAGTCACTCATTTGTCTCTTATGAATTATTATGAATATTTGCATATTATTATAAACAAATTGCAATTTGATGAATGTGTACATGTAAATCCAAATCATAAAATATATACAGGATATATATTGAAAAAGAAATATACAGATTTGGCAAATGACCTCAAATGTTGATTTTTTTATTGTCAAATATGGTGGTTTGAAGCTATATGTACCCCAGAAAAATATGTTTTTAAATTTAATCCAGTCCTGTGGGTGTGAATGCATTTTTTAAAAAGTATTTTTAAAAGATGCTTAGATTACATAAATGTTACACAAAAATTACCGGGATTCCCATGTTCCCCACCTCCCACACTTCCCACAACAGAGAGGGTCAGCTTTCCACCCTGATGTTCAGGAAGCATGCTGCTGCCCTAGGCTTCAGAGAGAGTGTAGCATATTCCCCAAGGATTTCAGAAAGTCTGGCCACTACCCAGTGTTCTGAGTGTGTTAAGCCTTTGCTCCAGGGAGAGGGGAAAATATGGCCATTACTCTGATGCTTGAAGAGGGTGGATCCTTCACCCCAGTGTTTTGGGAGAGTGTGGCCTTTGTGCAAGCACTTGCATTTGTCTGCTTCTTCCAAAGAAGCACTTGGGTGTGTCTGCTGCTTCCAAAGAAGATTTACAAATGGCCCCAAAGCACAGGGAAATATGCTGTACATCTTTAACCTTTAAGGAAATGCAAATCAAACCACAATGTGAAGCCATTTCACACCCATTAGAATGGACACTATTGAAAAAAAGAAAATAAGTTAGTGAGGATGTGGAGAAATAGAAATACTTAATTTTTGTTGGGAATATAAAATGATGGAGCCACTATTGACAACATTTTGGCTGTTCATCAAAAAGTTAAGTATAGAATTATTATACGACACATCAACCCTACTTTTAAGTATATACCTCCCAAAGAAATGAAAGGAGATATTTACACAACAATGTTCATAGAGGCATTATTCACAATTGCCAAAAGATCAAAGCAATCCAAGTGTCCATCAACAGATGAAAGAATAATCAAAATGTGGTGTATACGTACAATGGAATATTATGAAGTTACATAAAGGAACAAAGCTCTGATACATGCAACAACATAGTGAACTTTGAAGACACCTTTTTGAGTGAAATAAGCCAGGCACAAATATACAAGTATTGCTAGATTCCTCTGAAATTAAATAATTAGAATAAACAAATTCATTGAATCAGGACTAGAATACAGATTACCAGGGATTAGGGGGTGATAAGGAATGGCAAGTTAATGCTTAACTGGTATGGAATTTCTGTTTTGGGTGATGGAAAATTTTAATAATGGATGATGGTGACGGTAGCATAACATTGTGAATGTAATTAACGCCACAGAATTGTATATCTTAATGTGCTTAAAAGGAGAAATTTTAAGTTGTATGTATGTTATTAAAAATTTTTTAAACTTAAAAAAAATTTTAAAGGTGGAGGAAAGATGGAAAAAGCAATTATAGATATGGAAAATAAAACAGATAAGTTGAAAATGTTGACTGTATTAATGTAAAGCAGATTAAACATTGCAAAAGAAAGATTAGTAAACTTAAAGACAGAGCAATAGAAATTACACAAATCAGAGATAAAAATAATTTTAAAAATTAACAAAGCAGAATTGGGAAGATGGTGGCAGAGTGAGGAGCTCCTGGAGTCAGCTCATGCTACAGGGCAGTTAGTAATCACCCAGAGCTATCTAAAGCATCTGTTTGGGGGCCCCAGGAGACCAAAAGAGTATACTGCAAAATCCTCAAAAGCATGGAAGGAGGAGATTGCCCATCTGCAGACCGGATTCGTGAGTAGAGCCCTCCACGTCACGGAGGTGGGTGCCTGTGGCAAAAGCCACCTCGGGAACTATTCTGTGACTGGATTTGGAAGCTCCATTTCCCAAGAAATGGGGGAGGAAGATGTGGTGCAGCACTGACACCAGCTACTGATAAGTAAATTCAGAGAGCTAAAGTATAATCCTAGGAACAGCTAAACTTTAAGCCTGTCCAGGTGAGAGGAGGGTAGTAGCCACCATTTTGATTCTGTCCCTGGCATGAGTGGAAACAGGGCTGATTGAAAATCACAGTGCTGGTAGGGACCGGCTTCCTTCCACCCAGATTGGATTGCAGCTTTAGTCTAAACCCCAGTCCCACCTCTGGCTGGGAGGAAGCTGAACAGACATGTTCCACCTCTCTGGAAAACTGCAAGCCATCCTGCAGAGGCCAGTGCCTATCCTTCTCTAGCGGGCGCAAGCTGCCTCAGGATCTATTCCATGTCTGGAGCTAGAAGCTCCATTTCCCATAAATGGTGGAGGAAGAAACAGTTGTCCACTGACTTCAGCTCCTGATTATGGACTGCGCTGGTTAAAGCATAATCCTAGAAACAGCTAGGGTTTGAGCCTGTCCAAGTTGGAAAGAGTCCAGTAACTGTTATTTTGATTGCCCCCAGCATGAGGGAAGCCTTGCTGACTGAAAATCCAGTGAAGTTAGGAACTGGCTTCTTTCCACCAAGATCAGGCTGCAGTCCTAGCTTAGGCTCCAGCCCCACCTCCAGCATACAGAAAGCTCGCAGGACCAACACCAGGCTTTCCAGGCAACTGCAGGTGCTCTCCACTGGCACAGACTGAATAATCAGATACTGGGGCTCCATTCCTGCACCCCAATAGGATAGGAGAGGAGCTGGGTATCCTCAGCCTCTCCAGGCAACAGCAAGCATTTTCAGCCCACACGAACTGGTTTGTTGAGTGTCTTCGAGTCCATCTCCACCTCTGTCTCCCCATAGGATAGGAGGGGCCTGGTGTTCCCTCAGCCTTTCAGGGCAACTGCAGGCACTTTTGGCCTGCCCAAACCTGACCACTGGGCACCTGTGGCTCCACCTCCATCCCCAAATAGGACAAGAGACAGACTGTGTTTGCCCAGCCTCTCTGGGTAACTACAGGTGCTTTTGCCCCCCACAGCTGGACTGGTGGGTACTTGTGGAACCACCCTCACCCCCTAATAGGAAAGGAGGGGTTGGTGTTTCCGCAGCCTTTCCAGGCAACAGCAGACACTTTCGGCCTGCATGGATAGGACAGTTGGATACCTATGGATCCACACCATCCCCAATAGGATAGGAGGGGTCTGGTGTCACCATAGCCTCTCCAGACAATGGTAGGAACTTTTTGCCTACAGGGACTGAACAGTTGGGTGCCTGTGGATCTAATCCCATGCCCTAATAGGATAGGAGGGGGCTGGTGTTTCCTAAGCCTCTCCGGGCAACAGTGGGTACTTTCGGCCCACAGGGACTAAATTGTTGGGTATTGGTGATACTGTTCCCAACCCCAAAGGGCAGAAGCGACAGTACTCCCTCAGCCTCTCAGGGCAACTGCATGTGTATTCAGCCTGCATGGATTCGATTGTTGGGCACTCCATAGGGTCCATTCCCACCCCTGGCAGGGAGAGGGTCTGGTGCTATGCCAGTTTACCTGGGCAACTCTGGTCATTTTGGACCATAGCATAGATTGCTGCTCACAACTATAGCTCCATACCTGCCCAAGGTAGGGGAGGAAGGGGTGTGAAGTTACATGAATATCTCTGGGAAACTACAGACAGTCTTGTTCTGCCCAATTTGGATTATTATACATGACTGCAGCTCTGTCCCTTCCCCTGACAGGGGAGAAAGGTAAGAGAAGCTTTGTCAATTCCTGGGGCAATGTGGGCAGATTCAGCCTCCATAGCTTATAGCACCAACAATATCCTCAACTCCTACTACACAATGAGCAAGAGAGAAAAGACAAGAAAGCCCTAAACTAAAGGTAAAATCTGCACCCAGAATAAATACATCTAGCAAGCCAGATGTGAAAACACCAACAATTTACAATCTATACCAAGAAACAGGAAGATATGGCCCAGTTAAAGGAACAAGATAAGCCTGCAGATGACATAAAGGAGTTGAGACAACTAATCATAGATGTTCAAACAAATAAATTCAATGAGATAGCTAAAGAGATTAAGGATGTTAAGAAGAAACTGGAGGAGCAAAAAGAAGAATTTGAAAGCATACATAGAAAAACATCAGACCTTATGGTAATGAAAGGTGCAATAAATGAAACTAAAAAAACACTAGAGGCATATAATAGCCAATTTGAGGAAGCAGAAGAAAAGATCAGTGAACTTGAAGATATGGCCTGCAAAAGCAAACATACAAAAGAACAGATGAAGGAAAGATGGAAAAAATTGAATAGGGTCTCAGGGAACTAAATGATAGCAAGAGTTGTGCAAACATATGTGCCATGGGTGTCCCAGAAGGAGAAGAGAAGGGAAAAAGGGCAGAAGGAATATTTGAAGAAGTAATGGTAGAAAATTTTCCAACTATATTGAAGGACATAGATATCCATGTCCAAGAAACACAATGTAGTCCCATCTGAATAAATCTGAATAGACTAATTCTGAGACACATATTAATCAAAATGTCAGATGATAAAGACAAAGAGAGAATTCTGAAAGCAGCAAGAGAAAAGCAATCCATAACATAAAAGGGATACCCAATAAGATTAAGTGCTGATTTTTCATCAGAAACCATGGAGACAAAAAGGCAATGGTGTGATATATTTAAGCTACTGCAAGAGAAAAACTGCCAGCCAAGAATTTTATATCTGGCAAAATTATCTTTCAAAAATGAGGGTGAGATTAGAATATTCTCAGATAAGAAGAAACTGAGAATGTTTATAACAAAAAGACCAACTTTGTAGGAAACACTAAAGGGAATGTTACAGCCTGAAAAGAAAAGACAGGAGAGAGGCTTGGAAGAAAGTCTAGAAATGATGACTATCAGTAATAGTAACCAAAAATGTCAAGAGTGGTGAAAATAAAATGACAGATAAAACCCAATGATCAAAATGGATGAAATAAGAAGTGCCTTTACAGTAATAACATTGAATTTTAATGGATTAACCTCCCCCATAAAAAGATTGGCAGAATGTGTAAGAAAATATGAGCCATCTATATGCTGTCTGCAAGAGACTCACCTTAGACCAAAGGATCCCAATAGATTGAAAGTGAAAGGTTGGAAAAAGATACTATGTGCATGCAGTAACAAAAAACAAACAAACAAACAAACAACAACAAAAAAAAAGCTGGGGTAGCTTTACTTATATCAAATGACATAGACTGTAAAAACAAAACTGTTATTAGAGACTAGGATGAACATTACATATTAATAAAAGGGATGATTCACCAGGAAGAAATAATAATCATAAATGTATATGCCCCTAACAAGGATGCCCCAAGATACATGAGACAAACACTGGCAAAATTGAAGGGAGAAATGGACATCTCTACAATAATAGTTGGAGACTTCATTATACCACTCCCAGCATTGGATAGAACACCTGGACAGAGGATCAATAAAGAAACAGAGAGCTTGAATAATATGATAAATGAACTAAACCTAATAGACATATATAGAACACTGCCACCCAAAACAGCAGGATATACATTCTTTACAAATGCTTATGGATCTTTCTCCAGGATAGATCATATGTTGGGTCACAATGCAGACCTCAATAAATTCAACAGAATTGAAATTAAATGAAGCAGGTTCTCTGGTCATAATGGAATAAAGTTGGAAATCAACAAAGGCAGAAAAAGGGAAAATTCACATACATATGGAGATTAAACAACAAACTCTTAAATAATCAGTGGGTCAAAGAAGAAACTTCAAGAGAAATCAATAAATGTCTCAAGAACAATGACAATGAGAACTCAACATATCAGAACATGGGATGCAGTGAAGGCAGTGTTAAGAGGAAAATTTATAGCCCTCAATACTTACATTAAAAATGAAGAAAAACTAAAATCAATGACCTAACTACATAGCTGTAAGAACTAGGAAAAAAAAAACAAAAACAAAAAACAACAACAACAACAAAAAACAACAGCAAACTAATTCCAAAGCAAGTAGAAGGAATGAAATAACAAAGATCAGAGCAGAAATAAATGAAATTGAGAACAAAAACAATAGAGTATTAAAAAAAAAAAGTTAGTTCTTTGAGAAGATTAACAAAATCAACAAACCCTTAGCTAGACTAAGAAAAACAGATAGAAGATGTAAATAAATGAAATAAAAAATGAAAGTGGAAACATTACCACTGGCCCCACAGAAATAAGAGAGATCATAAGAGGATACTATGAACAATTTTATGCCAAAAAACTAGAAAATGTAGACAAAATGGAAAAATTCCTAGAAATGTACAAACAACTTACATTGGACCTAGAAGAAATAGAAGACCTCAACAAACTAATCACAAGTAATGAGATTGAAACAGTCATCAAACAGCTCTCCAAAATGAAAACCAGGACCAGATGGTTTCAGAGGTGAGTTCTACCAGGTATTCAAAGAAGATTTAATAACAAACATACTCAAACTCTTCCAAAAAATTGAACAAGAAGGAATGCTACCAATCTCATTCTATGAAGCCCACATCACCCTAATACCAAAGCCAGATAAAGATATTATGAAAAAAAAAATTACAGACCCATTTCTCTAATGAATACAGATGAAAAAAATCCTCAATAAAATACTTGCTAATTGAATTCAACAATACATTAAAATAATTATTCATCATTATCAAGTGGATTTTATACCAGGCATACAAGGGTGGTTCAACATAAGTAAATAAATCAGCATAATATAGCACATTAATAAACCAAAGAAGAAAAATCATATTATTTTATTGATTGATGCAGAAAAGGCATTTGATAAAATACAGCATCTTTTCTTGATAAAAATACTACAAAAGATAGGAATTGAAAGAAACTTTCTCAACATGATAAAGGCCATATATGAAAAACCCACAGCTAACATTGTACTCAATGGTGAAAGACTGAAGGCCTTTCTGTTGAGATCAGGCACAAGAGAGGGATGCCTACTGTCATCACTGTTGTTCAATATACTGCTAGAGTTTCAAGCTAGAGCAATCAGGTAAGAAAAAGAAATAAAAGGCATCCAAATCAGAAAGGAAGAAGTAAAATATTCTCTATAGGCAGATGATATGATCCTATATATATATAGAAAATCCTGAAAAATCTACAATAAAGCTGCTAGAGCTAATAAATGATTTCAGTAGTGTCAGGATGCAAGATCAATGTGCAAACATCAGTGGTGTTTCTATACAATTGTAATGCGCAATCTCAGGAGGAAGTCAGGGGAAAAATTCCATTTACAATAGCAACTAAAAGAATAAAATGTAGGAATAAATTTAACCAAGGATGTAAAGCATTTGTATTCAGAAAACTATAATGCATTGCTAAAAGAAATTTTAAAAGATCTAAATAATTGGAAGAACATTCCTTGCTTATGGATTGGAAGACCAAATATCATTAAGATGTCAATTCTACCCAAAGTGATATACAGATTCAATGCAGTCACAATAAAAATTCCACGAACATTTTTTAAATAAATGGAAAACACAATTATCAAATTTATCTGGAAGGATAAGAGGCCCCGAATAGCCAGAAACATCTTAAAAAAGGAAAAGTGGAGTTGGAGGACTCTCAATTTTTGACTTTAAATCATATTTTCTAGCTACAGTGGTACAACCAGCATGGTATTGGCATAAAGATAGAAACATAACACAAAATATATTTGGAGAGGTAAGAGGCCCCGAATTGCCAAAGAT
This sequence comes from Tolypeutes matacus, assembly GCA_026826555.1. Taxonomy (NCBI): domain Eukaryota; kingdom Metazoa; phylum Chordata; class Mammalia; order Cingulata; family Chlamyphoridae; genus Tolypeutes; species Tolypeutes matacus. The sequence goes on along the minus strand of JAKSZT010034621.1, from coordinate 1,220 downwards.
ATATTGAAAAAGAAAAATGAAGTTGGAGGTATCACATTACCTGACTTTAAAACATACTACAAAGCTACAGTGATCAAAACTGCATGGTATTGGCACAAGGATAGACCTACTGACCAATGGAACCGGATTGAGAGTTCTGATATAGATCCTCGCATATACAGTCATCTGATATTTGACAAGGCCACGAAACCCACTCAGCTGGGAGAGAGTGGCCTCTTTAACAAGTGGTGCTTGGAGAACTGGATATCCATATCCAAAAGAATGAGAGAAGAATACCATCTCACACCTTATACAAAAATCAACTCAAGATGGATCAAAGATCTAAATATAAGAGCCAAAACCATAAAAACCTTGGAAGATAATGTAGGGAAGCATCTACAGGACCTTGTAATAGGAAATGGTTTCATGAATTTCATACCCAAAGCACGAGCAGCAAGAGAAAAAATTGATAAATGGGATCTCCTCAAAATTAAAAACTTCTGCACCTCTAAGGATGTTATTAAGAAAATAAAAAGGCAACCTACCCAATGGGAAAAAATATTCGGCAACCATGTATCTGATAGGAGCCTAATATCCTGCATATATAAAGAAATCCTTCATCTCGAAAATAAAAGGACAAACAACCCATATAAAAAATGGGCAAGTGACCTGAAAAGACACTTCTCCAAGGAAGAAATACAAATGGCTAAAAAGCACATGAAAAAATGCTCAACATCACTTGCTATCAGGGAAATGCAAATCAAAACTACAATGAGATACCATCTTACACCCATCAGAATGGCAGCTATTAAAAAAACAGGAGACACTAAATGTTGGAGAGGATGTGGAGGAATAGGAACCCTCATCCACTGCTGGTGGGACTGCGGTATGGTCCAGCCACTGTGGAGGACAGTTTGGCGGTTCCTCAGAAAACTTGCAATAGATCTTCCGTATGATCCAGCAATTCCACTACTGGGTATATACCCAGAAGAACTGAAAACAAAAATACAAACAGATATATGCACACCAATGTTTATAGCGGCATTGTTCACCATTGCCAAAAGTTGGAATCAGCCCCGGTGCCCATCAACAGACGAATGGATAAGCAAAATGTGGCACATACATACAATGGAATATTACTCAGCGGTAAGAAGGAACAAAGTGCTAACACATGGAATAACGTGGATGAATCTTGAAGACCTTATGTTGAGTGAAGCAAGCCAGGCACTGAAGGATGAACA
>JAKSZT010034608.1:0-11817 GCA_026826555.1 Tolypeutes matacus | reverse complement strand
TGTACACTAATAAATTCCCAGTGTTTAAGCCAACACATTTCAATGGTATCTGCCTTAAGCAGGCTAAGAAAGTAACACTGTACTTTTGTTCACTTTGACTTCAGTAGGCTGAGTCCCAGAAAGACTATGTGCTCATGGAAAAGGTATGTGAACTATTTCTATATGCCACATGAAAAGATTCAGGATTTCTCCAGGATAAGGCCTGTGAAAGCATGTCCCTAAAAGAAAGATTTCCTTTAGGGAGAACATTGTAAGAAGGTGGAAAGGACAAGCTCTTGCCAGAAAACCGCCTAGAAGACAAGGCTGAAATGAGCAGCCCTGAGTTCTCCAGTCCAAAGAGTAAACAAGAGATGCCAACCAACTGGGACACTGTGGAGATGAGTTCTCTGGGCCAATGTTCAATATAAATGGAGGCAAGTCAGATGGAGACAGGATTAAGAGTCATATGTGGTTGTGGAGGGGAAGAGTGGGTGGTGGAGCATATCAGGGGAGTGATTCTGTTGCATTCATGGGGTGGCTGAGTTGGGGGTCAGAGTGATATCCTGAGAGCATGGGGTCAAGTGAGGACATGCTTCTCTTTACTCTGCCTTGACCCTGAAAGAAAGAGGGTCTGGACCCAGTTCTCATACTCCTTTCTTAGGCAAACTGCAGCCCTAATGTATCCATATATAATATGACTTTCTACCTTGAAATCATGGGGTCTGTGTTCTTTTCTTGTTATTCTTTTCTTTTAAAAAGGATAAAATCCTTTTCTATATTCCTTCTTTGAAAATCTCAAATAAAGGTGTGTGTGTGTGTGTGTGTGCGTGTGTGTGTGGATGATCCTTTATTGATAGTCCTGGCAGTAGTCCTGTGCTATGGAGAGTGTAGTCTCTGACCTTGAGGTGTGTGTGCTCCCTTAGGTAGGATTCTGCTCCCTGAGGTCAGACCTCAGTGTTTAGCACCTGATCAGAGGCTTTTAGAGATTCATTCCTGCTCTCCAGTTCAGTCCTAAAATGAGGGCTTCACTCCTCTCCAGGCTAGGAATTCAGATTCCCTCATTTATTGTGTGATAAGGCTCCAGGATGTGTAAGTTCATTGAGGGTGGTGGGCCACACTTGTGGGAGATGTTTGTGTGGGATGTGGTGGGAGGTGTGAGAGGTGGGCAACATGGGAATCCCAGTGGGTTCCATGTAATAATTTGGGTAATCTAAGCACCTCTTAAAATTTATATATATATATATATATATATAAATAACATTTTTTAAGCAAATACACATATATGCATATATATTTATATGTCATTTTGCAAATGTTTGTATGTATTGTGAGAATTTTGATTTTTACCCACAATAAAAATAAATTAAAAAAAAAATGAGGGCTTCACCAAGAGATACCAGATTTGGGAAGGAGAATGATGAATAGCGTTTGCTTGACTCCGTCCCCCAAACATTTCCTACACTTTCTTAATAACCCCATGGACACTGAGACACATTGCTTGAAATTTACCCTTGAGTTAGTTCTCTGGCACCCCCAAGAGATTAGTCTGTGAGTGTAGATCTAAGCCATCTGTCATCTCACTCTTTTACCCTAAAGAAATCTTTCTCATCTTTCCTGACAGGGCCCATCTCAGGCGTCTGTGTAAACATGACTGATTTAGTGAAGTGGGAGGAACAGGAAAAGTAAAAGTCCATCTATGCTGGGGGATGGATCTGGGATTCCCTTACTGACCTGGCCCGCGGATCAATCGAACCAAAACCTGAAAGAGGGAGTGGGAATGACAGAGACAAGAGACACGAAGAATGGAGACAAGACAGGGCTCTGTTCAAGTCTCGTTTATTGAAGTTAACTTGTGGGTATATATGATGAATGAGGAAGCCTCCTGATTGGACACTCCTGCTACGTGGAGTTCCCTGATTGGGCACTCCCACCTCTGGCAGGAAACCTCTAGCGTGAAACCTCCCCCCAGTACTGGCAGCATAAAGAAGTACAGAACAAGAAATAGGAAATAGTTGCACAAAATGACGTTAACACACAAGATGGCCATAATAATAACAGTGCCAGGGGCAGCTTCCCACAGGTCCCCCTTCTTTATTTTATTTCAAAGAAGTGGATGACTGACAAGGTGACCGGTCTTGAGGGGACTGTGCCTGTCTTAGGTCAGGGCGAGCTATAGAAAGGCAGCATCCAAACACGCACGGTGTTTACCTTACCCGTCATTGAGAATCGAGGCAGCAAAGGCCACGTCTCTGTCTTAGGTGGTTATTTCTGCCAATGTGAAATGCCCAGTTGCCTGTCATTGGCTAGCCAGTCCAACGCACCAAGACATTTTGGTGAAGTTTTTTAAGCTTCACAATCGGCCATGTCCAGTCGATGATAACGGACCTGGATGGGCTGCATTCTTATGGCATCCAGTTATTGTTTCACAAAGGCCATGATTTTGTTAAAGAGAAAAGGTCCTAGCGATAGGAGTGTTAATAAGGCAAGCATAGGTCCCAAGATGGGGAGTAGATAGAGTAGCATCCCATTAAGCCCATTCCATAAGGGGTTGTCGGCTAATTCTCTTCTTCTTTTCTCCAGATCTTCTTGCAGCATTTTGATTTTGTCCTGGACAATGCCAGATTTATTGGCATAAAAGCAGCATCATTCCTGTAAGGCTAAACATATCCCCCCGTGTTCAGCTGTTAATAAGTCTAACCCCCTCCTATTTTGTAAGACTACCTCGGCCAAGGAGTCTAATTGATCCTGGATATCTTGAATAGTACCTGACAAGGCCTGAACATCTTCAATTAGTTGTTTAGATAAACTTTTATATTGAGTGATAGAGAATCCTAAACTGACTGATCCAGTGGCTAAGGCTCCGGTTATACCTAAGGTAGCCAGAAGTGGGATAAACTGTACTGCCCTTTTATGGTGGCCAGCTATGAATTGGCATGGGCTCCTCTCCAGGAATAATATCTATGTCCGGGAGGAGGGTGGCCAGAGTACATAACCCTGTCCAGTTAGTAGGTAAGGGGGAATAGGCAAGATTATTGCCACAAACGAACACGGAGCTTTGGCTTGCGCAGAGAGCATCAGATATATTGACTATTGTGTTACATTGAGCGAATTGGAGCAGCCCCAAATCGATTTCATCACTATTGTTAAGCGACTGGGAGAATAGACAAAGAGAACTATTCAAAAACATTGGCTGCACTGCAACAGGTGGGATAAGGGTGCAAGAATCGTTATGGGAGCTGCGATTGTGATAAGGATAATAAGTATCATTGAGGGCTGGTATAGCTGATGGCATAGGAGCTCCGGACTGTAAGCACAGCCAGCAGTCTTGAGCGACATTAGGCACTGATTCATTGAGTAATTTAAAGGTGGCCTTGAGAATGTCAAAAGTTTGAGCATCTATATCTAGATTCTCAGTTTTAGGTAAGGCCAGGGGGTGATAGCCAATTTGAGGAAATAGGTTTTTTTATTAATTCTTCCACTCTATTTTGAATGGAAATCTGTTGGACCTGGTCCTGTGGGCCTCCCCCGCCTGACACATGCACAGGAGGTTTTTGGTTCCAGCAGACTGGTTTCCCTACCCGGCCTACACAGGAGGCTTGGGCCAGCTTAGGGTAAGTAGTCCCCGGGGTGGTGTCCCAATCTCCTCCAAAACTGCCAGGAAAATTCTTGGTTAAAATGGCAGTAAAATATGTTTTATTATCCAGTCTGGTACAAGTCTGGAACTCACTATAACAAGTGCTGTGCGCGTTCTGTGGAAAGGTGGTACAGGGGCAACTCCCTGGTCTGCCATTTTTAGAGGGGATTGCCTTTGGATGATTTATGCATACCCAAAACTGCTCAAACCCTCCGGAATTGATTGGCGCAGCCTGTAGATAGGCAGTTGCTGTGCCGTATTGTACTGTTCGGGTATATGTCCCAGGAGTGGCTGTGTAGTCCCCACAACATTCACAAGGTTTACCATAAAGCTTCTCTAGCAAGGTATTAGGGGAAACAGGGGGTCCCATGCCCCCCATGGGAGGTGGCCAAAAGACAGCACACCGTCCAGATTTGTAAATATGGCTTTCCATGCTGCTTCATTTCCTACAAGGCAAGAAAACAATGTTTTCTCAGGGCAAGTCCTCTGCCCTGGACACATGGTTATTGTCTGTTTGTTTGACCATTCATTCCGGCAGCCATCTGGCTGCATCCATTTCTTTAGAATAAACGCAAACTGACCCTCTACCCCATATCAGGACAGGGTCTGGTCCATGCCAAGTATTATCCAGAGGGTCGTTCCATAAGACGGTAGCAAATTTTGTATTAGTATTAGTATGCCAGAAACGTTCTGCTGCAGAGCATCCATCTTTGTCCAGAATTTAAAAATTTAAAATAAAAAGAGAATGAGCTAATAAATTTCTGGGGGATTTAACGTATTTTTTAAGGATAAATGTGCTCTTTCTACTATCCCTTGTCCTTGAGGGTTATATGGTATTCTGGTTATATGTTGTATAGTTAACTGTTGACAGAATTTGGCAAACATTTGGCCTACATAGCCAGGGCCATTATCTGTCTTAACTTGTTGTGGGAGGCCTAGTACTGACATGGTTATTATCATATGAGCAATAACATTTTTCCGGTTTCTCCTGTTTGGAGAGTGGCATAAATGAAGCCACTAAAGGTGTCTATAGTAACATGAGCATACTTTAGATTTCCAAACTCAGGAATATGTGTTACATCCATTTGCCAAATAACATTAGATAAGACACCTCGGGGATTAACTCCCAAATGGGGTGTAGGTAAGAGGGTTATACAAGAGGGGCATTGTTTAACAATCTGGCGAGCTTGTTCTCTGGTGATTTTAAACATTAATCTTAATGTATATGCATTTAGATGATGTAATTGGTGAGCTTTAACAGCTTTATCTATATTATTTTGAACACTGTTATTTTGCCTGGCAAGGCTGATATAACATGAAATCCGTGTGGCTTGATCGGCTATGCGATTGCCTCGGACTAAGGGTCCAGGAAGACTCGAATGGGCTCTTAGATGACCAATAAAGGAGTGAGCTCGGTTTTGAATGAGGGATTGTAGCTGTAAAAATAACGCCGCTTCAGAAACGTGTTTTATTTGCGCAGCGGTTTCAAGTAGTGGAACGGATTGAGCTATATATGCACTATCTGTAAAAAAAATTAAAAGGCTTGTTTGGGAAGGCTGAGAACACAGCGATAACAGCCTGTAATTCTGTAAGTTGAGCAGATTTAGAAGGAGTATAAAATTGGACGATCTTATCATTGACCACATATGCAGCCGTTCCAGAGGAGGACCCATCAGTAAATATTAAGAGGGCATCGACAATGGGTTGTGTACAGGTTTTTACAGGGAAAACAAAATCATGGGTACTAAGAAGTGAAGGAGTTTATCAGTGGGATAATGGTTATCTATTTGTCCGGCATATGATGCACAGGCAATAGGTCAGCAGTCGGTGGTTTGCAGAAGCCAATCGATCTGATTTTTGGTGTATGGTTGAACTATACTGTTGGGTTCTTTACCAAAATAACGCCTGCCTTGCTCTCTTCCTAAGCAAATAACGTCAGCAACCACTTGATAGTAGGGGTAAATTACCTTAGCAGGTGATGCGGGCAAGTGAACCCACATTATGGGAGCTGTTTGCCAGAACACCGCAATGGGAGTAAATGAGGTTTTGCATATAACAAAAAGCAAGGGCTGACTATAATCTATGGCAGTAACAAATTGAGAAAGTGTGGCTTGTTCAACTAACTTAAAAGCTTGGTGTCCTTCTTGGGTGTTTTCCTCGGTGGCACCTAGGGGAATTTGGATTGGAGTCTCCCTGGAGGATATTAAACAGTGGTTTTAGATCTCCTGTAGTTAGTTTCAAATAAGGACGTAGCCAATTTACGTCTCCTAAGAGTTTTTGGAAGTCATTTAAGGTTTTTAAATTGTCTAACCTGAGTTCTATCTTTTGATTACTTATTTTATTTCCTGACATTTGGAACCCCAGGTAGGTATATGGGTCCTGCAGTTGTACTTTATCAGGGGCAATTTGAAGCCCTTTTGATTCTAAAGCTATTTTGAGATCATAAAAACACTTTAGGACCTCTTGTCCATCTTTTCCTGCCATTAGGTTATCATCCATGTAATGTATAATATAAAGACTGTTCCATTTAGTTCTGACATCTTGTATGGTTGTGTCTACAAACTTTTGACATAATGTAGGACTATTAGCCATGCCCTGTGGTAAGACTCTCCACTGATACCTTTTCATAGGTTTTTTAAAATTGACAGAAGGAAGGCTAAAGGCAAAACGTTTTTGGTCTGAGGGATGTAATTGGATGGTGAAAAAGTAATCTTTCAGGTCTATGATAATTTTATAATGCCCAAAAGGAATAGCTACAGGGGATGGTAGGCCAGGTTGTAGGGCCCCCATAGGCACCATAGTTTTATTTACTGCCCTTAGATCTTGTAGAAGTCGCCATTTTCCAGATTTTTTCTTAATGACAAAGATAGGGGTATTCCAGGGTGAATTACTTTCTATAATATGACCCACTTCTAGCTGTTCCTGTACTAACTGCTGTGCAGCCAATAATTTTTCAGAGGATAAAGGCCATTGATCAACCCATACTGGTTCATCTGAAAGCCAAACAATTTCGTCTGCATGGGGTACAGGGGGATCAAAGACCCCTAGGATAAATTTCCTAGTCCTTTTTTGTCACATTGTCCTTTAATATGTAAGGGTTGAGTAATTCCTGATTCTTTTTTTCCCAGTCCTTTCCCTGGCTTAAATCCTTGGGAGAGCATTTGAGCCATAATCACATCATTAGGGCTATACATGAGAAGTCCTAATTGAGAAAGTAAGTCCCTCCCCCAAAGGTTAATGGGGAGCCCTTGTATTATGTAGGGCTGTATTGTTCCCTGATTTACTTCTTTATCCCTCCAGGTTAATATTTTTGAACTTTTTTCAGGGTTTTGGCTTTGGCCTATACCCTTTAAATTTGTTAAAGTGGGAGCAAGTGGCCAATTGTGTGGCCAGGTTTCCTTTTTTAGGATAGTTACGTCCGCCCCTGTGTCTACTAGCCCATCAAATTCTCTTTCATCTAGCCATAGGGTCATCATAGGTTTGTTGGCTGAGATAGCCTGTACCCAATATGCGTCGGAGGAACCAAATCCTCCTGTTCCATGCATAAGATGTTTTATCTGATTATTGGTGTTGATTAAGGAAAGCAATAATAATTGAGCAATTCTTTGGCCTAAGGGAATAGTGGTGATATTTTGTGGGGAAGATGCCATAACTTTTATTTCTCCGGTATAATCATTGTCAATGACACCCGGGGAAATGTGGAGCCCATTAATCGTGGAGCTGCTTCGTCCAATTACCAACCCGAAGGTGTTTTGAGGCAGGGGACCAAATATGCCTGTTGCCAGAGTCTGTACCCCCATTTGTGGCGTTAGTACTGTGTGGGTGGTGGGACAGAGGTCCAATCCTGTGCTCCCTGGGGTGGCTCGGCAGAGGTCTGGAATGGATTGTTGTTTGCTGGGACAAAGCTGACCTCCCCAAAAGCTTGTCTGGGTTTGGGGGCCTGGGGCTGGCCCCGATTCCCGTTTCCCTAAAGGGGAGGCAAAGGTTGGCCTTGGGCATCAGTTTTTGATTTACATTCATTAGCCCAGTGTTTTCCTCGGTGGCACCTAGGGCACAACTTAGGCGAAGTACCCTTCCCTTCAACCGTTTTAGGGCTTTTACAATTTTTTTGCAAAATGCCCCACTTCCCCACAGGCGAAACACCTTCCTTTATTTTGTTGGGCTAAATATTGTTTAACTGTATATCCTTGAAGGGCCCCCGCCATAGCTAACCCTTGTTGGTAAGTGGCTTTTATGTCTGAGCACAGTCTAATATAGCCAGACAAGTCTGTCCTTTTTATGTATGGGCGGATCGTGGCTTGACAAGCGGCAGTCGCGTTCTCAAAGGCTAGCTGCTTTACAAACTCAGTCCCTGCCTCAGCATTGCTGAATATTCTCCCCGAGGCTGTTATGAGCCGATATACAAAGTCTGCAAATGGCTCGTCCGGCGCTTGTTTTATACCGGTAAGAGAAGAGCTGAGGTCTCCTTTAGTAGGCAATTTTCTCCATGCCTTGGAGCCTGCAGCTTGAATTTGGGCAAATAACCCGCCATCATACTGCATTTGGGCCTCATTAGTAGCATCATTTCCTTCTCCTATTAACATATCTAGAATCCACCCATTGCCTGCTTGTGCATTTCGCCTAGCAGTGTCCTTACAGATTTCAACATATTCTGATTTCCATAACAAATAATCTCCACCGGACAGGGTGTCTGGGGTGATAGTATGTCAATCGATAGGAGTAAGCCAATTTTCAGCAACTGATTCAACAATAGTTAGTGTGTAGGAAGCGGTAGCTCCATACTGGGCAACAGCAGTTTTTATTTCTTTTATGACCTTAAAGTCGAAGCCATTGTGATGTCTCCAGGCTTGACCTTGATTATTTACGGTTTCTGCAACAGGAAAGGCCTCTGGCTCCTCTAAATCTATTAAAGAACGAGAAGCCTGGGGGGTTTTTTGAACTGCTCCCCTTGCGGGAGGTTTAACATGCAGTTCGGTGATTTTGCTGTCATTTTCAGCTTTCCCTATTTTTAGTCTTTCTGAGACAAGAGTTCCTGATGCTCCTCTTCCAATTTAATTTGTTCTTTTAACTTTTTAATTTTTTCTAATAAGTCTTTTTTGGGATCTATTACTGGCATCACTACTGGTGGCGCTGAAGGGGGAAGGGTATACGGTGGGGGTTGCTTTAAGGAAGGCGGCCAATTCAGATTATGATATCTAGCTGCCTCTTCTTCAAGATCGTCCCATTCTATGTCGGACGAATCGTCATCAGTCTCATTTTTAAAATTTTTAAGGAAACGATATAATTTTTTATGTCTGGTCCCTATTTTTAGTTTGGCCCCTTTTTCACTTGTATTTTCCTTTTCTGCCTTTGTTGCTGGCTTTATGCTTTTTACATTAATTTTACTTTCATCTTTGCTATCTGATGAAATTAGATCTTCCTTATGATCAGGACACGAGGGTTCTATTGATAAGTCACCCTCTGGATTTTTTACACATTTGTCAGGGCCCATGCTTTTCTGACTTTCTCCCGGTCCCTTTTGCAAGATTGCTTCGCCCTTCTCAAGTACGGCCGCTTTGGTACTGTCCCTGTGGCGAACACTTAGAATTTCATTTATCAGATTCCAGTATGAAAAGGCAGTTACTGGGATTTTTTCAGGCCCAAAAGTTCTATAATAATCCTGTAGGGCATCTCCTACCCTCATCCATCTTTTTTCATCAATGGTTCCTTCCTGTGGGAACCACAGGCAAACCTCTTTTAAAAATTCAAAACACTTTAACAATTGTTTCACTTTCACCTTTACCCCTCGCGTCTTTAAAGCATCTTTGAGACTTTCTACAAATGTCTCATGCTGGCTAATTTCTTGCCCCATAATCGCCGATCACTTACCGAGGCCCTGGCTGCGAGGCAGGTTTCCCCGCAGCGTCCTCTAACTTCTCAGGTTCTCGCTGGCTCCTCGATTGGCGTTTCTCACTGGATCCCTCATGATCAGGTCCCTGTTCAGGCGCCACTTGACCCGGCCCACAGGTCAATCGAAACGAAACCTGAAAGAGGGAGTGGGAATGACAAGGACAAGAGAAGCAAAGAATAGAGACAAGACAGGATTCTGATCAAGTCTCGTTTATTGGGGTAAAGTTGTGGGTATATATGATGTTTGAGGAAGCCTCCTGATTGGGTGCTCCTACTATGGTGAAGTTCCCTGAATGGGCACTCCCACTTTTGGAGGAAAGCCACTGCCCAGTACTGGCTGCATGGAGAAGATGTTGAGAGTCAGAGCATAAAGGGTTAAGCATCCAAAAAGCATGCTTGCTGGAAAAGAAACATTAGCAAATGTCTCCAAGGACTCTGCACACTGCAGACACCAATAGGAGGAAGCAGAGCGGAATGAACCCACCATCAAAAAGTTATTGTATAAATCCTTAATCTAGGATACAGGAACCAGCAGTGCCCCTACGTGCCATGCAGAGGAACTAACAAAAGATGCTCTACTTTTGTTATCTCCGTAGATATAGGGAAATAGAAATTTAGCACAGAATGAGAAATAAGAACTTAGCTGGATAGCTGCACAAAATGGCATTAGCACACAGGATGGCCATAATAATACTGGTGCCAGGGGCAGCTTCCCACAAGCTTTAGCACCACTTACCTTAGTTTCATGGTTCCTGAAAGGATTTCAGGAGTCTGGTGAAAGAGGATGAAAATGATGTTATCAAGATATTTATAGAAGCATATCACTACATGATTTACATGTATTATTGCATTTAATCCTAATTATCATCCAATGAGCAATATATTTATTATTCTCATTTCAAAGATAAGGAAATTGATTATTTTACCCAAGGCACTCAGCTCCCTAGCGGTAGTGCTGGGATTTGAATTCACATTTACATTACCCACATTCGTGTTCTTAACTACTAAAGTATATTGCTTCTATCACAGCACTATTTTGTAAATTTTTCCATTAAAAAATAAAATCTCAAACAACTGCCAAAGACATAAGAATTTGTACTAAGAACAAAAACCGTAAGATGATTAACTTGTTCTTCATTAGATGAAACTTTCCCTATCTTTAAAAAATAATAAGCTAAATGTTCAAGCCTACTTCATTGCAAACTACTTATAATGAGAAAACCTCCTTCCAAGATGTTGATTTACTTGTCCAGAAGACTTGAAGCTAAATAGTTTGTCTTGTGATTTCACTCTTGAATCAATACTCCTCATGTCCTTTTGCTGATGTGAAGTCAACAGCTAACTTCTCATTTTGAGATAGCAGCACAGTGGTTGAGCTAGAAGAGAGGTTGGCTTCTGCCTTAAAGAGAACTGCAAGGAGAGCAGAGAATTGATGGTGGCTTCAAGAAAATGTGCTTTCCCATCTACTTGCAAGTGTAATTTAAAGAGGAATTTCAAGGCATGGATAGACAATGTTTCTCACAGCATTCTCACTGCTTTCTCCCTCTAAAACTCCTTACCAAATCTGGTCCATAGCTACTGTTTAATCAACAATATGCATTTGAGAAGGATTCCACAGCAACTCCAAATGTATGTCTTATAATGCAAATTGAATGAACTGGTGAAAATGATAAATTCATCTGCAGTGTAACAGGTTTATTTCAATCTATAAGAGCTGCCTCAGGGTAAAAGGGGCTTTTAAACAATCTATGCCAACTCCAAATTTGAAATGATCTATTTGACCATGATCTTACTATCAGATTTTACTCCTATACACTTTTGTATAAGAAATATTTTATTTACATCTGTTCACAATATTGCAGTCATGTCCTTACTTTTTGTAAGTAAAGATAAAAATAAGTTCAAGGAATGAATTTATGCAACCTGGGTATAAAACTCAGCCACCCCTAAATAATTCACATTAAAAAAAAAAAAAACAAGAACCAATGAATATTTTACGTTACTTGGCAAAGTGTATGTGGCAGTTTGAGATTAATTTATGAATCCCCCACCCTAAAGAAGACTAATTTTTAAACTAATCTATTCCTCTGGGTGTGATATCATTTGACTGTATTAAAGTCAGCTGAGGGGCCTTTGATTAGATTACATGTTAAGATTTGGGGATTTTGATTTGACTACATCAGTGTGCATGACTCAGGTTGAGTCCTTACCCTTTTGCTGGGTCTGATATAAATGGACACTCAGACAGGAGAGAGCTCTCTCATTTTTAATCCTGCCATGTGACAGAAATGAGGAGGTTCAACAGCTGAGGCCAA
>JAKSZT010034606.1:0-10202 GCA_026826555.1 Tolypeutes matacus | reverse complement strand
ACATCCAGGAGATTACCTCTTATAATTGCTTTCAGGGCTTTCTTTGATTCTACTATGTCAGTAGGCTGTGATTCAGGTTGAGTCACCACCCCCTTGGTTCATCTGATATAAAATGGAAATTCACTTGAAATAGACACACAGGAGGGAGAGAGCTCTGTCATTTTTTATCCTGGCACCTTGAGGAGAGATGAGCCTTTTGCCTGATAATTTGCAGCTGACCTTGGGAAGAGAACAGCTGAGACTGATATAGAAGGCACAGAAATAAATGAGCCCTATGTCAGGAGAGAGAGGAAGCCCTCATAGAAAAGACCTATGCCAGCCTACAGCTGAGACTGGGAAAAAGTTCGACCCATGAAGCCTCAGAGGAAGAGGCTAAATCAAGCAGAGATTACCTGCCATATTGCTTCAACACGTGGCAGCTGACTTTGGTGGGAAATTACCTCTTATGGTCACTTGAGTTGGGCTTTCCACAGCCATGGGACTATAAGCTTTTATCTCAAATAAATACACTTTATAAATTCAACAGATTTCTAGTAGTTTGCATTAGCACCTCTTTGGCAGACTGATGCCTGGTCCTTACATGTCCGCCCAAGATCCTGTAGAATCAACATCTTCTCTCCAGTTCTAACCTCATGCCATCTCTCCACTTTTCTCACCAAGACCTCCCAACCCAACACCCACTCAACAGGGTTATCATCTTCCTGCTGCTTCACACCTGGTAAATTACATTTGGTGTCAAGGCCTTTACCTATCCACTCTGCTAAAGCATCAGTGCCCAGATGTTCTCCCTTGTTGCACTCAAGTGTTTGTCCAAATGTTACCACATCAAAAAAAAAAACCTCATTGTATTATTGAGTGTTACCATTAATCACCCTGCCAAAAATAATTTCTAAAATCGTTCTCCATTACCTCACCCTGCCTATATTTTTATTAATTGTACTTATTAACACTCAATATTATAATACATAATTTGTTCGTTATTGTCTTTATTTGACACTAGAATATAATCTCTATGATGATAAATTCTTTGTTTCATGATTATGATTTCAAAATACTGGCTAGCACATAATTGGAAATGAATAAATTTTTGAGTGAATAAATGTATGAAAGAAGGGATCATTCAACATTTGAAGTTAATCTCTTTTTATATATATATATTTTAAAAGTTATTTAGATTACATAAATGTTACATAAAAAGATAGAGGATTCCCATATGCCCTGCTTCCTACAGCTCCCACACATTCCCACATTAACAACATCTTACATTAGTGTGGTACATTCATTACAATTGATGAAAACATTTTAGAGCATTGCCAGTAAGCATGGATTATGGTTTACATTGTAGTTTACACTCTTTCCTGCACAATTTTGTAGGTTATGGCAAGATACGTAATAGCCCTTATCTGTCATTGATGAGCCTCCCTGGCACCAAAGGATTATTACCAAGCACTGGCTGGTAATACAACTGGAAAAAGACCTTGAATTAAAGGAGGAAAAGATAAAGACAAATTATTGTTTATGACTAAAAGACATCACAGTGAGTCAGGAAGTCATCAGAGAGGTAACACTTATGCATGTCTCAGCAAGATCTCATAGAAGGCCTATGGTATATCCTACCCCAAATAGTGGGGATCCTGAGGGCTCTGGAGACACCCAGGACCTATGGCCATGGCAGATAGCTCCAGAGTTTGGTGCCTTGCCAGTGGGCCTTACTTTGTAGTTTGTGCTCCTAAGTGTGACATAGTTGGCCTCAGTTGTGACTTCTCTACACACGCCACTTCTGTCCCTTCTATTTGAACCTATAGTTGGTGCTGGAATTGGTATGTGTACATCCAAGAGACTTGAATTTCTGGGCTGTCCATGTGCCAGCTGGGCCCTGAAATTCAACGGAGTTGCAATAACTACTTTCCAGTTCATTGGACTCACCCAGGATAACTAACAAAGAGATGATGATGGACAATGACCAGCCCAAGAAACTGAGAGAGTCTACAACTGCAAGCAAGAGAGTCCCATCCATCTGCCCCATGGGATCAAAGCCTTCTCTCAATTAGAGGTGGAGTGGGCAACACCATCCCAGAATCCTCAGGATTGAGGAACGAACTATGGATTTTAGTAGACTTACTGGTATTCTCCTATAGACTCATTGTGATTCCAGCAATGGAAGAAACTATATCATTTATGTGGAGGCAGTGGCCAATAGAGGTTTTGAGGGCAGGGAGAGGAAAATACAGGTGAAATACGGGGGTATTTTGGTGAATTGGGAATTTTCCTGAATGATATTTCAATGACAGATACGGGCCATAACATATCTTTTTGAAAGCAGTCATGTTACAAATACATGGTATACTCCATCACCAAATAAATATCTACTGTACCAAAGTTAATGTACAAAATAAACTTCATACTCACTCACTGTAAAATGTTAAAGTGAATAGTTTTAATGATCCTAAAATTGTGTGAGTACATTCTAAGTACACAAGCAATGGAATAAATAATAAAAATTAATATTTTAAACAAAATATTTTTCAAATTAGAGGGGCATAAAATATCAAAACTTAAAAATAACTAGAAATATTTCTTTACATTTGTTACCATTCTTAACATGTAATTTTAAAAAATCTATAAAAAAGTAAAAGTTCCCAAAAGAAAAATGTGTAAAAGATAAAAACATTTCATAAAATCAGTTATATATATATATATATACACACATGAAAAGTCATATAAATATACTGGTTATCCAGAAAGACAACATAAATAATGATGTACATAAAAAATTTTCAGATGGAAGAACAAGTTCAATGCTATTTCAGATGAAGTTTGACATTGTAGCACATTTTATGGAGGCTTTTGGAAATACAATTCATTGTTGCATACTAAGATATTTGAAAAGATTTTTATCCTTGCCATAAGTTATCTTTGGGAAAAATGCATCCAGAAAGTGATTTTTATATAAATATTTTTATTTAAGCATAATTTCTAATTTTGAGATTTAATCAAAATGTAAATATCATATAATGGAGAGGACTGTATTTAATTTGATATAATATTAAACTCAGTGGTCTGTTTACTTTAATCATTTCAAACACAGGGAATTTAATGTAGAAGAGTGTTTAAAACCTCACAGAGGTTTTTAAAATATCTGAAAGAGAAAGCTAGAGAAGCAAGGGAAAGGAATGTTGTTATTCAAAGAGTGGTCACTTTGGGATCCCCACATGTCTCTCACTGCTGAGCTGATGTGGACACTACACCTCCTAGGCATTACTGGAACCCACCCATGCTGAAGGCAGTCTCCAAGATACCCCTTTTTGCATCACTGCAGCTCAATCTGCCTTTGGATTGCTAGGCCCTATATGTCATACATGTTCCCCTTTGAACAGAGCTGCAATGGCATTTGCCAAAGCCCATCACCAGAAGCAGGAAAAGCAGAACAAATTTTTTTCTTCCACCTGCCCTCCAGTATCTTCCCAGTGGCTCCCACTCTCAGAGCTTTATAAGAAACTAGTTGGCAAAGAACTGAGAAAATAACTGACTGCAGGTTGAAACTTTTGTGCTTCAGCTGAGGCTGCAGCAGACAAGGGTAATCCTGACCCAGTAAAAACAACATTGTACAAAAACTATCATGAAAAACCATGATTTCAGATACATTTAACTCAGTTGGGAAAATGAATAAATGGATCCAAAATATACTAATAGATAAAAATTAGGGTAGATTTTCACTGCAATTTCCATGAGGGTGAGAAGCTGCTTCTATCCTGTTCCCACTTTTATCCCAAGAACTTGCAGTGGTATGTTGTAGGCACTAAATGATTATTTTTAGACAAGATATCAAAGAGTGTTCTTGTCTGGATGATTATATTATTGTTGGTTTAATACTTTTTGAATTCAAATTTTGATTTTTAAACTTTTCTAAAATTAATATATTAACATGGAATTAAAGCACAATGGGAATTAAATGAAAAACAAAACAATATAGATTGTGAGTGATAGAAGAAAGATGATGTTCAATAACATAATGAAAAGTGACAAAGAAGATGTGAAGTAGATAACTAAATTCTTGTCTTGGCCAGAGTCGTGATAAGGTGTGGTGAGTTCAACATGCTAATTGAACTCAGAAGTTCAGTTTCTTAGCTGTGAAGGATGATAAGAAAACAGTATCTTGCAAAAATTTTGAGAAGATTAAGTGAGGACACACACATAAATGTGTATGTTTATATGAATACAAATTTACATACCTGTATATGAAAATATTGATAAAGTGAAAAATACTGCATATGAATGAAAATATTTGTAGACAAGATATTACTGTCGATGTTGAGATTTGAGATTTTCAATATTGGTTAAGATTCCAATGGCATTGATTTTAACAATAAAAGGAGGTAAAGAAAGGTTTGAATTTACTGAGAGCCTCCTTGTTGTAAAATAAGGTCTCTCTCTAAGTTGAACTCAGCATGTAAATGCAATAACTTCCCCCAAGTGTGGGACATGACTCCCAGTGATAAGCCTCCCTGGCACTGAGGGATTACTACCAAGCACCAAGTAGCAATGCAGTTGGAAAAAGACCTCGACCAAAAGGAGGAATAGGTAAAGAAAAATGAGTTTATATGGCTAAAAGACTTCAAAGTGTGTCAGGAGGTCATTCCAGAAGTTACGCTTATGCACATCTCAGCAGGATCTCATTGACTGCCAAACTAGATACTACCCCAAATATCTGGGCTCCTGAGGGCGCTGGAGACACCCAGGCACTGTGGTCAGGGCAGAGAGCTCATGAGTATGGTGCCTTGCCAGTGGGTCCTACTTTGGGATTTGTACTCCCCAGTGTGACAAAATTGGACTCAGTTGTGTTTTGGACTCAGTTCTGGCTCTTCTGTCCCTTCTATTTGAACCTATATTTCAATAGAACTATGTTGCTGGAATTGGTAGGTGTATGTCCAAGAGACTTGACATTTGGGCTGTCCATGTGCCTGCTGGGCTCTGAGCCTCAACAGATTTGCAGCACCTACTCTCCAGTTCTTTTGACTCACCCAGGACAACTAACAAGGAGATGATGATGGACAATAACCATACCAAGGAACCAAGAGCATCTACATTTACAACTGCAAGCAAGAGATTCCCATCCATTGGCCATATGAATGTCCACTGAAGCCCCCTCTCAATTAGGGTTGGAGTGGGCACCACCATCCCAGAATCCTCAAGATTGGGGAATGAACTATGGATTAGTGTGGATTTACTGGTATAGACTTACTGTGATTCTAGCAGTGGAAAAACATATATCATTGATGTGGAGGTAGTGGCCAACGGAGGTTCTGAGGTCAGGGAGAGGGAAAACAGGTGTAATACAGGGGCATTTTTGGGACTTGGTAATTGTCCTGAATGACATCACAATGACAGGTACCAGCCGTTATATATCTTGCCATAAACCTACAGAGAGTGTAAAGTACAATGCAAATTATAATCCATGCTTAGTGGCATGCTCAAAAATGTGTTCATCAATTGCAATGAATGTACCACACTAATGAAGGGTGTTGTTAATGTGGAAAATATGGGTGGTGTGAGGAGCAGGGCATATGGGAATCCCCTAATTTTTTTATGTAACATTTATGTAATCTAAATATCTTTTAAAAATTAAAAAAAAGAAAGGCTTGAAATGATAACCAGAAAAGTGCAATGGATATATCTGTTAACTATTTATCCATCTCAATTGCTTTCTACTTCAAAGGTCCAGAGGGAATGTATCAAATAAAACTTTTCTCTACTCTCCTATTGAGCAGAAAGGACAGATGATGTCACTTTCTTCCTTTTTCTTCTATACTTAACTGCAGCCACACTCCATTTGAGCATCTGGATGAGGCTCACAGCCTCATGTGGGTTATTGACAATATCTCCTCCAATTTTCACTTTTATTTATTTTTAAGGACAAAACCACTTAACTGCAATCACACTCCATTTGTTTATGCAGATGAGGCTCATAGCTTCATATAAGTTATTGACAATCATGCATTTTTACTTGTGATCTATTTTTAAGTTGAATGTATTTTCTTCTTTGAAACTCTTTATATAACAATTATTCACTGTAACATATAAGGAAATGGGTTTTCAATTTCCAATTATTTATGGACAAATGAATATATAATCTTATATTTTTGAATGATGTGATTATTTTCCCAAGACTAAAATTTTCCAGAGCCAGAAATACTTATGCTATTTCAAGTAGAGTTATCTCTGATGGTTTAAAAAAAAACACAGGAAACAAAAGTCTGGATAATATTGATGTTTACCTGAATGAATTGACATTGGGATCCTTAAGACCTAAATTGCAGACTACAGAGGTAAGAACCTGTTCCTGAAATAGCCAAGTCAGTGATACAGGTTCTGGACCCTACACCTGGATGAAATTTTAATCCTCCATAAGCTACTTGGGGGACATAAGTTTGAGCAACTGAGAACCTGGATTTTCTAATCTGCAAAAGGAGAACTAAAGTAAGACTTTTTAGGTAGTGTAATTGTAGTAAAAGTAGTGGGAAAATTTTGACATGTAACAAGCTCCAATTAAAGCTTTGGACTTGTAATTATTATACTATTACAGCAGTATTGATGATCTCTAGTTAAGTACCCACTAAGCTGTTGACAGTAAACACAAGCAATTGAATTATGAAGAATAGTGATAAGGTAGGCCAGTTACTGGCTGTGGTCCAGACATGGTATTCTGTCATCTGTCTGGTGTCCAGGGTTGACTATTAAATAGGCTTGATGACAGTAGCCTCAAAACAAATGATGCAGAGATATCCCAGCACCAAGCCACCTGCCTCCTGGTATTCTTCCCTACATCCCATTTCTTCCTACATTTTGCAGAAGAGCTCTGAGGTCTCAATTAAAACCAGTCACTGCAGCTATCCTGCTTTCAATCACAGATATAGACTAGAGCAGCAGGTGTGTTTTGCAGTTTATCATACTGTTGAAATTGTGCTCCAAGTCCTGTTTCCATCTACAAATCAGGGTGATATTTGTTAGAAAGATTTTATTCAGTTTATGTATCATATCAGAGATAATGTGGATATATGTTTCATGACATTAAGTTCATTTTAAGTATTGTCTACTGCATTAGCACACCAGAACATAGGGCTGTTAATGAGCTGAATATCATAATTAGTCTTTAAAATTATTACAAGTACTGTAAAAAATGTATTAGGAACTGTTCCAAATTCATCCTCAAATATCCCTGCATAATCACCACTTCCCTAAAAGAGGAGCTGATATTGCCTTTCTGTTATTAAGGACTTTTATAATCAACAATTAATATTTGGGAAATCAATAAATTGCACAGAATGAATCTCCTTACAAAACATGGAAGATTATATTTATGATTCTATTCATAAATTCTATTTGATCTATTTCTTTTTCATATGTATTTTGTAGTCTATTTCAATTCTACTTTAAGCACATTTATATTTTTTCTTGGAACAGTACCACTGTGTCTTTAAATGTAATCAAGGTTACATTTATCTTTAAATTGTCTTTAGGGTCTGACATAGTGACAGACTGTAAGCAGTAACAGAGATCAGGAAAGCACTGAAATGGAACCAGAGATATCTCAGTGTTGTTCTTCTTCCCTCTCTGCATCCCAGTTTCCATGAAAAATTGTTTGTGGTGATTAATAAAGCAAACAGTGTTTGCAAAACAACTAAAATCCTGTTGATAAACTCAATGACTCCCTAAATATTAGTTCCCTAATCACTGAGGTATGGAGAAAAGGTGGAAAAGTGTGGAGATGAAATTCAACTTAGAGAAGCATGTCCTAGACAGAAATGTGAGGGACTCTCCATTAAGCCTAACAAGGGATTATAAATTTAAAGAAAATGAATACATTTTATGGAACTATAAAAATGACCAATTCCAAATTCTTAAATCTATGAATAATATATTGAAATTGGAGAACTATCATAAGAGAATAAGAGTGAGAACCCACTCTTATATAAGATCTATACCGTAATTTGATTGGATATTAACTCACTACACTAAGAGTGTATGTGACTGCATATTTGTGATTACTAATGTTCTGAATATTTTCCCTGTTTTACCTCTTTAATCTTCACCACACATTAAGGTTAAGCCTAATAGTCCTGGTAGATATATCAGAAGAGGCGTCAAATGTTTAGTAAGGCTTTGCTCCAAATAAGTTTTCAGTTATTTCCTGAATGCTTTCTATATGGGATATACTTCTGAGTGTTTTAAAGGTCCCAAAAGCCTCCTCAAACCAGAGAGGTAAATTCAATTCAGACTCCCATTGAAAACACTTTAAAATTAGGAGTATGACATCTTATTTTTCAATCATTCTTTCCTTTTGTTTGCATAGATCCAGAATTCTATGAATTTCCAGTGCTGCTGAAATATGATACTATCATCAAGTACATACTGATGAATATAATAACATGAGGAAATACATGCTCCTGAACTTTTGCAATATCAGTATACCTTACCAATCATTAAAACTCACAGTTGTGAATTCAATCATTTTTAAACTAATTTGTTGAATTATATAGGTAATGTATAATCTTATAATAAATATGCCTGTGGAAATCTTGCTTATACTAGCACAAATGGATAGACACCCAAATATGCACACAAACACACAAACGCTCACAGGGCATGCATGCCAGTCATGCACATCCCCATGAAAATGATTCATGTGACCCCAATGTTGTCTTTTGTGCTCTTAGGTGAAACTTCATAGACAACACAACATGGCTGGCCAACCATACTGGAAGCTCAACTTTCAACTTGCTGGGACTCTTCATCAATCTAAACACCCAGGTATCCTTTATGTGTCATTTTTGTGATTTTCTTGATGGCCATGTCTGGAAATGCCATCCAGATCCTTCTCATACACTCTGATGTCCACCTCCACCCACCCATGTACTTTTTCATTAGCTAGTTGTCTCTCACGGACTTGATGTACATTTCCGTCACTGTGCCCAAGATGCTCATGGGCCAGGTCATGGGTGACAGTAAGATCTCAGTCCCTGAATGTGGGATCCAAATGTTCCTCTATGCGACACTTGGAGGCTCAGAATTTTTCCTTCTTGCTCCATGGCCTATGACTGGTATGTGGTCATCTGCCATCCTTTGCATTACCCTGTCCTCATGAACCACAGGGGTTGTGTCCTCCTGGCATGTTGGTTCTTGAGCTCATTAAATGGCTTTGTGCTCACTCCCATAATCATGTCCTTCACCTTCTTCAGATCCTGGGAGATCTACCACTTCTTCTGTGAGGTCCCTGACATAACGAAGCTCTCTTGCTCTGACACCTTACTTGTGGATACCCTTATGTACCTGTGCTGTGTCCTCATGCTCTTTATCCCTGTGACAGTCATTTCAAGCTCCTACTTTTTCATCCTGCTCACAATCCATAGGAAGAACTCAGCAGAAGGACGGAAGAAGGCTTTTGCCACTAGTTCCTCCCATATGACTGTGGTCATCCTGTTTTATGGAGCTGCCGTCTACACCTACATGCTCCCCAGCTCCTACTACACACCACAGAAAAACACGGTGGTATCTTTCTTTTATACCATATGCCTGTACTAAACCCTTTAGTCTACAGTCTTAGGAATAAGGATATAACAGGGGCTCTGAAGAGAATGTTGAATTTGGGTCTTGCCTCTCAAGAGACCATAAAGTAGTTAATTTATGTAACTAATTCTTTTCTTTCTCTTTATATATGAGAATTTTAGAATCATATATCAGTGATAGTCCTCAGGCTCTAGTGCCATGGTGTTGCAACTCATTGCCATAGCTTTTTTTTTTTTGAATAATCTAATATCTTTTTTTTTATTGTGTGTAAAATCAAAATTTTCACAATACATACAAACATTTGCAAAATGATATATAAATATATATGCATATATGTGCATTTGCTTACAAAACTGTTATATATAAATATATTTTAAGAGGTGCTTAGATTACCTAAAATATTACATGGAATCCACTGGGATTCCCATGTTGCCCACCTCCCACACCTCCCACCACATCCCACAAAAATATCTCCCACAAGTGTGGCCCACCACCCTCAATGGACTTACACATCCTGGGCCTTACCACCAACCATAGACCACAGTTCACACCATAGACCACACTCTCTCCCACACAGTTCTGAGTGTTGTGTGCTGACTTAAAATGGACTACATCCATTGCCACAACAGTACTCAGGA
>JAKSZT010034596.1:0-19609 GCA_026826555.1 Tolypeutes matacus | reverse complement strand
TTTCCACATTCATTGCATATATAGGGTTTTTCTCAGAAATGAATGCTCTGATGTATTAGAGAAAAGCCCTTGGAAACTCTGTAAACTGTGGAGTCCATGGAGCTTGTGGAGACTCTGGAGTTTCAGGAGCTTGTGGAAGCCTGTGGAGTCTCTGCAGGTACAAGGAGCCTGGGGTGCTTATGGATCCTGTGGAAACTTTGGAATGCATGGAGTCCTGTGGAGACTGTGTAGGCCCAGTTATCCTGTGGAGACTCTGGAGACTGTGGAACCTGTGGAGCCCATGGAGTCAGTGGAGAATGTGCAGCCTGTGCATACCCATGGAGCCTGTGGAGCCAGTGCATACCATGAAGCTGAGTCCTGTGTTGCTGTGGAGCCCATAGAGCCTGTGAAGCCAATTGAGGCCTGCGTAGCCTGTGGAGCTCATGGAGCCCCTGGAGCCCATGGAGTCTCTTAAGGCATGGAGCGCTTGGAGACAGTGCATCCTGTGCAGGCCCATGGTGCTGATGTAGCTTAGGGAGGCTTTGTATTTCCATTGAGTTGGTGGAAGCTGTTGATATTTTAGACCATGCTGAGGCTTGTCAAGCCTGTGGAGACCATGGCAGCTGCATAGTCCTGTGGATCCTGTGCAGGCCAATGGAGCATGTGGAGCATTTTGATCCAAGGGAGCCTGTGGAGCTTGTGCAGGCACATGTATCCTGTGGAGACTGGGGAGCCTGTGGAGCCTGTGAAAGCCTGTGGAGTTGGTTGAGGACTTGGAGGCCATGAAATCTGTCAAGTCTGTATAGTTCACAAAGCCTGTGGAGCCCTTGAAATTTGTGTAAGCCAAGGGAGTTTTGAAGCCTGTACAGCACTGTGGATCCTGAGGAGCTTGGCAAGCCCATTCGGCCCATGGAGCCTGTTGAGTTATGGAGCCCAAGGATCCTATAGAGCATGTGGGGCCTTTTAAATGTTTGTAGCCCATTGACACCTGTGGAGCCCATTGAGTCTGTTGGGCCTGTGGAGACTGTGGCAACCATTGAGGCCTGTGGATCCGGCAGATGCCTTTGAGCCAGTGGATTCAGTGGAACCAATGGAACTGTTGGACCCCATGGAGTGGTAAAAGACTGTAGAGCCCATGGAGCCCATGGAGCTCATGGATGCTCTGTAGACCAGTGTAACCTGTGCTTCCTGTGAAGCCCGTGGAGTCCATGGAGCTGGTGGAGTTTTTGGAAGCTATGGAGACTGAGGAGCCCATGGAGACAATAGAGCCTAAGGAGGCCTGTGGAGCATGGGCAGTCATGTGAAGGACATGGAGACTGTGAATTCTGTGAGAATATAGAGGCCTGTGGAACCCATGGAGCTGATGGAGCCCATTGGGGCTGTATAACCTTTCAGGACTGTGAGGCTCTGCAGGCCTGAGGATCCTGTGGAGCCCATGGTAACTGTAGGCCTGTGGAGTCTGTGGAGCCCATGGAGGCCTGTGGAACCTGCAAAAGCCTATAGATTCCATGGAATCTATGGCAAATGCGCAGGACTGTGGAACCTGTGGTTTCTGTGTACCCACTGGAGCTTAAGGAGCCCAGGGAACCCATGGAACCTCTGGAACCTGCAGATCCTGTATTTCTCATGGAAATCATGGAGCCTATGCAGGCTCATGGTGATGGCAGAGCCTGATAAGGCCATTGAGGAATGTGGACCCCATGTAGCTCATGTGGGTTATGTAGGTCCATGAAGCCTCTGGAGGCCGTAGAGTCTGAAGAAGCTGAGGATCATGTGGACTCCTGTGGAGCCTGTGGGGCCCATTTTGGGCCTCAGAGTCTCTGAGGCCTTAGCAGGCTCATGAAGCCTGTGGAGACAGGGGAGCCTCTGGAGACATTGAAGCCTCATGGATGCCACGGAGGTCTTGGTTGTTACGGAGACCATGGAACATGCTTTGCTCCTGGAGGCCTGTGGAGTCTGTTCACGCCCTTGGAGCATGTGGGGCATTTGAAGCCCTTGAGACCATGCAGCCTTTGCAGGCCCATGGAACCGGTGGAGCATGTGAATCCTGTGGAGACTATAGAAACTGTGGAGTAATTGGAGCATGTGGAGCCTGTCTATATCCATGGAGATTGTGGAGTTTATGTAACCTGTGGAGCCCATGGAGGCTGTGGAGACTGTAGAGTCCTACAGAACTCATGGAGCCTATAGCAATGTGCAGGCCTGTGGAATTTGTGGATCCTATGGAGCCTGTTTATCCTGTGCACACCCAATGAGCTTGTGGAGCACACGGATTTCATGAAGACTGTGGAGTCCATGGAGCCTGTGGAGCCTGTTCATACCCATGGATCCTGTGGAAAACATGGAGCCCATAGAGGCTATGGAGTCCGTGGAGCCTGTGGAGACCGTGCATACCTATGGAGCCTGTGGAGTACGTGGAGCTGTAGAGCCCATAGAAGCTGTGGAGATTATGGAGACTGTAGAGCATGTGTATACCCATGAAGATTGAGGAGAACATGTAGCCCAAGGAGCCTATGGAGTCTGTGTAGCACGTGGAGGAATGTGTAGCATGTGAAGTCCCCTAGATGTTATGTACACCTGTGGAGCATATGCTGCCTATGGAGACCATAGACTCCATGGAAGCTGTGGAGGCTGTGGAGGCCAGTTGAGCCTGTGTGCCCTTTGGGGTCTGTGGAAGCCCATGACACCTGTGGAGTCTGTGTAATCCATTGAGCCTATGCAGACACGTGGAGCCCGTGGAGCCCATGGAGACTCTAGAGGCCTGTGGAGACTGTGCAGACCTGTGAATCCATGGAGACCAAGACTGAGGAGCTGGTGGAATTTGTGGAAGCAATGGAGACCGAGAACCCAATGTAGACTATGGAGCCCAAGGAGATCTGTGGAGCCTGTGCAGTCATGTGATGGATAGAGAGACTGTGAAGTCATTGAGAATACAGAGGCCTGTGGAAACCATGGAGCTGATAAAGACCAAGAAGCTCTAAATCCTGGGAGGCCTGTGGAGACTGTGCAGGCCTGAGGACCCTGTGGAATCCATGGTAGTTCTGCATGCCTGGAGAGTCTGTGGAGCCCATGGAGGTCTGTGGTGCCTGTAAAGGCCTATAAACACCTTTGAGCCTATGGCAACTGTGCAGGCTGGCAGAACATGTGGAGCCTGTGGAGCCACTGGAGCTCATGAAACCTATGGGACCCATGGAGACTGTGAAGCCCTCAGAGCCTGTATATCTCATGGAGGACATGGAGCCTGTTTTTGCTCATGGTGCTGGCCGAGTCTGTTGAGGCCATGGAGGAATGTGGATCCAATGGAGCCCATGGAGATGTTGTATGCCCATGAAGCCTGTAGAGGCTGCAAAGTTTAAAAAGCTGATGACCAAGTGGATGCCTGTAGAGTCTGTGGAGCCCAGTAGGCTCATGGAGCCTGTGGAGACTGGGGAGACTCTGGAGACGGTGAGGCCACATGGATGATGACATGGAGCCTTGGAGGTCATGGAGCCCATGGAGGATACATTGCCCCTGGAGCCTTTGGAGCCTCTGCACACCCATGCAGCCTGTTGAGCCTTTGAAGACCTAAGACACCATGCAGCCTGTATAAGCCCATGGAGACTGTGTTGTCAGTGGAGCCTTAGGAGTTTGTGTATACCCATGGATCCTGTGAAGAATGTGGAGCCCATGGAGCCTATGGAGTCCGTGCAGCCCATGGAGGACTGTGGCTGTGGAGCCTATGGAGGCCCCTAGAGGCCATTAACACTTGTGGAGCATGTGCTGCATGTGAAAACCATAGATACCATGATGATTGTGGAGGTTCTGTAGGCTAGTGGAGCCTGTGCAAACTGTTAAAGCCATGGAGTCCGTGGAGCTGGTGGAGTTTCTTGAAGCCATGGAGTCCGAGGAGCCCATGGAGACTATGGAATACAAGGAGGCCTGTGGATCCTGTGCAGTCCCGTGAAGGACAGGAATACTGTGAAGTCTGTGAGAATATAGATGCATGTGGAACCCATGGAAATGATAGATCCCATGGAGATTGTGAAACCCATGGAGGGATGTGGAGCCTGCACAGGATTTGAGACCCCATGGAGCATATGGCAACTGTGCTGGCCTGAGGAAGATGTGGTACCTGTGGAGTCACAGGAGCTCATGGAGCCACTGGAACCCACGGAGCTTGTGGCGTCCATGTAATCTCTCAATCCTTGCATACCGATGGAGCCTGTGGAGCATGTTGGGCCCATGGAGACTGTGCAGTCCGTGGAGCCTGTTGAGACTGTGCATATGCATGTATCCTGTTGAGCACATGGAGTCCATGGAGGCTGTGGAATCCATGCAGGCTATGGAGGCTTTTGGAGCCTATGCAGGCCCTTAGAGGCCATTGATATGGAGAATGTGCTGCCTGTGGAGACCATAGATGCCACGGAGTCTGTGGAGGCTGTGTAGGCCATGGAGACTATGTAGACCAGTGGAGACCATGGTGCCCATGTAGACGGTAGAAGGCTGTGCAGCCTGTGCAGTCCTGTGGAGGTCATTGAGGTCACGGAGGCCATGAAGTCTGTTAAGACCATGCAGTTCACAAAGCCTGTGGATCCCTTGAAACCAGTGCAGGCCCAGGGACCTTGTGGAGCCTGTACAGTCCTGTGGATCCTGTGGAGCTCATCGAGCCCATGCTGCCCATGGGGCCTGTTTAGGTGTGGAGCTCAAGGGCACTACAGAGAATGTGAGCCCCTTAAGTGCATGTAGCTCAATGAAATCTGTGGAGCCCATGGAGCTTGTTGAGCATGTGGAGACAGAGGCACCCACTGAGGCCTGTGAAGCCTGTGCAGGCCTTATAGACTGTGGATTCTGTGGAGCTGATTGAGCTGGTGGAGCCCATTGATTAGTAAACATTTGTAAAGCCCATGGAGCCCAAGGAGCCCATGGAGCCAATGGAGCATGTGGATGCTGTGTATGCCAGTAGAACCTCTGCAACCTGTAAAGCTCATGGTATCCATCTAGCTGGTGGAGTTTCTGGAAGCCATGGAGACCAGGGAGCCCATGGAGACTGTGGAGGCCAAATAGGCCTGTGGAGCCAGTGCAGTCCTTGATGGATAGGGTGACTATGAACTCTGTGAGAATATATAGGTCTGTGGAACCCATGGAGCGGATCGAGCACCTTGATGCTGTGAAACCCTATTAGGTCTATGGATCCTTGCAGTCCAGGGGAGCCTCTGGAAACAATGGAGGTCTGTTGAGCCTGTGAAGGCCTATAGACCCCTTGGAGCCTATGGCAACTGTGCATCCTGTGGAAAATATGGAACCTGTGTAGGAACTGGAGTTCATGGAGCCCATGGAACCCATGGAGACTCTAGAGTCTGCAGAGTCTTTATATCTCATAGAGGCCATGGAGACTGTGCAGGTTAATGGTGCTAGCAGGGTCTGTTGAGGCCATGGAGGAATGTGGATACTGCTGAGCCCATGGAAGTAATGTAGGCGCATGAAACCTGTGGAGGCTGTAGAGTCTCAAGAACCTGAGGATCATGTGGAAGACTATGGAGTCTGTGGAGCCCATTTTGGGCCATGGAGCCTCTGAAGCCTGTGCAGGCTCATGGAGCCTGTGGAGACTGGGGAGCCTCTGGAGATTGTGATGCCAATGGATGCCATGGAGGCCTTGGAGGTCATGGAGGCCATGGAGCATGCATTGCCCCTGGAGTCCTGTGGAGAGTGGCATCCATCTAGCCTGTTCAGCATTTGAAGCCCCTGGAGACCATGCACCCTGTGTAGACCATGGGGCCCTTGATCCTGTGGAGTCTAGGGTGCCCATGAGGTCTGTGGAGCCAGTACAGTCTTTAGAGCCTGTGTATTCTGTGGAGCCGATGGGGATGGTGCAGCCCATGGAGACGTAAACTATTGTAGAGCCTATGGAGTCTGTGGAATCCATGAGCCCATGGAGCTCACGGATGCTGTGTATACCAGTGGAACCTGTGCACCCTGTGAAGCCCATAGAGTCCATGGAGCTAGTTGCACTTGTGGAGGCCATGGAGACTGAGTAGCCCATGGAGACTCTGGAGTCAAAGGACACCTGTCGAGTCCCATGAAAGACAGGGAGCCCGTGAAATCTGTGGAACCTGTGGAGTCTGTGCATACACATGGAGCCTGTGGAAATTGTGGAGTCCATGGAGCCTGTGGAGTCAATGAAGCCCCTGTAGACCTGTGGACACTATGCAGTTCCCTAGAGGTCATTGACTCCTGTGGAGCATGTGCTGCCAGTGGAGATCATAGATTTCATGGAGAGTGTGGAGCCTATGTAAGCCAGTGGAGCCAGTGAGACCTTTGGAGTCTCTAAATGCCCAAGAAGCTTGTGGACCTTGTGTAACCCATGGAGCCTAAGCAGACCTAAGAGCCTGTGGAGCCCATGAAGACTGTAGATTCCTGTGGAGCCCCTATAGGACTGTGGAGGTGGTTGAGCCAAGGATCCACTGCCATCCGTCAAGACCGTGGAGTTTCTTGAAGCCTGTGCATGCCCAGAGAGCTTGTTGAGCCTGTATAGGCCTTCGGATCCTTTTGATCACATCAAACCCATGGGGTCCATGGAACCTGTTGAGGTATGGAGCCCAAGGACACTACAGAGAATGTGGAGCCTGTTAAGAGCACGTAGCGCATTGACACCTATGGAGACCATGAAGCCTTTTTGAGCCTGTGGAGACTGTGGAACCCTTTGCGGATTGTGGAGCCTGTACATGCATTAGAGCATGTGGGTTCCATGGAGCCGATGGAGTTGGTGGAGCACAATGAGTCATCAAGGACAGTAGAGACCATGGAGCTTGTGGAGCCCATAGTGTCCATGGAGCTCATGAATGCTGTGTAAGCCAGTGGAACCCGTGCAATTTAGGAATCCCATGAAATCCATGGGGCTGGTGGAGTTTGTGGAGATTATGCAGGCCAATCAGGCCTGTGTAACCTGTGCAGGCCTGTGAAATACAGAGACATTGTGATCTCTGTGAGAATGTAGAGGCCTGTGGAACACATGTAGCTGATGGAGACTGTGAATCCCGTGGAAGGCTGTGGAGCCTGTGCAGTCCTAAGGACCCTGTGGAGTACATAGTGTCTATTCAGTACTGGGGAGTCAGGGGAGCACATGAAGGCCTGTGGTGCCTCCACACTCCTATGGAGCATGTTGTGCCTTTGAAGCCCTTGTAGACCATGTAATATGTACAGGCACTTGGAACCTGTGGAGAACGTGGAACCCGTGGAGACTGTGGAGTCTATGAAAACAGTTGAGCCAGTGCATATCCATGGAGAATGTGGAGCATGTGGAGCCCATGTAGCCAGTGGAGTCCATGTAGCCTGTGGAGCCTGTGCATATCTCTGGAGCCTGTGGAGTACATTGAGCCCATGGGGTCTGTGAAGACCCTGGAGCCCGAAGAAGCCTGCGGAGCCTATGCTGGCCCCTGGAGGCCATTGACACCTGTGGAGCATGTGCTACCTGTTCAGACCATAGATTCCATGGAGGCGATGGAGGCTGTGGAGGCCTGTGGAGACAATGGGCACTTTGGGGACTGTGGATACCCTGAAGCCTGTGGAGCCTGTGGAACTCATTGAACCTAGGCCGAACTGTGGAGACTTTGGAGCCCATGGAGTCTATAGAGGCCTGTGGAGACTGTGAAGGCCTGTGGAGGAGTTTGAGGTCTTCGAGCCCAAGAAGTTTGTAAGACCGTGGAGTTCACAAAGGCCATAGATCCCTTGAAGCCTGTGCAGGCCCAGGGAGCTTGTGGAGCCTATACAGTCCTGTCGATCCTGTGGAGCTCGTCGAGCCCATGGGCCCCATGGAACCTGTTGAGGTATGGACTCCAAGGACACTACATAGAATGTGGAGCCTTTTAAGGGCATGTAGCCCTTTGACACCTGTGGAGCCCATGGATCCTGTTGAGTCTGTGGAGACTGCGGCACCCATTGAGTCCTGCGGAGACTGTACAGTCCATAGAGCCTGTGGATTAGGTGGAGCCAATGTAAATGTTGGAGCCCATGGAGTCATAAATGACTGTAGTGCCCATGGAACCTATGGAGACAATGGAGCCCATGGAGGTCTTTGGAGCTTTTGCACTCCGGTGAAGGACAGTGAGACTGTGAAGTCTGTGAGAATATAGAGGCCTATGTAAACCATGGAGCTGATGAAGCCCAATGAAACTGTGAAACCTGGGGAGGACTGTGGAGCCCTTGCCGGCCTGAAGGCCCTTTGGAGCCCATGGTAACTCGGCAGGGCTGGTAAGCCTGTGGAGCCCACGGAGTCCTGAGGAGCATGTATAGTACTATAGACCCCATGGAGCCTAAGGCAACAAGGCATGCCCCCGGAAAATGTGCAGCCCGTGCAGAAACTGGAGCTCATGGAGCCCATGGGACCCATGGAGCCACTGGAGCTTGCAGAGACTGTATATCTCATGGAGGTCATGGAGCCTGTGTGAGCATATGGAGCCTGTGGAGCACATGAAGGCTATGGAGCCTGTAGAGCCTTTGGAGTTCATGGAGCCTGTGAAGTCTGTACATACCCATGGAGCCTGTGGAGCACGTGGAACCCATAGAGACAGTGGAGTCTGGGCAGCCCGTGGAAGCCTGTGGAGCCTATGCCAGCTCCTAGAGGCGATTGACACTTTTGGAGCATGTGCTGCCTGTGATGACCATAGATTGCATTGAGACTCCGGAGGCTCTGTAGGCCAGTGGAGCCTGTGTAAACTGTTAAGTCCTTTGAGTCCGTGGAACTGGTGGAGATTCTGGAAACCATGGAGACCGAAGAGCCCATGGAGACTATGGAGCCCAAGGAGTCCTGTGGAACCTGTGCAGACCGTGAAGGACCGGGAGACTGTGAAAGCTGTGAGAATATAGAGGCCTTTGGAACCCATGGAGCTGATGGAACTCATGGAGGCTGTGAATTCCCTGGATGCATGTGGAGACTGAGGAGGCCTGAGGTCTTGTGGAGACCATGGTACTCCTTCAGGCCTTGGGAGACTGTGAAGCACAGGGAGGCTTGTGGATCCTGTAAAGGACTATAGACCCCACGGATCCTATGTCAACTGTGCTTGCCTGCAGAACATGTGGAGCCTGTGGAGCCTCTGGAGCTCATCGTGCCAGTGGAACCCATGGAGCCTGTGAAGTCCGTAGATTCTGTCGAGCCTGTGCATACCCATGGAGCCTGTGGAGCATATGGGGCCCATGGAGCCTGTGCAGTCCGTAGAGTCTGTGGAAACTGTGCATATGCATGTATATTGTTGATCATATGGAGTCCATGGAGCCTGTGTAATCCATGCAGGCCATGGAGGCCTCTGGAGCCTATGCTGGCCCTTAGAGGCCATTGATACCTGTGGAGCATGTGCTGCCTGTGAAGACCATAGATTCCATGGAGACTGTGGAGGCTGGGTCGGTCAGTATGGCCTGAGGGGCCTTTGGAGCCTGTGAAGGACCATAAAGCCTGTGGAGCATGTAAGCTGTGAAGACTATGCCAACCAGTGTAGCCCATGGAGACCATGGAGACTGTAGAAAGCTGTGGAGCCTGTGCAGACCTGTGGAGACATTG
The DNA here is from genome assembly GCA_026826555.1 of Tolypeutes matacus. Lineage (NCBI taxonomy): Eukaryota > Metazoa > Chordata > Mammalia > Cingulata > Chlamyphoridae > Tolypeutes > Tolypeutes matacus. The sequence continues at coordinate 10,101 of JAKSZT010034596.1, read as the reverse complement.
AGGTCAGGGAGTCCATGAAGTCTGTTAAGAACATGGAGTTCACAAAGCCTGTGGAGCCCTTGAAGCCTGTACAGTCCCAGTGAGCTTGTGGAGCCTGTACAGGTCTGTGCATCCTGTGTAGCATGCCGAGTCCATGTGGTCCTTGGGGCCTGTTGTGTTATGGAGTCCAAGGACACTACATAGAATGTGAGCCCATTAAGTACATGTAGCTCACTGACATCTGTGGAGCCCCTGGAGCCTGTTGAGCCTTTAGATACTGAAACACACATTGAGGCCTGGGGAGACTGTACAGGCATTAGGGCCTGTGGATTCTGTGGAACCAATGGAGCTGGTGGAGCCCATGGATTCGTAAAGGACTGTATAGCCCATGGAGGCTATAGAGCCCGTGGAGCCCATGGAGCTTGTGGATGCTGTGTAGTCCAAAGGAACCTGTGCATCTTGTGACACCCATCCAGCCAGTGGGTGCAATCCTTTGTGCAATTTGTGGAAGCCATGGAAACCGAGGAGCTCAAGGAGCCTATGGAGCCCAGGGAGGGCTGTGGAACAGGTGCAATCCTTGAAGGACAGGGAGACTGTGAAGCCTGGGTGAATATAGAGGTCTGTGGAACCCATGGAGCTGATGGACCCCATGGAGGCTGTGAAACACGTGGAGGCCTGTGGAGACTGTGCAGGCCTGAGGACCCTGTGAAGCCCATGGTTCCTCTGCAGGCTTGCATTTCCTGTGGAGCCCATGGAGGCCTGTGGAGCCTATGGCAACTGTGCAGACCTGTAGAACATGTGGAGCCACTGGAGCTCATGGAGTTGATGGAACCCATGGAGCTTGTGGAGACTGCAGAGCCTGTATATCTAATGGAGGCCATGTAGTCTGTGCAGGCTCAGGATTGTGGCAGAACCTGTTTAGGCCATGGAGGAATGTGGATCCTGTAGTGTCCATGGAGGTTACATAAGCTCATGAAGAATGTGGAGGCTCTAGAGTCTGAAGTAGCTGAGGATCATGTGAAGGCCTATGGTTTCTGTGGATCCCATTTCATGCCATCAAGCCTGTGAGTCTTGTGCCAGCTCATGGGTCTTGTGGAGACTGGGGATTCTGTGGAATCTGTGAAGCCATATGAAAGTATGGAGGCCTTGGAGGTCATGGAGCCCATGGAGCATGTACTGACCCTGGAGTTCTGTGGACCCTCTGCCCACCCATGGAGCCTGTTGAGCCTTTGAAGACCTTGGATACTGCAGTCTCTGCAGGCCCATGGAACCTGAGGAGCATGTGAAGCCCGTGGAGCCTATAGAACCTGTGGAGTCAGTGGAATTTACAGAGCTTTTCTATATTTATGAAGCCTTTGGAGCACATGAAGCCTGTGGATCCCTTGGAGCCTATGAACGCTGTAGAGTCCCATAGACGACATGGAGCCTATGGCAACTCTACAAGCCTGCAGAACCTATGGAGCTTGTGGACTGAATTGATCTCATGGAGCCCATGGAACTCATGGAGACTTTGGAGCCTGCAGATCCTGTATATCTCATGGAGGCCATGGAACCTGTGCAGGCTCATGTTGCTGGCAGAGCCTATTGAGGCCATGGAGGAATGTGGATCCCATGGAGCCCATGGAGATAATGTAGGACCATGTAGCCTGTGGAGGCTGTTGAGTCTGAAGAAGCTGATGATCATGTGGAGGCCTGTGGAGTCAGTGGAGACCATTTTGCGCAATGGAGCCTGTGATGCCTGTGCAGGCTCATGGAGGGGATGGACACTGGGGATCCCCTGGAGACTGTGTAGCCACATGGATATCATGGAGGCCTTGGAAGTCGTGGAGCTGATGGAGGATGCATTGCCCCTGGAGGCCTGTGGAGCCTCTGCATGCCCAGGGGAGCATGTTGAGCATTTGAAGTTCTTGGAGAAAATGCAGCCTGGCAAGGCCCATGGAGCATGGGGAGCACGTGGATCCCATGGAGCCTATGGATACCATGAACCACGTGGACGCCTGAGGAGCCTATGCAGGCCCCTAGAGACCATTTACACCTGTAAAGCATGTGATGCCTGTGAAGACCATAGATTCCAAGGAGATTATGGAAAGCTGTGTAGGCCAGGGAATCCTGTGGGACTTTGGATCCTGTCAAGGCCAATGTAGCCTAAAAAGCTTGTGTAACACATGAAGCCTATGTAGACCTGGGGAGCCAGTGGAGTTCCTGGAGATGGTAGAGGCCTGTGGGGACTCTGAAAGCCAGTGGAGTTGGTTGTGTCCATGGAACCCATTCATTCTGCCAAACCTTGGAGTTCACAAAGTCTGTGGAGCCCTTTAAGCCTGTGCAGTCACAGGGAGTTTGTGGAGCCTGTACAGGCCTGTAGATCCTGTGGAGCTCAATAAAACTATGGGGCCATGAAGCCTGTTAAGGAATTGAGCCCAAGGACACTACAGAGAATATGGAACCTATTAAGGTCATGTAGCCCATTGACACATGTGGAGCGCATGGAGCCTGTTGAGCCTGTGGAAATTGTGGCACCCATTGAGGCCTGTGGAGCCTGTACAGGCCTTAGAGCCTGTGGATTTTGTGGAGGCAATGGAGCTGGTGAAACCCATGGGGTTGTAAATGAGCATAGAGCCCATGGAGCCTGTGGAGCCACTGGAGCCCATAGAGCTCATGGATGCTGAGGAAGCCAGTGGAACCTGTGCAACCTGTGAAGCCCATGGAGTCCTTGGAGCTGGTAGCATTTGTGGAAACCATGGAGACCGAGAAGCCCGTGGAGACTGTGAAGCCCAAGGAGGCCTGTGGAGCCTGTGCAGTCCTGTGAAGTACAGGGAGACTGTGAACTCTGTGAGAATATACAGGTCTGTGGAACCCAGGGAGCAGATAGAGCCCTTTGAGGTTATGAAACTCTCTCAGGCCTAGGGAGTCTTGGAGGTCTGAGGACCAGGTGGTACCCATGCTACTTCTGCAGGCCTGGGGAGTTTGTGGAACCCATGGAGAACTGTGGCGTTTGTACAGGCCTTTAGACATGGGGCATATAGCAATGGTCAGACCTGCGAATCATGTGGAGCCTGTGGAGCCAATTGAGCTCATTGAGCCCATGGAACCCATGGAGCCTGTGGAGCCTGCAGAGTCTGTATATCTCATGGAGGCCATGGACACTGTGCAGGATCATGGTGCTGGCAGACCCTGTTGAGACCATATAATAATTTGGATATTGTGGAGCCCATGGAGGTTATGCAAACCCATGAATTCTGTGGAGACTGTAGAGTCTGCAGTAACTGAGGATCTTGTGGAGGCCTATGGAGTCTGTGGACCTCAGTCTGGGCCATGGAGCCTGTGAGGACTGTGCAGGCTCATGGAGACTATGGAGACTGGGGAGCCTCTGGAGAACATGAAGCCATATGGATGCCATGGAGGCCTTGGAGGTCATGGAGCCAATGGAGCAAACATTGCACCTAGAGGCCTGTGGAGCCTCTGAAAGCCCATGGAGTATGTTGAGACTGTAACCCTTGTAGACCATGCAGTGTGTGCAGGTCCATGGAACCTGTGGAGTCATGGATTCTGTAGAGCCTATAGAACCTCTGGTGCCATTGGAACTTGTGGAGCCTGTGTATACCGTTGGAACCTGTGGAGCACGTGTAGTCTGTGGAGACCATGGAGCCTGTGGGGCCTGTAGAGTCTTATATACCCCATGGAGCCTAAGGCAACTGTGCAGGCCTGCGGAATATGTGGAGCTTGTTGAGCCACTCGAGCTCACAGAGCCAAGGAACCCATGGAGCCTGTGGAGCCTTTTACACCCTTGGAGTCCATGCAGACTGTGCAGGCCAATGAACACTGAGGAGTACCTGTAACCTTTGGAGCTTGTAGATCATGTGGAGACAGTGAATAACCATCAAGCATGTGGAGCCCATGGAGGTTGTGGAGTCCATGCAGCCACTGGAGGACTGCTTAGCCTATGGAGGCCCCTAGATTTCTTTGCCACTTGTGGAGCATGTGCTGCCTGTGCAGAACCTAAATTCTATGGAAACGGTGGAGGCTTCATAGGCCAGTGGAGCCTGTGGGGACTTTGGTGCCTGTGGAAGTCCATGGAGCCTGTGGAGCCCGTGTATCCCATGGAACCTATGCAGAACTGTGGAGCACGTGGAGCCCTTGGAGACTGTAGAGGCATGTGGAGCCTGTGCAGGCCTGTGGAGGTGGTTGAGGCCATGGAGACCATGAAGTCTGTCAAGTCCATGGAGTTCAGAAAGCCCATGGGGCTTTCTGTGCAAGCCCAGGGAGCTTGTGGAGCCTGTACATGCCTGTGGATCCATGGGGCATTTTGAAGTATGTAGCCCAAGGGCACTATAGAAAAGGTGCACCTTGGGGAGAGCATGTAGCCCCTGGACACCTGTGGAGCCCATGGAACCATTAGAGCCTGTGGAGACTGCAGAGCCAAAATAGTGGTGCAGCCTATGGGGACTAGAGGACTGTGGAACCCATGGAGCCCACGGAGCCGATGGAGCCCAGTAAGCTCATGGATGCTGTACAGGACAAGGGAACCTGTGAAGCCCATATAGTCCATGGAGCTGGTGGAGCTTCTTGAGGCCATGGAGAATGAGCAGCCTGTGATGTCTATGGAGCCCAAGGAGGCCTGTGGAGCCTGTGCAGGACCGTGAAGGAGAAGGAGATTGTGAAATGTATGAGAATGTAGAGGCAGGTGGATCTCATGGAACTGATGGAATGCATGGATTCTGTGAAACTCGTGGAGGATTGTGGAGCCTCTGCAGGCCAGAGTATCCTGTGGAGTCCATAGTGTCTGTGCACTACTGGGGAGCCTGTGGAGCATATGGAGGCCTGTGAATCATGTTTAGGCCTATAACCCACTAGAGCCCATGGCACCTGTGGGGGCCTTTGGAACATATGGAGCCCATGGAGTCACAGGTGCTCATGGAGACCATGGAACCCATGGAGACTGTGGAGACTGCAGAGCCTCTCTATCCCATGGAGGCCATGGAGAAAATGCAGGCTCATGGTGCTGGCATAGACTCTTGAACCCATGGAGGAATGTGGAGTCCATGGAGCACATGGAGGTTATGTACGCCCGTGGAGACTATGGAGGCTGTGGAGGCTGAGGAGGCTGAGAATATTAGGGAGGACTGTGGAGCCTGTGGAGCCCATTTTGGGCCATGGAGCCTTTCGGGCTGTGCAGGCTCAAGGAGCTCCTGTAGACTGTGGAGCCTGTGGAGGCTGTGGAGGCACATGGAGCCCATGGAGCATGCATTGCCTGTGGAGGGCTGTGGTACCTCTGCACATGCATGGAGCTGTAATTCCAAGCAATGTCATAGTTGCAAAGGAAGTGAGTATACTGCTTAATTTTGAAAACTGAAGAAACCACTCCACTGGCATAGTATTAGGCAAATGCAGTCTTTTGACATTGTCAGTGACAGTACACAACAGCCAGGGTAACCAGGATCTTATTTAACTTTCAAAGTTGAAGTACCTAAACTATTCAGAGTATTAGGTAAAACCAGTGTTTTGAAGGTGATTGTGAGTGTAAACACATGCATAGCAGCCAAAGAAACTAGAATCTTACATAGATTTCAAAAAGGAAGGAACTGCAGCATTCACATAGAAAAAGCAATGTTTTGACATTGGTTGTAAGTGATAACAAGTGCATAGCAGTGAAGGAAAGAAGTATTTTATTTACTTAAAAAAATGTAGACCTCTGCATTGGCAGAGCATTAGGTAAATGCAGGGTTTTGACATTTTGAGTGAAAATAAGTGCATAGCAGCCAAGGAAACAAGTATCTTACTTACTTTTAAAATATGAAGTAACTCCTGTATTCACAGAGTGTTATGTAAAACCATTGTTTGAAGATGATTGTAAGGGAAAACACATGCATAACAACAAATGAAATATCAATCTTACTGAGATTTCAAAACTGAAGAAACTACTGCATTGGGATCGCGATAGGTAAAATCGCTGTTTTGACATGGGTTGTAAGTGAAGACAACGGCATAGCATGCATGGAAATTAGGATCTTTCTTAAATGTGAAGAAGGATACTGGATTCACAGAGCTTTAGATTAAAAAACAGGTTTTGATCGTGATTGTAACTCCAAGCAAGTGCATAGCTGCCAATGAAATGCGTTTCCTATTAGTTCTAAAACCTGAAGAAACCACTGCATTGGAATAGCATTAAGTAAAAGCAGTGTTTTGACATTGATTGCACATGAAAGCAAGTGCATAGCAGCTGGGTTAGTCAGCCAAAGGGGTGTTAATGTGAAATACCAAAAATGGGCTGTTGTTTATACAGGGTATTTATTTGGGTAGAAGTCCACAGATACCAGGCCATAAAGCGTTAAGTCTCTTCTCTCACCACAGTCCATTGCCACTTGTTAGAACAAGACAGCTGCTGGCATTTGCCAAGATTCAGGCTTCTGGGGTTTCTCTCTTCCCGGGGCTGTGTTTCTCTTCAGGCTTAGCTCCTGTTTCCTCCACAAGATCAGCTGTAGATGATCAGGTAAAAGGCTTGTTTCTCTTCTCCTGGGGCTTTGTTTCTAACATCAAAACTGCTTCTCAAAAGACTGCTTCAACTGTCCTTTGCATTGCCTTTTTATTCGTTTCCCCCACCCATCAAGGGGTGGGGCTCAATGCCCTACTGATGTGATCCAGTCAATGCCCTCATCATAACTTAACCATGCCCAGATTAACAGATCACTTTACAACCATGATCCAATTATATTTTTGGAATTCATAATTACACCAAATTCCCCAATGGTTACAGCAGCCAAACAAACAAGCATCTTACTGACATTTCAAACTTGAAGTTCCTCCTGTATTTACATAGAGTTATGTGAAACCAGTGTCTTGAAGTTGATTTTAAGTAAAAACTCATGTAAAGCATCCAATGAAACAAGTCTCTCTATTGGTTTTCTAAACTGAAGGTCCAACTGCATTCACTGAGCGTTAGGGAAAAGCCCTTGGAACCTGTGTAAACTGTGGAGTCCATGGAGCCTGTGGGGACTCTGGAGACTGGAGCATGTGGAGGCCTGTGGAGCCCAGGCAACTGTGTAGGCCTGTGGACCCTGTGCTGGCCAGTGTATTGTGTGTAGCATTTGGAACCCAGGGAGCCTGTGGAGCTTGTGCAGGCCTGTAGACCACGTGGAACCCATGGAGCTTGTGCAGGCCCAAGGGATTTTGGAGGCTATGGAATTTTTGTGTCCGAGAAGGCTGGTTGAGGCCATGGAGCCTGTGGAGCCTGTGCAGGACCTTGGAAAATGTGGAGTCTGTGGACACTGTGATGTCTGTGGAGCCAATGGTAGCCTGTGGACTCTATGCAGACCATGGCGCTCATGGAGCCCATGGATTTTGTGGATGAATTGGAGCCTGTGTTCCTGTGGAGCCTGTGGACAGCTGTAGAGCCTGTGGAGCACATAAAGTCTTTGGAGCCCATGAACCATATGTAGCCTGTTCAGGCTCATGGAGCCTGTGGAGCTTGTGCAGATCAGTGGAATCTGTGGAGATTGTGGGACCATGGAGGGTGTGGAGCCTTTTCAGACCCATGGGGACTGTGGAACCATGGCCACCGTGGAATTAATGGATGTCAGTGGAGAACATGGAGACCATGGCACCAGTAGTCCTGTTGAATTCTGTAGAGCCAATGGAAACCATTGATTCTGAGCAGCCCTGGGGCATGTGGATCCCATGGATCCCATTGAGGCCTGTGGAGCTTTGGATCATGTGGAGACCCTTGAAGCCAATAGAGCCCATTGAGCCCATGGAGACTCTGCACACCTGTGGGGACTGTGGAGTTTGTGAAGTCCATGGATGACTGTGGAGCTTGTACATTCCTTTGGAACCTTTGGAATTGTGGAACCCATGGATGCCTGAGGAGCCCTTGGAGCCCATGAAAACTTGTGGAGACTGTGGAACATTTGGAGCCTTTTCAGGCTGTGAAGTTGAAGGAGCCGATAAAGGCCATTGAGCCTGTGGAATCTGTGGAGCCCAGGGAGCCTGTGGAGTCCTTGGAACCTGTGTAAACTATGGAATCCATGGAGTCTTTGGAGCCTGTGGAGCTTGTGGAGACTGTGGAAGCTTGATGAGTTTTGCAGGTGCATGGAGCCTATGGAACCTGTGGAGACTTTAGAACGCATGGAGACTTGTGGAGCCTGTGCAGTGCCATGTAACCTGTGGAGACTGTAGGGTCTTTGGAGCCTGTGGATTCCATTGAGTCAGAGGAGAATGATGAGCCTGTGCATACCCTTGGAGCATGAGGACACATGGAGTCCCTGGAGACCATGAAAAACATGGAGATCAGGGATTCCATTGAGACCTGAGTATCTGTGGATCCGATGGAAACTGTGAAAACAGTTGAGGCCTGTGAAATCTGTGCATCTTATGGATCCCATGGTGTCCATTGAGGGTGTTGAGGTACGGAGATCGAGAAGACTGTGGAGACTCTGGATCCAATCAAACATATGTAGCCAATGGATGTCTGTGGAGCCCATAGAGCCTGTAGTGTCCTTGGAGTCAGTGGATACCTGTGGAGCCTATGAAGAGCCATGGAAGCTGGTGATATCTGTGGAGCATGTGCTCCCTGTGGAGACCATAAGTTCCATGTAGCCTGTGGGTGCCATGGAGGCCAGGGGATCCTGTGGGTCCTTTGGAGCCTATGTAAGCCCATGAAGCCAGTGGAGCCAGTGTAACTCATGGAGCCTATGTAACCCTATTGAGCCCGTAGAGCCCATGGAGCCTGTAGAGGCCTGTGGAGCCTGTACAGTCCTGTGGAGTTGTTTGAGGCCATGGAGACGATGAAGTCCACAGTGTCCTTGGAGCTCAAACAGCCCGTGGAGTCCATGGAGCCTGGGCAAGCCCAGGGAGCATGTGGAGCCTATAGAGTACTGTGGATCTTGTGGGGCTCATCGATCCCATGGCGCGATTTGAGGTATGGAGCCAGAGGACACAACAAAGAATGTGGAGCTTGTGGCTTGCATGTAGCCCATGGAACTGTGTGGAGCCATGGAGCCTGTAGAGCATGTGGAGATGTCGAGTCCATTGAGGACTCTGGATCCTGTACATTGTCAGGGAGCCTGTGGCGCCTGTGGAGGGGAGGGAGTTGGTCAAGTCCATGAAGTCGTAGAGGACTGTGGAGCTCATGGGCCCAGTTGAGTCCATGTCACCTGTGTAGGTCTGTACAGGCCTATAGACCCCATGGATCCTAGGGCACATGTGTAGACTTGTGGAACATGTTGAGCTTGTGGAGCCACTGGAGCTCATGTAGCCCATGGAACCATGGACCCTGTGGAAGGTGCAGAATATGTATTTCTGTTGGAGGTCATTGAGCCTGTGTAGGCTCATTGTGCCACAGTGTCTGTTGAGCTCTTTGAGGAATTGACTCCCATGGAGCCAGGGAGTTTATGTTGACACATGGACCTGTGGAGGATGAGGATCATGTGGAGGCCTGTTGAGTCTGTGGAGCCCATTTTGGGCCATGGAGTCTGTTGGGCCTATGCAGCCTTATGGAGTCTGTGGAGAATGGGGAACCTGTGGATCTGTGCAGGCACATGGATGCCATGGAGGTCTTAGAGGCCATGGAGCCCGTGTAGCATGCATTGTCTGTGGAGGCCTGTGGAGCCTCTGCAGGCCCATGGAGTTGTAACTACAAGCAAGCGTGTAGCAGCCAATGAAATTAGTGTACTGCTTAGTTTTCAAAACTGAAGAAACCACTGCATTGGCATAGCATTAGATAAAAGCAGTGTATTCATATTTATTGTGAGTGAAAGCAAGTACAGAGCAGCCAAATAACTAGCATCTTTATTCCTTTTCAAATTTGAAGTACCTCCTGCATTCACAGACAGGTGAAATCAGTGTCTTGAAGTTCATTGAAAGTGAATATATGTGCAAAGCAGACAATTACACCAGTTTTTATTGGTTGTCTAAACTGAAAAACTAACTGCATTCACTGAATGTTTGGGAAAAGCAGGGCTTTAAGTTTATTGTAAGTGAAAACACGTGCAAAGCAGCAAAAGAAACTAGAATATTACGTACATTTCCAAAGTGAAGAAACTGCAACTTTGGCATACAAAAGGCAGTGTTTTAACATTGGTTGTAAGAGAAAACAAATGCATAGCAGCCAAAAAAGAAATATCTTATTTA
>JAKSZT010034592.1:0-11751 GCA_026826555.1 Tolypeutes matacus | reverse complement strand
GCCTTAGAACCTGAAAGAAAAAGACAGGAGAGAGAGGCTTGGAGGAGAGTATAGAAGAAAGAAAAGCAGAAAGGATAACCAAAAGAGTAAAAAGAGAGACAAAAACAAGATGACATATGAAAACCAAAGAATAAAATGGAGGAAATAGTGCATTTTCAGTAATATCATTGAATGTGAATGGATTAAATTCCCCAATCAAAAGATACAGGCTGACAGAATGGATGAAAAATCATGAGCCATCCATATGCTGCTTACAAGAAACTCACCTCAGACCCAAAGATACAAACTGGCTGAAAGTAAAAGGTTGGAAAAAGATACTCCACGCGAATAGTAAACAGAAAAGAGCAGGGGTAGCTATACTAATATCAGACAAAACAGACTTCAAATACAAAAAAGTGATGAGATGCCTAAGGCCATTATATATTAATAAAAGGGACGATCCTCCAGGAAGATATAACAGTCATAAATATCTACGCACCTAACCAGGGTGCCCCAAAATATATGAGACAAACTCTGGCAAAACTGAAGGGAGAAATAGACATTTCTACAATAATCGTCGGAGACTTCAACACCCCTCTCACATCATTAGATAGAACAACTAGACAGAAGATCAACAAGGAAACAGAGAACTTGAACAAGATGATAAACAAGTTAGACCTAACAGACATATACAGAACACTGCATCCAAACTCAGCGGGTTATACATTCTTCTCAAGTGCCCATGGATCTTTCTCCAGGATAGACCCCATGTTAGGTCACAATACAGCTCTCAATAAATATAAAAAGACTGAAATTATACAAAGCACCTTCTCAGATCATAATGGAATGAAACTAGAAATCAATAACAGACAAGAAAAAAGTAAATTTGCAAATGTGTGGAGACTGAACAATACACTCCTAAATATTCAGTGGGTCAAAGAAGAAATTGCAAGTGAAATCAGTAAATATATTGAGACAAATGAAAATGAGAACACAATGTATCAAAACTTATGGGATACAGCAAAGGCAGTCTTGAGAGGGAAATTTATAGCCCTAAATGCATATATTAAAAAACAAGAAGGATGGTGCTGTAGGAAAGTGGTTTGAGTATTCTGACCGACTGCATGAATTTTTTTTTTTTAGTTTACAGATTCTGTTAAGAAATATATATTAAGAAAAGAAGAATATGGCCAATTGGAGAAAATTTGATTTAATTCAGATTAGGACGATGATATTCCCTCATACACCAATTTGGTGTATTTAAAATTAAGAAAGAAAAATTTTAAGCCCTCAGTAAAATACAGAGTAAAAAAAAAACAAAACAAGAAGGAGCTAAACTCAAAGATTAACTGAACAATTTGAGAAACTAGTAAAAGAACAGCAAGCCAATCCCAAAGCAAGCAGAAGGAAAAAAATAATAAAGATTAGAGCAGAAATAAATGAAAACGAGAACAGAAAAACAATAGAGAAATCAACAAAACCAAAAGCTGATTCTTTGAGAAGATCAATAAAATTAACAAACCCCTAGCTAGACTAACAAAGAAAAAAAGAGAAGATGCAAATAAATACAATCAGAAATGAAAGGGGGGAAATTACAAATGACCTCACAGAAATATGAAGAATCATAAGAGGATATTATGAGAAATTATATGCCAAGAAACTAGACAACCTAGATGAAATGGACAAATTTCTAGAAATGCATAACCAACCCACACTGACACAACAAGAAATACAAGAACTTAACAAACCAATCACAATTAAGGAGATTGAATCCGTCATCAAAAATCTCCCATCAAAGAAAAGTCCAGCACCAGATGGCTTCAAAGGTGAATTCTACCAAGCATTTCTAAAAGAATTAACACCAATCCTGTTTAAACTCTTCCAAAAAATTGAAGAGGACGGAAAATTACCCAACACATTTTATGAAGCCAACATCACCCTAATACCAAAGCCAGATAAAGATTCCACAAGAAAAGAAAATTACAGACCAATCTCTCTCATGAACATAGATGCAAAAATTCTCAACAAAATACTTGCAAATCGAATCCAACAGCATATCAAAAGATTTATACATCATGACCAAGTGGGATTTATTCCTGGCATGCAAGGCTGGTTCAACATAAGAAAATCAATCAATGTAATACACCACATTAACAAATTGAAGGAAAAAAACCACATGATCATCTCAATAGATGCAGAAAAGGCATTTGACAAAATCCCACATCCTTTTTTGATAAAAATACTTCAAAAGATAGGAATAAAAGGAAAATTCTTCAATATGATAAAAGGCATATATGAAAAACCCACAGCCAACATCATACTCAATGGGGAAAGGTTGAAAGCTTTTCCCCTAAGATCAGGAACAAGACAAGGACGCCCACTGTCACCATTGTTATTCAACATTGTACTAGAAGTTCTAGTTAGGGCAATTAGACAAGACAAAAAAATTAAAGGCGTCCAAATAGGAAAAGAGGAAGTAAAACTCTCACTGTTTGCGGAGACATGATCCTGTGTTTAGAAAATCCTGAAGTATCCACAAAAAGCTACTTGAACTAATAAATGAGTTCAGCAAAGTGGCAGGATACAAGATCAACACGCAAAAATCAGTAATGTTTTTGTACACTAGTACTGAACAATCTGAGGAGGAAATCAGGAAGAAAATTCCATTTTCAATAGCAACAAAATGACTCAAATACCTAGAAGTCAGTTCAACCAAAGAAGTACAGGAACTATATACAGAAAACTACAAAACAATGCTAAAAGAAATTTAAAAAGACCTAAACAAATGGAAAGACATTCCGTGTTCATGGATTGGAAGAATAAATATCGTGAAGATGTCAATCTTGCCCAAACTGATTTATAGATTCAATGCAATACCAATCAAAATCCCAACAGCTTACTTTACAGAATTAGAGAAGGCAATTACCAAATTCATCTGGAAGGTAAGTGCACCCGAATAGCCAAAAGTATTCTAAAAAAGAAGAGCAATGTGAGAGGAATTTCACTGCCTGACCTTGAAACATATTACAAAACTACAGTGGTCAAAACAGCATGGTACTGACATAAAGATAGGCATATCGGTCAGTGGAATAGAATTGAGAATCCAGAAATAAACCCTCACCTAGACAGTCAACTGGTTTTTGACAAACCTACCAAGCCCACGCTGATGGGAAAAAACAGTCTCTTCAACAAATGGTGTTGGGAGAACTGGGTATCTATAACCAAAAGAATGAAAGAGGACCCCTATCTCACCCCCTATACAAGAATCAACTCAAAATGGATCAAAGATCTAAATATAAAAGCCAGGACCATAAAACTACTAGAAGAAAATGTAGGGAAACATCTTCAAGACGTTATAGTAGGTGGTGGTTTCTTGGACCTTACACCCAAAGCACGTGCAACAAAAGAAAAAGTAGATAAATGGGACCTCCTCAAAATTAAACATTTTTGCACCTCACTGGACTTTGTCAGAAGGGTGAAAAGGCAGCCAACTCAATGGGAAGAAATATTTGGAAATCACATATCTGATAAGGGTTTAATATCCAGGATATATAAAGAGATGTTACAACTCAACAATAAAAAGACAAATGACCCAATTAAAAAATGGGCCAAAGACTTGAATAGACATTTCTCCAAAGAAGAAATACAAATGGCAAAAAAACACATGAAGAAATGCTCAACATCACTCATGATTAGGGAAATGCAAATCAAAACCACAATGAGATATCATTTCACACCTATCAGAAGGGCCACTATTAAAAAGACAGAGAACTACAAGTGTTGGAGAGGATGTGGAGAGATAGGAACACTTCTTCACTGTTGGTGGGACTGCAGGATGGTACAACCACTATGGAGGACTGTTTGGCAGTTCCTAAAGAAGTGGAATATAGACTTGCCACATGACCCTGCAATACCACTACTGGGTATATACCCAGAAGAAATGAGAGCAGTGACACGAACAGACATCTGCACACCGATGTTCATAGCCACATTATTCACCATTGCCAAAAGTTGGAAACAACCCAGGTGTCCATCAACAGATGAATGAATAAACAAACTGTGGTCTATTCACACAATGGAATATTATGCAGCTGTAAGAAGAAATGAAGTCATAAAGCATATGGCAACATGGATGAACCTGGAGGACATTATACTGAGTGAAGCAAGCCAGACACAAAAGGATAAATACTGTATGAATGCATTACTATGAACCAAATATATTGTGTAATATATTGTTTGATTCAAAAAAAAAAAAAAATTACATGTATCCATTACATTTAATTGAGAAATGTATATATTTATTCATCTTGTTTACTTTTTAGTTTTTAATTGTTTATGTTTTCAATTATTAAATGTACAAAATAAAATTAAAAAAAAAAAAAAACAATGTGAGGTATCTGTGGTGGGGTGATGTATCGGACCCCTGTATGATGTTATGCATGTTTATTTTGTAAGTTCACAACTTTTACTATACACTTATTGCTTATATATGTTCATGTATGAATGATATACATCAATAAAATAAGTAAAAAAAGCAATTCTCAGGAAGCGGCTGTGGCTCAATCAGTAGGGCTCCCGTTTACCATATGGGAGGCCCCGGGCCGGGTTCCCCGGGCCTCCTGGTGAAGGCAAGCCCGCCCGCACGGCGTGGTTAGCTGACCCAGCGAGCACAAGCAGCAAGGGGGGGATAAATGAATAAATAAATAAAATCTTTAAAAAAAAAAAAGCAATTCTCAAGAAATACATCTTGAAAATAAACAATTTTCTTGAGTATTCTTTAAAAAAAAAATAGCATAAGAGTATTTTGTTAATACAACCCAATTTAAAAATGGGGAGATGATTCAAAGACACATTTTACCACAGAAGAGATATGAATGACTAATAAGCAGATGAAAACAAGCAACATCAGTAGACATCAGGGAAATGCAAATTAAAACCACAACGAGATACCATTTCACACTCATTAAAATGGCTAAAATAAAAAAGATTAACAAATGTTGGCCAGGGTGTGAAGAAATAGGAACCCACAGACATTGAGAATGTAAAATGGCAGAGCAACTTGGGAAAACAGTTTGGCAATTTCTTAAAAAGTTAAACAGAAATTTACCACAAGACCCAGAAATTCCACAGCTAGGTATCTATCCAAGAGAAATAAAAACCTATGTCCACACAAGACTTGGAGACAAATGTTCATAAAAGCATTACCTAGGGAGGCGGCTGTGGCTCGATCAGTGGGGCTCCCGTTTACCATGTGGGAGGCCCCGGGTTCGGTTCCCGGGGCCTCCTGGTGGGGGCAGGCCTGCCTGCGCGGCGTGGTTGGCTCACCCAGCGAGCGCGAGCAGCAAGGGGGGGATGGATGAATAAATGAATAAAATCTTTAAAGAAATAAAAAAATAAATAAATAAAAGCATTACCTATAATAGTCCAAACTATGAACAACTCAAATGCCCTTCAATGGATGAATGGATAAACAAAAAGGGTATACTTTTGAAATGGAATACTACTCAGGAATATAAAGGAATGAAGTATTGATCATGCCACAACATAGCTGAACCTCAAAAAACATTATGTTAAGGGAAAGAAGCCAGACACAAAAGACCACGTATTATATGATACCATTTATATGAAATGTCAGCTTTAGGAATGAGAAGGGGATGACAAATGGCCTGAGCAAGTCTAGTTCCTGTTCCTTTCCCAGGTACCAGGGCCAGGGATTGAACCCAGAACTTGGAATATGAGAAGCCAACGTGCAACCACTGAGCCACATCGCCTTCCCTGAGTTGGGTGGTTCATAAATGGTATTGTACAATATGTTGTTTCATTTGTTTGCTTGTTTGTTTTTTGTTTTCAGGAGGCATCAGGGATGGAAAACAGTACCATGTGGGAAGCAGGTGCTCATTTGCTTGAGCCACATCTGTTCCCCCTTCCCAGTCTTAAAGCAAGCACCACTCCAAGTTACCTCTCAAATGGTGACCTGGCAGGAGGATGATGTGAGCAGGAACTCCTGGGTGTGGCAGGGGTCTGACCCACCCCCCAGCCCAGCCCTACTTGCCCCCTTGCCCTCCAGCAAATCACCTTACTGATAACTATGGAGCAAAGTACAGGCAGAAAGGAGAAAGTAAGCCAGGAAGGGACCTGGGAAACAGAACCAACTGCCTCGGAAAGCCATCGTGGTGAGAGAACTCTTCATTCTTCAGAGGTACCACTACCACTCTCCCCATTTTCCCACCCTTTCCCTGCACTCAGCTGAATCTAATCTCCCACCGCCTCTCCTACTATCTCTGTGAACTCCTGGTCATCCATGCTCAGTTCCCATCAGATCTGGGTCTACTGAGTCTGAAATTAGTTCTCAAAGCTGTAGAATCTTCCTTTGAAAACCTGGGTTTTGGAGAATGAGACTACGCTTCCACTTTGTGGTTTGCAAATTATCCAGTGACCTATACCTTTCTCCTCTCTTTCACCTTCTCTTCCTACCTGGCTGTCAGGCACTTACCAACAAATCCGAAAGTGGAAGGAAGGAGACAGACTTTTGTCCTATTTTTTCAGAAATTGCAGTGTAAACTTTTTCTGGGAAATTGGATGAAACTAAAGGGCCAAATGATGTTGGATAGAAGATTATTTGTTTCAATTGTCTTTCCTCCTCTACATCCTGGGAAAATGTAAATTAGTTTGTTGTTTACAGCCATCAGAAAGGATCCTACTGATAATGTGATACCCTGTCAAACTTTTTATCAAAAATTAGGACAGTGTCATGTTTTGAAAATGAGGGGACTGCATCCTTCACCATTTCTTCAGACAGTTGATGGGAACTCAGATCTTCCCAGTGTGCCTGAGCACCAAGTCAGCTATGGGTTGGGGTGGAAGGTGGCAGGGAGGTGGGGGGCGGGGCATGCAAAGGAACCTTTAACAGAAGCATTAACTGCCCCTTGTACTTCCTTTGAGAAGTAGCCTCTCTAAAGAGCCCCCTTATCCCCTGGCTTTTAGATCCCCCACATTTGACCTCACCCCATCCTGTTTGTACATATGCAATGAAACACATTTTATCTCAGGCCTCTGTGTACAACTCTGTGTTTATCTAGAGTGGCTAAGGTAAACTTGCAAATAGTTGCTCGCCTATTTGGTCAGGCAAAGTTATGAAAGGTTCATTTTTCTTATTTTGCCTTTTATCTTTTGGGCTAAACTAGAGTTCTTAAAATTAACCTGCCTGTCTATAGGGCTTCCCAGACCTGGAAGCCCAGAAGTAATCTGAAGCCTGGAAAATTAGGTAGGGGTAGACATGGGGCTTAGCACAGAAACAAAAAAGCTGTTAGTGCATGTGCTGGACTAAAAAAAATTAATCTTTAACTTAGACTTTATGAGCTCCATCAGGGCACATCTGCATGTTTGCATTCATTGTGTGTGCAATTGTGTGGCCCAAAGGATGTCTGTGACAGGGTATGTCCAAGATTTGGTGAGAAGAAGAATGATTCTGGATCCATCTGCACTGTTATTTGCCCTCCACTCAGTGCCAAAAGAAATGGTAGGCCCAAGGCTTGCTGTAGGAATAGGTGATGAGGGCAGTCAGAAAGTGGTGGTGTAACCAGATTTTGTCTAGGTCCTTGGCTAAACTTCAGGAAATGAATTTCAAGAGGACGCCACATTGATTAGGCCAGTAATTTATTAAGGTAGGGAGGGAAGAGACATGGGAGAAAATAACAGATCATAGGTCCCAGGTAGAGAGGGAGGCTGAAGAGTGATAGAGAGGGCTGATTTATTGACTACAGTTGCCCATTATAGATTTTTATAAATGCCCAGGTTTTACTTGCGTGTTGATCCATGTAGGGGGGGGCACACTGTGAGAGCAGGGCACAGAAGGCAGGTACAGGGGTCAAAAGGTCTTTGCGGACAGACTTCTGGGAAGATGGCGGACATGGGAATCTCTTCTCCAGAAAAATAGCTAGAGGGCAGGCTGAAACAGCCCCGAAAAAGATCTTCTAGGGTTTAGGACAGCAGGTGAAGGCTGCAAACCACCCAGAGGAGAGAGGTTCAGAAGAGGGAAATCGCGACGACAGAACCGAACCGTGAGTGGGAACTAGCAGCTTCTGCTGCTACCGGCACCCTCCCCCACAATCTTTAGAATTCTCGGGCCTCTGGGCCTGTGACCACAGACAAAGGGGGCTCCAGGGATCTACCACTCCCGGAAAGGGGAGAGCAAAGGACACAGCCTTAGGCTGACTCAGGTTCTGACCCGCAAATTTGGGCTGCAGAGCCCCACGGACCCTTCAACACCCTTCAACACGGTTTGCCCTGGGAGCCTAGGAAGGACTGGAGAAATCCGACCCTCCCAACCTCCCTCTCTTCTAGCCTGGACAAATTGTTGAGGACTCCACTGGAGAGGGGAGAGAGACAGCCTGGGGCTGACCCTGCTTTGGACTCCCAGGTTTGGTCTGCCCTGTCCCGTGAACCCTTCCAGGCTGGGTGAGGCTGCGCCATTGTTTGCCTTGGAGCCTGCAAGGGGCTAAAGATATACAAACCTCCCAATCTCCTCCTCTACTAACAGGGACTGATTGTTGAGGATTCAGAAGGGAGTGGAAATATTTCCTAGCTGGGAAAAGGGGAGCGCTACAGGAGAAGTCTGGAGAACTGTCTCAGAAAGTTTGAATCACAGGGCTCTTAGTCCCCAGACACGAAGCTCTATCACATTGATCTGGCCTGTGTCACAACAAATACGCTCCAACCAGGCATTGAATTGAGAGCTGCCAACAAGGGCCATCTCCTGGCAGACCAGGAAGTGCACATAAGAAAATTAATAAGTAGCAGAGGCTTTTCCTGGCCTCTATAGCCTCTCTACCCAAGGCCCTAGGAAACAACCCTACAACCAATTACTGGGTCCAGTGCCCAGTTTTGAGCAACCAGCAGAACAATCCTAACAATCAAGGTTGAGCCAAAAATCAAAGAGCTATGGTAACTCACAGCCTTCTGCCACTAAAACCCCATAAAAGAGAAAGAGATAGAGCATCTAAGTAAAATACAACCTAACCAGATGCCTAAGCACCAGCAAAAAATTACGAGCCATACTAAGAAAATAGAAGACATGGCCCAAGAAAAGGAATACAGCAAAGTCCCAGAAGAGATGCAGAATTTGAGAGAACTAATCAGTGAGATGAGCACAAATTTCCAAAATCAAATTAATGAGATGAAAGAGAATATAGTTAAAGAGATCAATGACATCAAGAAGTCATTGACATGGGAAGCGGCTGTGGCTCAATCAGTAGGGCTCCCGTTTACCATATGGGAGGCCCCGGGTTCGGTTCCTGGGGCCTCCTGGTGAAGGCGGGCCCGCCCGCACGGCATGGTTGGCTGACCCAGCGAGCGCAAGCAGCAAGGGGGGGATAAATGAATAAATAAATAAAATCTTTAAAAAAAAAAAGAAAGAAAGAAAAAGAAGTCATTGAGCGAATGTAAAGAAGAATTTGAGGGAAACGGATGTGGCTCAAGAGGTTCGGCGTCCGTCTACCATATGGAGAGACGGGGGTTCGATCCCCAGTACCTCCCGGTAAAAAAAAAAAAAAAAGAAGAATTTGAAATACTGAACAGAAAAGTAATGGAGTTCATGGGAATGAAAGACACAATAGTTGAATCAAAAATACATCAGAGGGAGGTGGCTGTGGCTCAATCAGTGGGGCTCCCGTTTACCATATGGGAGGCCCCGGGTTCGGTTCCCGGGGCCTCCTGGTGAGGGCGGGCCTGCCCGCACGGCGTGGTTGGCTGACCCAGCAAGCGCGAGCAGCAAGGGGGGGATAAATTAATGAATAAATAAAATCGTAAAAAAAAAAAAAAAAAAAAAATACATCAGAGGCATACAACTGCAGACTCGAAATGAAAGAAGAAAGAATAAGTGATACCGAAGACAGAGCAGCTAAAATTGAAGAAAGAAAAGAACAGAGAGAGAAAAGAATGGAAAAAATTGAGCAGGGGTTTAGAGAGTTGAATGACAACACAAAACACAACAACATACGTGTCATGGGAGTTCCAGAAGGGGAAGAGAAAGGAAAAGGGGCAGAAAGAGTATTTGAGGAAACAATAGCTGAAAATTTCCCAACTCTCACAAGAGAAATGAACTTACATGTCCAAGAAGCACACTGTACCCCAATGAGAATAAATCCAAATAGACCTACGCCAAGACACATATTATTCAGAATGTCAAATGTAAAAGATAAAGAGAAAATTCTCAGAGCAGCAAGAGAGAAGCAAACAATCACGTACAAAGGATGTCCAGTAAGACTTAGTGCAGATTTCTCTTCAGAAACCATGGAGGCGAGAAGACAGTGGTATGATACAATTAGGAAACTGAAAGAGAAAAACTGCCAGCCGAGAATTCTTTATCCAGCAAAACTGTCCTTCAAATATGAAGGTGAATATAAAGTATTCACAAACAAACAGAAACTAAGAGAGTTTGCAAAAAAGAACCCACCTTTGCAGGAAATATTAAAGGAAGCCTTAGAACCTGAAAGAAAAAGACAGGAGAGAGAGGCTTGGAGGAGAGTATAGAAGAAAGAAAAGCAGAAAGGATAACCAAAAGAGTAAAAAGAGAGACAAAAACAAGATGACATATGAAAACCAAAGAATAAAATGGAGGAAATAGTGCATTTTCAGTAATATCATTGAATGTGAATGGATTAAATTCCCCAATCAAAAGATACAGGCTGACAGAATGGATGAAAAATCATGAGCCATCCATATGCTGCTTACAAGAAACTCACCTCAGACCCAAAGATACAAACTGGCTGAAAGTAAAAGGTTGGAAAAAGATACTCCACGCGAATAGTAAACAGAAAAGAGCAGGGGTAGCTATACTAATATCAGACAAAACAGACTTCAAATACAAAAAAGTGATGAGATGCCTAAGGCCATTATATATTAATAAAAGGGACGATCCTCCAGGAAGATATAACAGTCATAAATATCTACGCACCTAACCAGGGTGCCCCAAAATATATGAGACAAACTCTGGCAAAACTGAAGGGAGAAATAGACATTTCTACAATAATCGTCGGAGACTTCAACACCCCTCTCACATCATTAGATAGAACAACTAGACAGAAGATCAACAAGGAAACAGAGAACTTGAACAAGATGATAAACAAGTTAGACCTAACAGACATATACAGAACACTGCATCCAAACTCAGCGGGTTATACATTCTTCTCAAGTGCCCATGGATCTTTCTCCAGGATAGACCCCATGTTAGGTCACAATACAGCTCTCAATAAATATAAAAAGACTGAAATTATACAAAGCACCTTCTCAGATCATAATGGAATGAAACTAGAAATCAATAACAGACAAGAAAAAAGTAAATTTGCAAATGTGTGGAGACTGAACAATACACTCCTAAATATTCAGTGGGTCAAAGAAGAAATTGCAAGTGAAATCAGTAAATATATTGAGACAAATGAAAATGAGAACACAATGTATCAAAACTTATGGGATACAGCAAAGGCAGTCTTGAGAGGGAAATTTATAGCCCTAAATGCATATATTAAAAAACAAGAAGGATGGTGCTGTAGGAAAGTGGTTTGAGTATTCTGACCGACTGCATGAATTTTTTTTTTTTAGTTTACAGATTCTGTTAAGAAATATATATTAAGAAAAGAAGAATATGGCCAATTGGAGAAAATTTGATTTAATTCAGATTAGGACGATGATATTCCCTCATACACCAATTTGGTGTATTTAAAATTAAGAAAGAAAAATTTTAAGCCCTCAGTAAAATACAGAGTAAAAAAAAAA
>JAKSZT010034583.1:3140077-3150639 GCA_026826555.1 Tolypeutes matacus | reverse complement strand
GGGCCCAAGGAGGTTATCCTGTCTAAGAGCACACTTCCAGCTGGAAGCATGGCAAGCTCAACCTGCTGTTCCTAGCCCAGGGTGCACAGAGCTGCAGAGGCCACAGAAGCCCCAAAAGGGGACTGCTTAAGCACAGGGGGTGGTTGGGACCCCTCCTCCACAGCCTGCTCCTTGAAACCTGCACCCAGGAATCCAACCCAGATATTCACTGTGTGTGTGTGAGTTGATGGAGAGGGGGTGTTCCATGATGTAAGTAAAGCAACCTCTTTTGTTAATTCTCATTACTTTCTAATGTTTGCTGCAACTATGGCACATTAACACTTTACCCAGGGAGTGAAAAATTAGCAAGATAATTAGAATTGTAAAGCTTATTTTACACTGAGAAAACAAATTATCTTCCTTAAACAATTTATATCATAGTATCTGATCCATCCTGAGCCCATTGGAGTATATAATTCCATACCCTACAAGGTGTAATCAAGTGTCTTAGGACCTGAGCAGCCTAAGTATGGTCTCTACCTGTCACTGTGTCTGTAGTATGTCTTAAGCTCTCTTTCTGCATCTCTGTCACCAACTATATATAAAGAGGAGGAAAACCCAGAGGGCTACTTTGAGGTTCCTGTGGGAACCTAGTAAAGAGCTCAGAATAATACCTGTGCTCCACTTTAACTCTTTTATGGTCTGTTCTGACTTTAAATACCCCATGAGCAAGTCTCAGAGAAACAATTTGCAATATCAGAGTCCTATCTTGATTCATTCTGCCACAATTCTTCTTCAGAGTTGTGATATGTGTGGTTCAACCATGGTTTTCTAATTTCCTCTTTGTAGTAGTGACAAGGCAAATGAAATCACCTCTCTATGTTACTGCTATAGGTGTGTGAAATTAGACTTCCAATGGGAAGCAGCTGGGAGAGTGGGAAGGACTCGTTTAAATTGAAAACTAATTAGAAAAACCTTACATTGTTCTAGCAGGAGTATGTTGGGGCCATAACCCAGGGCTCAAAAACATATTCTACTGGGCTTGGTCCTTATTTTTCCACTCCTGCCTTTTAACTATGAACTCTAGGATAGCAAGATGATCTGTTTAGCATCCCTTTTTTAAAATATATTTTTTTATTTTTTTTAAAGATACTTAGATTACATAAATGTTACATAAAAAATATAGGGGATTCCCATATGCCCCAGTCTCTAGCCGTCCCACATTTTCCCACATTAACAACCTCCTTCATTAGTGTGGTACATTCATTACAATTGATGAACATGTTTTGGAGCATTGCCATTAAGTGTGGATTATAGTTTACATTGTAGTTTACACTCTCTCCCATACAATTTCATAGGTTATGGCAAAATATATAATGGCCTGTATCTGTCATTGCAATGTCATTCAGGACAATTCCCAAGTTCTAAAAATGCCCCCATATTACACCTATTTTTCCCTCTGCCTCCCCTCAGAACCTCCAGTGGCCACTGCCTCCACATCAATGATAAAAGTTCTTCCATTGCTAGAATCACAATGTCTATAGTATAATACCAGTAAGTCTACTTTAATCCACAGTTCATTCCCTAATCCTAAGGATTGTGGAATTTTGCATCCCTTTGAGTTGGCCCCTCCCAAGGAAACCATAAAGTAAATTGTTTCCCTCCAACTAGAAATTCTCTAATGGTTTGGTGGTGTTTTCTAGGTTAGGAAAAATGGTGGACATGATATCCCTGACTGTTGAGTGTTCTCAGATCCCCTACTGTTGTTAACCTGACTTATTGTGGGAAAACCCTCCCACAGATATCTACTTATGGATCTTTATACTGATTTTGAGAAAAATGCTGGGGAGACTGTGTTGGGAGGGGGAGTTGAAGGGTGGGGAAGATATGGAGATCCCATGATCTGGAACCTGGGACCCTGCAAGATCCTAGAAGGAATCCGGGAGGGGTGTCATGAAATTAGGGTCCCTGCAGGTCCCCAAGTCAGAGGGAAGGGAAGATAGGGTGCCAGTGATGATTTTATATACAAGAATGTCATAATTTTCAGGAACAAATTATTTCAAAGATATTTGTGGTTTCCAAATCAGAAGTGCATGCATGTACCATAAGGTACAGGATATACTGAGTGTACAATATGAATGCACATTGGGAACAACACTGCTGCTTTCAGAGCTGAGCCACTTGAGATGTGGCTAAACATGAGGTAAGGCATTGTGTACTATAACTCAGAGACCAGCTCTGTGCTCTTTCTCATGGTATGAAAGCTCAAGATTGTTCATGATAATTATACTTCACAGCTGATTTTACAGAGCATTGGACATAGCTGGCACTGAAGAACTATATGAAGAACATAAAAAATTAATATGTATTATATGTATTTATATGTTTATATATGTGTGTACTTTATATATAAATCAATCAATATATGAATGAATATATGCATATATATTTGTATAAATATATGTGTATAAATATATATGAGTATGTATTTTGAAATAAAATGGAATGACTAATGTTTATAACATGAGTGTTTACCTTTTTAAGATGAGTATGAAAAGATCACTTCTATTTATGCAAAGGAGGCATTTGAAATTCTCAGCCTCTAAATGTAAGTGAGGCTAGCTGGACCACCTAAGTCATGCCTAGAGGTTTCTCTCAAGGGTCCTCCTGATCCAGAAATAAAGGTAAAGATGGGAAGAGTCTTCCTGGCAAAGTGCTATACAACTCAGTAATTACAGCTGCACTGCCTGGATTTCAGCACCAGCTCTGTCCCTTCTTAGATGAACCACTTAGGCCATCTAAGGACATCCTCTCTATCCCTCCATTTACTCTTCAGGAATTGGTATTGGTGGTAACAGTGCCCTCCTCAAAGTGTTTGTAAGAATATTAATCTAAAAATGCTTAGAACATTTCACTTAAATATTAGATTGTTACTATGATCATTAATTCTCAAAGCAATCTTGACCGAAGATCAGTTTACAACTTTACAGATAAATGAAGGACTCATCTCTTCTGAGTCCTCTCACTCCATTCACATTGGGATCATTTCTTACTCCTAAGGGTCCAGTTGCTACCCTTACCAAAGCTTGTCTCTCTACCTATTATTTAAATTTCTATCCTCTTAGAAACAACAGATTTCCATGATTCCCTGGTAAATGGACTGGCCACAATCCTCTATCCTGCCAGGATAGGAGAATCTTTTTTTTTTGAGGTACTGGGGCCATAGATTGAACCCCAGACATCATAAGTGGAAAGTCAGTACTCAAAAGTAGAGCCACATTGGCTCCCCTGAGCTGGTTTTTTCATTTGCTTTTTGTGCTTGTTGCTTGGGGACTTTTTTAGGAGGCACCAGAACCAAACCTGGGACCCCCCATGTGTTCAACCACCTGAACCACATCCACTCCCCATGAGAATCTTTTGATGAGAGTACTTCAGTAAAGGTTTGGCCCACCTCAATCAGGTCTGAATCCTATTACAGGAGCCCTTTGTAAGAGAATGAAAATCAGACAGAAGGAAAGCCACAGAAGGGGAAGCCAGAAGCTGAACAACAACAGAACTGGAAGAGAAGGTGAAGGAGTTCAATTAAAGGCCATGACTACTGACAGAAAGCAGACCACCTTGGTATGTATGGGACAGGTATCTCTAGTCTCCAAGACACTAAGGTAAGATCTGGTAGGAGCCTGGTGGAGAAGCATTCTGTGCTTCTAAGAATGTATTTAATCTATGTCAGATAATGATTAACAAGGTTTGTTATGTGCAGGAATGTAAAGAGAACTGAACCATTAACCCTAAAACTTGCTGAGTTTATTAATGTGTAAACTGTCATGTATCTATTACCCTTGCACATGTGCACACATATTTTCTTTGTTCTAAATCTAAATAAAATCCATGATGTTTTATGCAGTGGCACTCTCCTCCTTTTGGATGAAGGGTCCCCTGAACCCGGTTATTTCTTTCTCATCTTTTCTCATCCACAGCACCATTTTCATGGACCTAGTTCCAGAAAATCAACATTTGGCACCCGAACAAGGACCTGAAAATGCAATTTTTCTTTCAGTCAGTGCACAGCAGACCAAGGAGCTCCTGACAAGCAGTTAAAAAAAAAAAGATAAATTACATCCTTGGGATCATCAGGGAAATGGGGAATCAGCAGTGGAACTTTGAAGAGTATTCTAGAGTGTTAAAAACTTTATTAAAAAGCACCAGTGTAACTATTAAATCCTCAGCTTTTGAGGAAATTTTTTCTCTTGTACAGAAACATTGTTATTGATTTCAGCCACAAGGACAGGATTTTTTAAATCTGAAACAATGGAAGTTAGTCATGAAAGCTTTAAAAGAGGCTTATCAAAAGGGAGAGATAATTCCCATACATGTATGGTCTTTGTGTAGTCTTATTTCTGTTGTTCTTGAACCATTAAAATCAGATGAAAATGAAGATAATAAACAGGATGCTGCTATCGCTGGACCAAAAGTAAAACAAACTGATGTTGATTTTAATGAAAATATATATGAAAAAATTCATGAACAACCAAAAACAGATAAACTCATGTCTAATAAAAGGGAAGAAAAGAAAAACGGAGTTTATGGAACTTTTCCAGGGTTGTTATGCCATCCACTCCAAAAGATTGCTGAGCCAAAACTAGTATGAGAGCTCCATCTAGCAGCAACAATAGATCAATACCATCTCGTGTGTGTCCGACATGCCAAAAAGGGTTACACTGGGCCAATGAATGCCATTCTAGATATCATAAGAATAGCAGTCTTATTAATAAGTCAGGAAACTTATGGGAAAGAGACTTATTATACCAATGGGGAGCTTATTTGAATATTCCTCACATTTCTGATACAGCTAAACATCTTATTACTCTGGCCCTTAAGCCTCTTCAAACTGAATCTAGTAAGCCCTCCGAAAATGTGAAGGCAGAGGATTCTGTCCTGGATCAGCTTGAGGCCAATTTACATCTGTATGACAATGAGTGTTCTGAAAGTGACCATACAGAGCCTCCTATAGAGGCTTGTGTTTCCATGGCTACCACAAGAGGTCCCTAGGGCACTTTTCAAGCTATTAATAGCCCTTCAGTTCCAGCTGCAGACATTGATGTGCCTAAAGAGACTTCCCTTAAGCTGCCATTTGCCCCAGCATTTAACCCTCAGTCAAGTTCCCTAAACCCCTTTTTTGAGCCACCTTTAAATCCTCCTAAAGCATCTGTGAAAATTCCTTTACCATAGACCACACTCATGAAAAGCATAGCACAAGCAAGTAAAGCAGGTGATCCTGAAGCTTTGCAGCTTTTTTTGGGTCGCAGAACCTGTGTTAACTGTGGAAAGGCTGGTCATTATAAAAAAGATTGTAAAAAGCAGCCCTCTCCAACAGCACAACCTGTTCGAAATTCACAATGGATTAATGTTTATTTAGCCCCCACAAATTCTCAGTAAACTTATATGCAGCCACCTAAAGAAGTGCTGGCCTGGACTTTGCCATTACCAAAAAATTAATAACTGAGAAACAAAATAAAGTCTGTTTAACCAATTCAGAAGTCAAAGGGACTATTCCAAAAATTTAGTAAGATTAATATTAGAAAGATCTAGCATTAGTTACAGGGGATTCACTATTCTGACAAAGAGTTAATTAAAATAAGGAAAACATTCCAGCAGCACCTTTGTAAACCTCCTACTTTCTACATAATGATAAGGCTGTGGGATGATAGAGGCTAATAAAATTAAACCACTGGAAAAGTAAGAAAACTTAGCAATAGAGTTTCCAGAGAAATTCTCAAAAGCAGTAAAATCAAAGATGTATGTTTCTATTGATGTGTTATAACTTATTTTGTGTTTGTCTGTTTGTTCAGTGTCAGTGTGTATTTTGATACCTCCGGATGGTAATATTAAATTGATAAATGAAAATTATTATAAGAGCTCTATTCAAATGCCCAACATTAAATAAGCACTTATATTAATAACTAAATATGGGTATTAATTTAAAATAATAAACATAATTATGATCAAATTAAATCATTATTCTAACAAGTTTGTTTAATGTTGATGGTAATCATATGCTGTCATAAGTTTGCTTGGAAACAGTTTCCAAAATCATTGTGGTAACAAGTATGGAATGTATATAGAATGTGCATTTATTATTAAGGAAAAGAAAGTAATTTTATCCTAAGATAAAATGACTAGTTATTAAAACAAAGTTAAAGTTTTATTCTTTCTCAAAGTTTCTCAAGTCATTAATCTGTTTTAGTAAAAGTTTACAGAGTTTTTCTTCTGAATAATCTGTATGCAAAAAAGAAAGTCCATTTTATCAAAGTAGCTTGTTATACTTTAATCTTATTGTTTCCTTGAAGAAACAAGTTTTATCTCTTTTAAAAGAACATAATGTTTAAACTTACTTTCTCAAAAAATAGCTTTTTATTTCAAACTGTTACAAATGATTAGGTCTGTTACCTAGAAAAAGATAAAATACTAAAAATAGTTAAGTTCATGTGATATATTATAAGTTGAATGAAGTATTTAAAACTGTTGTACAATTAAAAGAAATTTTCTAATTTTATGACAAAGTTGTATGAATATAAGTTCATATGAATACTTTAAAAGTGTATAAAATTCCTGAAAATTTAATAATGTTTCAGTATAATATTAAATAAAAGTATAATGTTATTAATCATAATTTTAATTATTTTAAAATATAATAATAATATGAGTCACAAAAACTACCTCTCTACCTAAAAATCAAAAGGCAGATGCTTTAGCTTAAGTTCATCTGATTTACCCCACTTCTGCTAAAACAAAAACAAGTCTATAACTACAAAAACAAAGCAGCCATTAGAGGCTGCCAGGGGTAGTGCATAACAGCAAATTATAGCAAATTAAAATAACACCACTGCAATGTGCAGCAGCCCAATTATTACCAGTTTGTTATAAAAAATTAATCTTAAAAGAGTCAAGCCAGCCCATATTCCCCTTTCTGTAAAATAACCAACAATAAATTTAGTTTATATTCAACATTGTGAGCTACAGCCCCAATTCTAATTATAACGTTAACAACAAAACCAATGCAGGTATTAAAATAACAAGTTAATGTATTACCCCACAGCCCAAATAGGAAACAATAATTTGTTTTTACCTATGCCTCAAACTATACAAAATAAAGAAATTAGGGTCATTCTAATCATGCTACTAAAAATCTTAAATGCATAAAAAAACAAAAGTTTATTCATTGGATGTCTGTTGGGTAAAAGTCTTATTTTTTGTTGTTATATAATCTACTGTAGTTATGAATTATGTATAACATACTTAAATACTAATCAAAACTTTAATGCACTACATTGCATACTTAAGTAATTTAATAACTTGTATGTTACACATTAATGTACTTTATTATATGTATATGTAAATCTTAACATTTTTCATATTTCAGGAAAAATAATGGAAACTAAAATAGTAAGCACATCAAGGATGTTTTGTAACAAATTTAAAAAGATAAAGTACATTTCAAAAGGTGTTGTATTCCTCCCTGGAGGAAATGGCCACTCTCCCGGGGACTGATGCATAAACCTTAAAATGTACTGCCCAAGGAGTGTTGTGTTCCTTCCTGGGGAGCCTGGCCCCTTCCTCAGGAATTAGCAAAATACTCACAAGTTGGCATCTATAGTATCAAATTCATTAATCCTAAGCACAGTCAACCAAAACTCTAGCATCAGTTGCTAATTCAATACTTCCTAGCTAAAAGCTAAATATTGGAAAGTACATATATAAAACTGCTCTATTTATCTGTCATTCAGTAACTTTGTTTGATATTAACTTAATCTTTTAATTGATTATGTTATTCATGTTTCTCACTCTACTTGTCAGTATAAGCTTATTAAACTAAATATACATATTAACATTTATCTTGTATCTATCCAGGACTCTAGCCAACAATAAGCCAAATATATCAGTGTGTCCCCTGGTTTGGTAAGCATGTGATTGTATGTACAGATATTATAAAAGATTGGAATATAACAGTTGAACCCCTGTTTATTAGCAATCCTTCACTTATTTTATATTCTTTCAATTATTAATAAATACATTAAATATCAATAAAAGGTCCTGCCACAAGAAATGTTCAATACACCCACCATGTGTCAATATTATATCTTTAAGGCTTTACACCTTACTTTTTCTGCCTTCCTGCAAGCAAGTATTTACCCTCATTGCAGCCCCCTGAAAAATACTTTTAACACAACTCTATAAACATCTCCAACATTCTCTTACCCAAGAAAATAATTCCAACAGTCAAGCTATTGTAGAAAAAAGCAATCATTTACTAAAATTAATGTTGCAAAAGCAAAAAGGGGGAGATGGAGGAGAATCTGCTAAAGACAAACATCTAAAGCATTGCTTACCTTAAATTTTCTTAATACACAACAAATTTCTAATACCACAGCAGCAGAAAGACAATGGGAGTTTAATAAAAAGAATGAAAATGAAAAATGTGGACAACTGATATATTGGAAAAATGAAACAACCAATAAATGGGAAAAAAGAGAGGTAAAAATTGGGGGCTGAGGTTTTACTCTTACTATTACAGAAACAGAAGAACAGCAGTGGGTCCCCTCCAGAATAATCAAGTCTAGTATGGAAAATGCTGCCAAAACTTAAACTATGGACATGGTGGTTTCACATTGGATTAATTATAGGTAAAGTATTAGGTCAAGGTAAGATACTATATCATAATTACACTTATTGGGCATACATTACCAACCCACCTGTTTTAGAGCTGTTAACTTGGGCCGATGAGTCTTACCCAATTTATGTTAATCAATCTCACCATTTCATGGGACCTTTAGGCTTATGGCTACCCTTAAAGCCAAAAGAAGAAGGGAAATCCATAGAAAATTTAACTTTACCTTTTATAGACTGCCCTCCATGTATTGGACATGGTTCTGCATGCATGCAACCTCAAAATCGCAATGTAGTTTTAACAGAAAAAAATCAAACTCAAATTTATATTCTCATTTCCCTTCTTTACTATATAAATAAAAAAATATAGTAGTTCTTACATGTCCCTCTCAAAACAGATTAATAACTGGCAAATGGCATGTATGTCATGGTTTTACAGAGGTTGTGTTGTTTAATGATTCCTATGGAATTGTAAAGGATCAGGCCCTTATAGGAATGCTGAAGCTTGTTAAAAACACAACCATATCTTGGTTTATTAACAATTCAACCATAACCACTAATGACTGTAATCCTTATTTCTGGAATTTTGGTAATATGGCATTTACTAACAGCTAAATAAATTGGATAAATCAAGGAAGACTTATCCCACAACCAGGGGACACAAAACTTAACAAAACTATACACTTATTGTTTATGTACATTTATGTATGAGGGATATAATTCAATAAATTTAAAGATATATATATATACATGCTATAAGGGGAGTACAGAGTAGGCAGAGAGAGGAAATTATCAAAGAACATTATCAAAGAAATTATACAAAATTTCTCAGTGCTTAAAGGTGAACTTTAAATTGAAAGGCTTTGCATCAAGAGGATTTAAAAAGACCCTTACCCTTGAACATCATTGTGAGGGGGAGTATGGTGGGGGCTTGGTTTGGACTCACCATGAAACTGGGGGGAGGGTTGGAGGAAGCAGCAGGTGAACTCAGGGCATTTGTAGGTCTGTGTTTAAAACTGCAATGGTGGGAATGTTCTTTTGGCAAATATGGCAGGGGAGGGTTACTGGTGCAGGGCATTGGGGTTGGGATGATATGTGGGGTATGGTGAGTCTGGGGCATGCCTTTATGGAAGATGAAAGTGTTTGTCTTGTCATAGTGTGTTATCTCAGTGGGTGGAGACCCACACAGTAAACAAGAAAATATTAAACTCCCATCCTGGGGAGTCCTGCTATGTTCTCAATAAGAAGGACAAGAATCTCTGGAGAACAAAGGCAGTGCCAAATATAAGAAAACAGACTGATACAACAAGCCCTCAATATTATTGCATGTAACTATGAATATTATTCTTCAAAAACTGAAACTTAGTTGTTACCATAGGCCCTGAGGAGAGGGGCAGTGTGGCAGTTTGATATTATTTATGAATTACAAAAAGAGATGTAAATTATGTTTGTAAACTGGCCTGTTTTTCTGGGCATGATACCATTTGATTGTATAAGATGTAGCTGAAAAGTCTTTGGTTAAATTATGTTAAGATTAGGGCTTTGATTCAACCATGTCAGTAGGGAGGAACTCAGAGTTGAGTCCCCATGCCCTTGCTGGGCTATATAAATGGATACACAATAAAAAAGGCACATAGAAAAAGATATAGATGAAGGAACCCATAAACATGAAAGAGAAGAGAACTTTGATTCTATGGCCCCAGGAAAAGAGATGAGCCATTTCCCTGATAGTTTGCAGCTGAGGAGAACAAAGAAGCTGAGCCCTATGCCAGCCTACAGCTGAGATTGGAAGAAGCTGGGCCCACAGAGCCTTAAAAGGAAAGAGGAAGTCTGAACCCTCACAGATATCACTTGCCATCTTGTTTCAACCTGCGGCAACTGATTTTGGGTGAGAAATCAACCTTGAGTTGGACTCTTTA
>JAKSZT010034583.1:2994746-3055077 GCA_026826555.1 Tolypeutes matacus | reverse complement strand
TATAAAATACCCTTCCCTGTCTTCCAACAGAACCCTCCCTTTTTTGGGAAGTGTCCCTTCTTCCTGGCTCCACAGAGGCCCGGGTCTTATCCCTGGGTGGCTAGGAAAATCAGCTGCATTTCCTGACCAAAACCCACGCTCTGGTTCACCGGGTGTTGATTAGCTCGTTTGTTCTGTTCACACAAGGTCCAAGGGGCGCCAGGCAGCCAGATCCCCAGAAAATAAAACTTTTTCGCCCCACCAGCGGCTCCAAATGGCCGTTTTATTTAATTTTTTTTTCCCTAACCACGTGGCTCAGCCGCCCCTGCCAACCTCCACCAGCAGCCTCAAAACTCACGAATCTCCACTGTTCTTTCCACGCCACCAATCCGCGCAGATAGATGTCCCAAGCTTCTTACTCCACGCGTGCACAGCACAGATCCCCGGGCAGGACCCCGTCCACAATCCACCTTGCTCTGGGAGCTTGCAGTGTGTGCCCTCCTACACTAATGCCATCTTGGCCCCTCCCTCGGCTTATTGGGATTTATACTGTTCAGGGTGTGCTGTGCTGTGCTTCCTGGATTGTACATCCATTTCCCTCAATAGAATTGGAAAGTTTTCAGCCATTGTTTCCTCCAACATTCCTTCTGTCCCCTTTCCCTTTTCTTCTCCCTCCTGGATGCCTTTAATTCAAATATTTGTGTGTTTTGTGTTGTCATTCAAATCCTAAGACCTTGCTGGATTTTTTCTATCTTTAAGTCTATCTGTTCTATTATCTGTTTGATTTCAGATGTACTGTCTTCCACATAATAATAATAGTATTTGTTAGAAGGGGAACTGCTTAAGTCCTTAGAAAATGAATATTTAACTCGTGTAAGCAATGTAGAGTAATAGTAATAAAAAAGTGGGGTACCATCAATGAAATGGGAAACCAAATAGAGAAAAATATATAGACTGAATTAAAAGACCAGTATGATGAGGAGAGAGGGAAAGAGAAAAGATAGGAAAAAATAAAAAAAGTTAATAAAAGAAGGAAAACAGGATAGATGAGTTAGAAATAAAAACCAGAAAAATTGGGGACTAAATAAAAAGAGAGGTGGAATATAAGAACAACAACAGAAAGCAGAAGATAGAATGATGAGGGAAGGAAAAGAGATAACCTTGGTATACAAAATCAGTACACACAGAAAAGAGGGAAATCAAGGAAGAGGAAACACAGTAACCAAGAATCAAGCCAGCAGCATGTTGAGGAATTTATCTCTTCATTCTGTTCTCTCCAGGTTGATGCCCTGAAGCCTCCTATTCTGTGGGTTCCCAAAACAACTTACTCAGGCAATATCTTGCTCCACTGAGTTATTTTTTGTGAGAGAGATCTGCCTATGTTCCTTTGAAAGAAAAAAAAAAGTTAAGACCAGATAAAAGGAAAGAGATAGGAAGACAAAAATGATAATAGTAATGGTAATAGTAAAAGGCAGGCAAGCAAATGTACAAGACCTAGGAAATTGAAAAATTAATATGAGTAAGAAGCACAGAGGAATTAAGATTAGGAAAGTGGAATCAAACAATGAAACAAGAAACAGAATAGAGAAACAAATATATAGAATGAATTAAAATGCTGGAATGGTGAGAAATGGGAAAAAGAAACAGAGAAGAGAAAGAAAAAATTAAAAAAGAGAATGTATATAGAGAATAATGGAGAGAGGGAGAAATACAAACAAGAAAAGTTGAAGACCAAATAAAAGAGATGGAATGAAAGAACAATGGAAAGCAAAAGATATAAAGATGAAGGAGTGAAAAGAAATAGCATAGGTAGAATACATCAGTAATCAAAAGAAGAAAAGGAAGAAATAAAATAAGCAGGCAAAGAAAAGGAGAGGATACAAAACAAGCAAGAAACAAGACAACAGCAACTCATTTTTTTAAAAAAGGAGACAGAAGAAAAAAAAAAAATAAACACAGAAAATTAGCCTTCTTTATTAGACCCCTAAGGATCTTGTCAAGCTGCTGGTGTTCCTCAATCACTCACCTTGCAGCCTGCCCTCTGCAGGTTTTGTACTGGGTTTTAGTGAGTAAAGCAAGGGAAATAAAATAAAATGAACTTTTTTTTTTTTTTTTTTTTTTTTTTTACATAAGAGATCCAAGAAAAGCTAATAGAAAGAAAATGTCTATATGTTCCCTGTCATAAAGTTTCAGCTGGGTGCCTGATAACCTGGTGGATCTCTTCTCAAGGAATAGCCAGGAATTGAACTAAGGACCTCATATATGTAAGGCAGGAATTCTTCCACTGAGTTATTCTGAGTCCTTAGGTTAATTAACCTTTCAGAAGGCTATCAACTGCTTTTCCCCAGGGCAGGTTAGATTCCCTGCAGGTTAGATTCCCTGCAGTCAGCTGGAGTGGTGTTGATCACCGCCTGTCTCTGCCTCCTCACTGATGTAAATCCTCTCTTTACCTAGATAGCTGGGCATGTCCACCAACCTGAACTGATCTCCCTCCCCTCTTCCCGTCCAGTTGGGGTCCCTTCAGATATTCAAGGGAGGCCCAGCTGGCTAAATTTACTGCAAAAAAAATCACTCTCCATTCTCCCAGACCCTTCTCCCTTGCAGGTAAGCTGCAGTCACACTCCCATTTCGAGCAGGGGTCAGGGTCTCCACCTAGTTTGTCTGCCCTGAGGGCTGGATATGTGTGTCCCTTCCAGCCACTGAGGTAAGCAACCCCCAATTATTCCTGACTTCCCTATCTGTCCAGTACCCTCCTAGATGACTCAGAGTGCCTTCCTATGGAGGCAGATGTCTGCTTTATTCTCAGTTAGATACAATTTGCCAGGAGTTTTACCCTTGTTTAATATCTCAAGGGCAGGGTAAGGGAACCCTTCCCAGCAGCCGGGAATTTTAATAACCCACAATTACTTGTTTTGGCTTCTTTGATTCTCTGACCCTTGCTCTTCTGGGAGTTGGTAAGCAGTGTCCTTGTTTCCTTGGCCCCAAAGCAGGTCCCCATGGCAGCCTCTGGCTTTTTCTTTGTTGTTTTAGTGGGATCTAAGATTTATAACTCTGACCCATTGGCTATGTTCCCACAATCCCCTCATTCTTTTTTTAAGACATTTCTTTTTCTATTCGGGGTCCCTTAGCCTTCCAAATGAATTTGATTATTGGTTTTTCAGTTTCTGTAAAAAGGGCTGTTGGGAATTTTTATTGTATTTGCATTGAATTTGTAAATTAGTTTGGGTAGAATTGACATCTTAATGATATTTAGTCTTCTAACCCATGAATGCAGATGTTGTTCTATTTATTTAAGTCTTTTTCAGTTTCTTTAAGTAATGTTTTGTACTTTTCTGAATATAGGACCTTTATGTCCTTGGTTAAGTTTATTCCTAAATATTTGATTGTTTTAGTCACTATTATAAGTGAATTCTTTTTTCTGATTTCCTCTTCAGATTGCACATCAGTAGTGTATAGAAACACTATTGATTTTTGCATATTAACCTTGTATCCCACCACTTTGCTGAATTCATTTATTAATTCTAGTAGATTTATTGTGGATTTTTTCAGGATTTTCTAGATATAGGATCATGTTATCAGTGCAGAGTGAAAGTTTTACTTCTTCCTTTCCTATTGGGGTGCATTTTATTTCTTTGTGTAGCCTAATTGCTCTAGCTAGAACTTCTAGCACAATATTGAAAAATAATGGTGACATTGGTCAACCTTATCTTGTTCCTGATCTTAGTGGGAAAATTTTCAGTCTTTCACCATTGAGTTCAATGCTAGCTGTAGGTCTTCATATATGCAATTTACCATATTAAGAAAACTTCCTTCATTCTTATCTTTTGTAGGGGTTTTATCAAGAAAGTGTGCTGTATTTTGTTCAATGCATTTCCTGCATCATTCGAGAGGATCTTGTAGTTTTTCCTTCAATTTATCAATGTGGTTTTATATGCTAATTGATTTTTTTGTGTGACCCACCCTTGCATGCCTGAGATAAAGCTCACTTGATCATAGTGTATAATCCATTTAATGTGCTTTTGGATTCTGTTGCAAGTATTTTGTTGAGGATTTTTGTGTCTATATTTATTAGAAATATTGGTCTGTAATTTTCTTTTTTTATAGTATCTTTATCTGGTTTTGGTATTAGGATGATGTTTGCTTCATAAAATTAGTTTGGAAGCATTCTTCCTGTTCAATTTTTTTGGAAGAGCTTGAGCAAACTCAATTTCTACATTTTCTAATTTTTTGGAACACAGTTGTCATAGTATCCTCTTATGATCTCTCTTATTTCTTTGGGGTCAAGGATAATGTCTCCCCTCTCATTTTTTATTTTATTTGTGTCTTCTCTCTTTTTTCCTCTGTCAATCTAAGGATTCGTCAATTTTATTGATCTTCTCAAAGAACCAACTTTTGGTTTTGTTGATTCTCTCTATTGTTTATTATTCTCAATTTCATTTATTTCTGCTCTGGTCTTTATTAATTCTTTCCTTCAGCTTGATTTGGCATTACTTTGCTGTTATTTTTCTGGGTCTTCCAGGTGCACAGTTAGGTCTTCAATTTTAGCTCTTTCTTTATTTTTACTGTAAGCATTAAGGGCTATAAATTTCCCTCTCAGCACTGCCTTTGCAGTGTCACATAGGTTTTAATATGTTGTGTTCTCATTTTCACTTGTCTCAAGATATTTGCAGAATTCTTTTGCAATTTCTTCATTGACCCACTGGTTATTTTAGAGTGTGTTGTTGAATCTCCATATTTTCCCTTTTTCTGTCCATTGTTGATTTCCAGTTTTATTCTGTTATGATCAGAGGAAGTGTTTTGTATAATCTCAAACTTTTTTAACTTATTGAGACTTGTCTTGTGACACGGCATATAGTCTATCTTGGAGAAGGATCCAAAGCACTTGAAAAGAATGTATATTCTGCTGTTTTGAGGTTCAATGCTCTATAGATGTCTGTTAGGTCTGGTTCATTTATCATATCATTCAAGTTCTCTCTTTCCTTATTTATCCTCTGTCCAGATGTTCTATCCAATACTGAGAGTAGTGTATTTAAGTATCCAACTAATATTGTAGAGACATCTATTTCTCCCTTCAGCTTTGCCACTATGTGCCTGGTGTATCTTCGGGCACTGAGGTTAGGTGCATAAATATTTAGAATAGTTATTTCTTCTTATTGAATTACCCATTTTATTAATATATAGTGACCTTCTTCATCCCTTATAACAGTTTTGCATTTAAAATCTATTTCATCTGATATTAGGATTGCTACTCCAGTTCTTTTTTGTTTACTATTTGCATGATATATCTTTTTCCAAGCTTTCACTTTTAGCCTGGTTTGTCCTTACATCTCAGGTGAGTCTCTTCTAGACAACATATAGATGGGTCATATTTTTTAATCCATTCTATCACTCTTTGTCTTTTGATTGAGGAGCTCAAGCCATTAACATTCAATGTTATAACTGTAAAGGAATTACTTACTTCATCTATTTTGACTTTTGGCTTTCAGTTGTCTTCTCATACCATACTATAGTCTATTTTTTTACCCTTTCTAATATTCTCCATTTCTACACTCTTCTCCAAGTCCCTCATTCTTGTTTTTTCCTTTCTTGCTGCAGCACTCCCTTTAGTATTTCTTGTAATTCTGGTCTTTTAGTAATATTCTATCAGTTTTGTTTGTCTGTGAAGACTTTGAACTCACCCTCGTTTTTGAAGGGCAGCTTTGCAGAATTCTTGACCGGCAGTTTTTCTCTTTCAATATGTTAAATACATCACACCACTTTCTTCACTCCTCCATGGTTTCTGATGAGCAGTCAGCACGTAATCTTATTGAGTTTCCCTTGTATGTGATGCTTTTCTTTTCTTTTGCTGCTTTCAAAATCTCTTTTATTTCTGATATTTGTCATTCTGAATAGTTGGTGTCTCAGGGTAGACTTATTCATATTTTTCTGGTTTGGGGTGCATTGTCCTTCTCGGACATTGATATTTATGTCTTTCATAAGGGTAGGGAAGTTTTCAGTCATTATTTCCTCAAGTATTCTTTCTGCCCCTTTTCTATTCTTTTCTCCTTCTGGGTTGCCAATAATATGTATGTTTTTGTGTTTCACATTGTCATTCAATTCCCCAAGATCTTGTTCCATTTTTTCCATGTTCTTCTCCTTCTGTTCTCCTGTCTTTTCCAGTTCAGATTTTCTGTCTTCAAAATCACTAATTCTGTCTTCAAACATTTCCAATCTGCGCCTATGTGCCTCTAATGTATTTTTAATCTCATCTATTGTGTCTTTCACTCCCATAATGTCAGTTACTATTCTCTGTAGATTTTCAAATTATTTATTATGTGCACCCAGTGTCTTCTTAATATCTTTCATGTCTTTAGTCATATTTTCTTTCAGTTCTTTAAAATGATTTACAAGAATTGTATGATTATCATTGATTAATTATCTTAAATCCTGAATTTCTTCCTGAAGAGATTTAGTTTGTTCCTTTGGCTAGGCCATCTCTTTCTGTCTGCTAGTATGGCTCATAATTTTTTGTTGATATCTAGGCATTTGACATGGTGAATTTACTCTGATTGCCAATTTTTCTCTCTTGCCTATTATTATTTTTTTCACAGCTCTTTGATATTTTGCTCAACTTATCCTAAGTCTTTAAAATTGCCCAGCTTAAGTTACCAAAAACCATGCCAGAGACTTGCTAATGGGGTGCACACTTTCTCCCATGTATGCGGTAAAGAGAGCTCCTAAAGCAGTTTTGTCTATGAATTTCCAGATCAGCCAACAGATGGCTTTAGTTAGTGCATGTTTGCACAGAGGTGTTTCTCTCTCAGTATTCCTTTGTTTTCAACTGGCCAGAGCCAAGATTCAAATTGGGCTCCACTGGCTGAATTCACTGAATAAAGGCCCCTGACTCCTCTTCCCTTTTCCCTTGTAAGAACTGGGAGGGAGGAAGATGTCTGCTACCCTCCCAGTCAGCTTGAATGTTCCATGGATATTACCACCACCGAATATCTCAAGGGTGGGAGAAGGGAGCCATTCCCAGCAGCTGGGAGGTTTAGTACCTCACAGTTTGTTGTTTCAGCTTCTCCCTCTCTGTCCCTCAACCTCCTAGGAGTTGTGAAGCACTGTCCTGGCCTGCTGACCCCCAAAGCAGGTCCCTCTGGCAGCTTTACACTCATTTTCCATTGTTTTTGTGAGTGTGCTAAGCTTTATCTGCTAATCCAATGCCATGTTCACACAATTCAGATCCCCATAGGTTTTGATATGTTGTGTTCTCATTTTCATTCACTGCAAAACATTTGCTGAATTCACTTTCAATTTCTTCTTTAACCATTGTTTAAGAATATGTTGTTTAATCTCGACATATTTATGAATTTTCCCTTTTTCTGTCCAATATTGATTTCTATCTTCATTCTGTTATGAACAGAAAAAGTGTTTTGTATAATTTCAATTTTTTTAAGTTTATTGAGACTTGTCTTGTGACCCAATATATAGTCTGTTTTGGAGAAGGACCCATTAGCACTTGAAAAGAATGTATATACTGCTCTTTTGGAGTGCAATGCTCTATAGATGTCTCTTAGGTCTAGTTCATTTATCATATTATTCAAGTTCTATGTTTCTTTAATTGGCTTCTTTCCAGATGTTCTATCCAATACTGAGAGTGGTGTATTGAAGTCACAATCTATTGTTGTAGAGACATCTATTTCTCCATTCAGCTTTGCCATTTTTATTTTTATTTTTCTATATGGTGTGAGGTAGTAACTCAAGTTGATTCTTTAGCACATGGACATCAACTTTGCTTAGCAGCATTTATTAATACCATTCATTCCCTTATTTAATGTACTTGGTGCTCTTGACAAAAATCATTAGGCTACAAAAGAGTAGGTTTGTTTCTTGGAAATTAATTCATTTCCAGTGGTTGATTTCTCTCTTTTCATAAGTACCACATTGTATTGATTGCTTGGGCTTTGTAGTAAGTTTTGAAATTGAAAGCATGAGAATTCCAAATTTGTCCTTCTTTAGCAATATTGTTTAGGCTATTATGAACCACTTGTGTTTCCATATGAATTTGAGGATTGGTTTTTCCCTTACTGCAATGAAAGTCTCCTGAAATTGTGATAATGTTTCTTTGAATTTGTAGATAGATTTCTCTGGAGAGTATTGGCATCTTAAGACTATTAAGTATTCCAACCCAAAATCTTAAATATCTTGCCATTTATTTATGTCCACTTTAATTTTTCAGCTGTTTTGTCATTTACAGTGTAAGTTCCTTTATTTTCTTGGTGAAATTTATTCATAGATTTGCTATTTTTTAGATAACATTTAAATAAATTTTTTCCATTTCACATTGTTCATTGCTTGTGTATAGAAACACAACCAGTTTTCGCATCTTAATCTTATATCCTGCAACTTTGTTGAGTTGGTTTACTAACATGGGATTTCTTTCCATTTATTTAGACCTTTATAAATTTCTTTAACAATATCTTATGATTTTTCATGTTAAACTATTATTCCTTGGTTAATTTCATTCATAATTTTTTATTCTTTTGATGCTATTATATATCAAGTCATTTCATTAATTTCAATTTTGGATTGTTTGCTGCCTGTGCACAGGAATATAATCGATATTTTTACATTGATCTTAAATCCTAAAGGCTTGCTGAACTCAGTTATTACCTCTGATACCTTTTCAAAAATGGATTACTTTGATTATTCTATATATATAAGATAGACTTATTCTTCCTTTCCAATCAAGATGACCCTTATTTCTGATGTAGCCCAATTATCCTGGCTAGAATGCACAGTACAAAGTTGAATGGCAGTGAATAATGTGGGGATCCTTTACTCAGTCCTGATTTTAGGCAAAAGCTTGTCAGCTCTCCTTAGGATTTTGAAGAACATTGTTGCTTGTGGCTATGACCTATGCACACTTTGGCAATTTGTGACCTCTTGCTTATATTTGCATAATAGTAACCTGAATGGCTTCCCAACTCCATTTTTAATATCTTAGCCATCGTAATTCTATTTTGTTTTATTTCTTTTCACATACTTTATCTAGTGCTGAACTGCCATACAAAGTTGGTGCTATTTCTTACTTACTGGTTTATTGCTGCAACAAGTTTTCTTTATGGACAATTTATAGGACATTTTATATCTAGTATAAATATATCTGGCTAAAACAACTCACCTCCTATTTTGTCTTTTTTTTCAGGGTTTCCTTAGCTCCAACCGAAGGCATAAACTAAAATTTTCAATATATATTACTCACCCAAAGGGGTGCTGATGCAAAGTACCAGAAACCTGTTGGCTTTTATAAAGGGTAATTATTTGGTGTAAAAGCTTGTAATTACAAAGCCCTAAAGAGTGCAACTTAAGGTTGCTTTCTCTCCAAAGTCAGTTACTATGTGTGGAAGCATGATAGCTGCCAATCTTTACAAGGATTTAGTCTTCATCTCTCTCAGCTACAGGCTGGCATAGGGCATGTTTCTTTTGGACCCTTCTCAGCTGCTCTCCTACTCTGGTCTCTTCACAAGATCAGCTATGTCTCATTTCTCTCCAGGGCCCCAGGATCAAACATGACAGAATTCTCTCTCTTCCCCTGTGTCTTCTCTAGTGAGTGTCCATTTATACCAGTCTGTCAAGAGGGTGGGGACTCCATCTGAGTCATGCCCTTCTGATGTGGATGAATATTGTGTGTGAATATTAACAGGTAATTTAATCAAGACATGTCAGCTGAATCTAATGCATTCAAAGGTTATCACACCCAGAGGACTAGATTAGTTTACAAACATAATCTCTCTTTTTGCAATTCATAAATAATCTCAAATTGTCACACATATATAACATAATTGCTGGCTCAAACAGCTCTAAGTGCCCATTACCTAAGAATAAGTACTCCACTTGTATACAAAAATACATTTTTGTGTATTTGTGGTAAGCACAATCAAAATTTGAGGGGCTTTTCCTAACAGCTTGTTCAAGTGCACAGGGTGCTGGACTTTCTGTAAACAAATGTGAAAAGTTCACATAATTGTATTGAATTAGGATAGTTCTCTATAATAAGTTCTCTGAATTAGATTAATGTCAAAAAGAACTGGTACCATAATTATTTTCTAGCTTGAGTTGCTCTGATGTATTTATATATTGTCTTCAATTTAATACTTTGCCACATTTATTGCATTTATGATGTATTTTATTAGCAGTAACATTCTGATGTTTTCTAAGGTGTATACTTTGGGTAAATGTCTGTCTACATTCATTATATTTGTTGGATTTCTCTCCAGTATGAACTCTCTGATGCTCAATAACTCTTCAGGAATGAGAAAAGTCTTTGCTTCAGTCTTTACATTTGTAAAGTTTCTCTTCAGCATGAATACTCACATGTTATATAAGGTTTGAGCACTGGACAAAAGTTTTGCCCATTCTTTATATTTGTAAGGATTTCTCCTATATGGATTATCTCATGTCTAGATTAGACATTTTGGTAAAGTCTTTCCCAAATATATTACATCTATTTGGTTTCTCTCCAGTATGGATTCTCTGGTGTGTAACAAGTTCTGAGCATTGCTTAACAACTTTCCCAAATATACCACTTTTGTAATGATTCTTTCCATATGAATTATCTTATGTCTATAAAGGTTAAGGTATTAATCATAGACATTCACACATTCATT
The DNA here is from genome assembly GCA_026826555.1 of Tolypeutes matacus. NCBI lineage: Eukaryota > Metazoa > Chordata > Mammalia > Cingulata > Chlamyphoridae > Tolypeutes > Tolypeutes matacus. The sequence goes on along the minus strand of JAKSZT010034583.1, from coordinate 3,044,452 downwards.
ATTTTTGTATTTATTTTCTGAAAAGTGAGTTCTCTGATGTTTTCTAAGGTTTATGTTTGGTTAAAATTTGCATCACACTCATTACATTGATACATTTTCTTTCCAATATAAATATTCTGGTGATTATTTAGGACAAACTCTTCATTAATGGCCTTTTTAATTTCATTATACATGTTAAGCAATGATGGGTATATATGTACACATTGATATCATAATTATAGATTTTTCAGATCCATAATTATTTCTTTAAAGAGGAATAAGAGATTTTCAAAATTTGATGTGCACATTTACTTATAGAAACACTGTGTTCTGCAAAAGTAACTGACTTAAAATGGGATTATACTGGAATGTTTTATGTCCTTGATGTCTTTTGACAGTGAAGTATTTTTTCTTAGTGGTTATGCCAATTTGATTTCATCCTTCAAAATATCCTTTATTCACTTCACACACACCCTCATTTCCTATCTTTCCTGAAATGTAAAAACTAAAGTCTAAAGCTTGAAAAGTTTCAAATGTCACTTTTTTGAATGAATCTTCTATACTCTGCTCTTGTGGCAAGTCTTTTGTGCCATAATAGGAAGATACAGCTGAAACATAATTAAATATCAAATTCCCCCAGTAATTAGACTTAGGTGAAGATACTTAGCAAATATACATTACAAAAAATTAATATCTGAAGAGAAACAGAGTATAAAACTTTCTAAAAATATACACTGAATCAGAAAAGTGTTACTCCTACAGAAAGAGAATATAAATTATTCAATAAATACATGGTGAGATTAAAACTATTTCCAAGACTACACATTTAGACAAGAAAAACCAACCATGGACTCACCAATGAAGCAAAAGTAATATACAAGTTAAGGCTTGAAAAAATAAGGTTAAACAAACACATGCATATTTATTGGCAATTTTCATATCATTTGTTCATACATGATTAAAATCCACATTATCTTAAGATGAATTGAATTGAAAATTGTCATCCAAAAACATAATATGGTTAAAAACCAAAATCATAATTAACTGATGTTGGGGAGAGTCTTAATTTCCTAATTTCTAAAATAACTACTGTAACATGTGTTGACATAACAACAGGAAATTATTGACTCTTGGTTTCAGAGAAATCTTGCTTCCTCCTATGTCAATATATTTTGGCTGGCCAGGAATCTTTGGGGTACCTTGACTGTTCCAGCACCTGCAATGCAGATAGCAGTACCTTATCCTTTCTCTTCTGGATTCCACTGTCTTCCAGCTTCTGACTGCTCACATCTCCTTCAAGTGCAATTCCTTTGCTTATAAGGACTTAAGCCATATAGGATTAAAGCCCACCATCATTTAATAGGGGCTTGAATTATCTATTACCATCTTCAAAATTTTATTTAAAATGGGTTTACACCAACAGGACAAGTGTTTGGGACCTGAGCATATACTCTGTAGGGGGTATGATTCAATCCCCAAAAGTGAGCCTACTCTAAAATAGAAACTCAATAAAATGGAATTTCAAAACAAGAATATAAGAAACAGCAAACCATAAAATCCTGAATACAACAGAGATGTACCATGAAAAATATATCCTTCTCTATAACTAGCATTTCCAACCATCACTTCATACCCATAAAATAGCAGGCATCTTGAATCATTGAGATGCAGCATATGGCAGTAAAATTTAAAGTAAATACATAGCAATTATTAGTAATGAGCTCTACTGAGAAAATAAGACCATTTTAAGGAATAAGCATTTAAATGGTGTTTGGGAGATTTATTAATTAGGTTATGAATATATTACTGTTACACATACATGCAATGTAAATGACATAATCTAGCTTTAGAATCAAAGGAAGCCCTTATCTTTCTGAATAAGTGAACAACACAAGAGGTGAAAATACGATGAGAGTAAATGATATATGAAATTAATACTTGGGAATATTTATACTTTCATTGAGATATGGGTTGAGGAAAGTGGTTGGAAATCCTCATGATTATATTTGCTGGCAGTAACTTAAACTGAAAAAACAAACATTTAAATAAATAGGGAGTGCCTACTAATAATTTATTTCAATTGTCACCAAATATGTATAAACTTGAGCATGCTATTTTAGAAATGTTCTATCTAAAACAAATCAGAAAGTGAAAACATTCAAGACTCATTTCTAGTAAGCATTATAGTAATCCCCAGAATCATTTGTAGATAAAGAATTGTATGAGGTAAATGAATACAACAAAGGATTTTGTGGCTGAAGAAAAGCAGCAAATAGAGGATAAAGGTATAGTCTTGGTTCACACTAGGAAAAAGATTTTGAAGGGAAATAGAGGCTTAGGTTTTCCTACATGTTTTAGGAGATGGTTTGTGATCTTATGAAATTATTAAGTCTGAATTTCTGAAGGATCATGTTTGAAACCTCCATAAAATCAGGAATTATAAAGCAGAAAATATATATCCCTGTTCCCTTGGGATTGCTGAAAAAAAATTCTCAAATCTCCATCAGTCCCCTTACATACTTCTCACATGAAACTAATTGTGTAATTGTAAAAATGTCTAAACAGACAGAGAGGCCCTTGGAAATATGCACTGATTTTCAGCAGGTCCCCAAGTATTGGGGGAGTAGTCAGAGTAGAGCTTATTGTTTGCTCCAAAAATGTGACCAATATCAGCTTTAAAATAGCTCAACCTACTTATTAGGGGAAAAAAAGATCATGATTCTTCCTGGGATTCTCCACGTTTCAACCCAATTCTATGCTCAGAAAAGGCAGGACATGACAAAAGAATCTAGGAAATTATTTCCTCAAAATTGTTTCCTGACAGCACCTTTAGAAAACATAGGAAGCATTTTAAATTTGAAGCTTCTGAACTCCATACTCAAGAACTACCAAATCATACATAAGGTGTGGAATTGGACTTTTGAGTTTTAGGCCAAAAGATTTTATGTCACTGAATTTCCAGAATCACAGGAATTTAGAAGGAATGATGAAGATCACCTGTAGAAAGGGGAAGGTTATAGCCCAGGTTAAACATTATGAAGATTTTAATTTCTACCTTAAAAAAACACTTTGCAGTGACATCAACAACATGGCAACATAAAACATCCCCTGGAAAAGTCTTCCCTCAGAATCACCTTCCAAAAGTGCAAATCCCACTTTCTTGGAACTCTAGACTACATTAGAGACTGAAGAAGAACCCCACAAATGCTGACTCAAAGATAAAGAAAATAAAACATCAAAATCAGGTAGGTGATTTATGTTCTGGGTCTGCCAGTCCAAGATCCCCCCCCAACTCTATCCCACACAGCTTGGGATTCACATAGAGGCAGCACAGCTCAAGTCATCCTGCTATGGATGCTGGTCATAGAGCCACTGATAGCAATGAGGTAGTATCCCATACATACCCAGGCACAGGGACACAAGTACACAGAGATTTAGGGCAGAAAACAAGCAACTATGGAGTGCCACATACAAAAATGCCCTCCAGGGCAAAAAGAGATCATGGCATAAGTGTTTGCAAGAGGTGCACAAACTCAATCCAGTTTTCTGTATGCTAGACCATCTAAATACAAAATTGACCTTTCTGGAGTGACCTCATCTGGTTCCCTGGGATTGCATACCTTAAGGGGAAAAAAAGCAAAGGCAGAAAATCATCACAGGAAACAAATAAAGGAGAAAAACTGAATTGTGTTAAGACAAGATGGTCCAAAAACTGAAAAGGGTAATGTGAGGGAGAGAATTTAAATAAATCATAGGAACTGGGGATAAAATTCAGGAAAATAAAATAACAGAACAGATCAAGATTCCTGGAGAAGGAAAGGAATGTTTCTCCTACAGGTGAAACAATTGCATATAACAGGGCAACCCTAAAATTGTACTCCATACCTAGGGCACAAATAAGGTAGAGAACAGATAGGAAAATCTGAGCAGTTAAACATGGCCTGCTCTGAGGATACAGAATAAGTTAGAACATGCATCAAAGCAGAGACTTAACACAAATCCAATAAAAACATATAACCTATGCAAGAGGGCCAAACTCACCTTCACAATTAACTTATCAAAATAATAAGATGTCCACATATCAGTAAAAATTAAAAATGATACTAAGAAACAGAATGATAAGGGTCAACCAAGTAAACAAATTAAAGCATCAGCAGAGATACAGAATTTGGAACATCTAAGTAATGAAGTTCAAACAAACCTCATAAATTAAATTCAAGAAGGTGAAGGAAAATAGGATAGAAATAAACTAATGATAGATGTAGAGCTAAAAATATTAACAAGACATCTGAGCATATAGAAGAATTTGTAATTTTAAAAAGAAACTTAACAGATATTATGAGGTTGAAAGTCACAATAATGGAGATTAAAAATACAATGGAGGAATAAAAAAGCAGATTTGAATGTGAAGAAGAAAAAAATCAGTGAAATAGAAAACAGGAAAATAAAAACCATACATTCAAAAAAAACCCAGAAAATAATAGAAAAAATTGAGCAGTGTTTTAGGGATTTGAGTGACAGCATGAAGCATATAAACATATACATCATGGCTGTCCCCAAATGAGAATAGAAGGGGAAAGGGTCTAAAATCTCCCAACTATTATTAAAGAGATAAGCGTACATGTCCAAAAGTGCAACATACTCCAAATGGAATAAACCCTAAGAGATCTACTTCAAGACACATACAAATCAGAATGACAAAGGCAAAAGATGAAAGAGAAAATTCAGAAAGCAGCAAGAGGAAAGCAATTCATCACATACAAGGCATCCTCTATAAGACTAAGTGTCAATTTCTCACTAGAAACCATGGAGGTGGGAAGGCAGTGGAATGGTATATTTAAAATACTGAAAGAGTAAAAATGCAGGCCCAATGTTTGTTTTTTTCTGGCAAAAAATATTCATAAAAAATGAAGCAGAGTTTAAAATATTCACAGAAAACACAAACTGAAAGAGTACTACAAAATACCTGCCTTACAAGACTTGCTAAAGATAAATTTTCATTTGAAAGGAAAAGACAGGAAAAAGTAGGTTGGAGTAGTGTGAGGAAGTGAAGATTGTCAATAAAGGTAACAAAAGGGCAAATGCAAAACTCAAGCATATTGTATCATCAATAGATAATATTATTATTTAATTTATATAAGAATCAGAATACAATTGAACAAGAAAAAGTGATATTTGCTGATAATAGAATGCAAAATATCAATAGATAATGTGAGGAAAACAATATAAAGTGAGAAAACAGGGATATGGGGAAGAGAATGTGTATGCTTGTGAATCTGTTGGTATGTTTTCAAATTAGAAGGTTATAGACATAAGTTGTGTAATATAAATCCCAGGATAACCATAAGGAAAGTATTTGAAAAATATAAAGAAACAAAAATGAGAAAGAGATCAGTCATATACATCACAAAATATCAAATCCACAGAAAAAGAGGCTGCAATAAAGGAAAGGAGAGACCAAAATGTATAGCATATAAAAACCCAAGGACAAAATGGCTGAATTCAGTACTGACTTTACAGGAATAACACTGAAGGTGAGTGGATTAAAAGCCCCAATGAAAAGATGCAATTTGAGGAATGGATAAAAAAGTATGCTCCAAATACTTTTGTTACAAAAGACTCGCCTTAGACCTAAAGACAGAAATAGTTTGAAAGTGAAAGATTGGAAATATATAATACATGCCAATAGTAACCATAAAAGAGCTGCAGTAGCTATACTTATATCAGGAAAAATAGACTTTTAGTCAAAAACTGTTAGAAGAGACAAAGGATGCTATATATTAATAAAAGGATTGAGCCACCAATATGATACAACAATCAACTATATATGCATCTAACCATTGTGCCCAATAATACATGAGGCAAACACCAGAAAACTGAAGGGGGGAATAGAAAACTCTACAATAATAGTTGGTAACTTAAATAAACCACTTTCATATATAGATAGAACTTCTGGACAGAAGATCAATAAGGAAACAGAATTCAAATAATCTGATAAAGAAACTAGACACAAAGGACATATATAAAACATTGCACCCCAAAACAGTAGGATACACATTCTTCTAAAGTGCTCTTGTATCATTCTCCAGGATAGGCCACATGTTGGGTAAAAAAATAAGGCTCAATAAATTGTAAAATATCAAACTTATACAAAGCTTCATCTCTGATGGAATAAATAACAAGGAGAGAACAAAAATTCAACAAATATATGAAGTTAAATAACACACTCAATCAAACAATGGGTCAAAGAAGCAAATACAAGGGAAATCAGTAAATAACTTGAAATGAATGAAAATAACACACCATATCAAAACTTATGATTCAATATATACAAAATCCACATGAATCTACTAGAAAGATACTAGATAAAATAAATGAATTCAGCAAAGTGGCAGTGTACAAGATCAATATGCAAATTCATGTGGAAAAGCCGGGGACCCTAAATAGCTAAATCATATAGACAAAAACAGAGTTGGAGAACTCACACTTTCCAATTTCATTTGCAGAGCTACAGAAATCAAAACCATGGTACTGAAACAAGGTCATATATATAGAAAATTGGAATAGAACTGAAATGCAGAAATAAAATTATATCTATAGGGCCAATTCAATTTAATGAGAGACTGAAGTCCTCTCAATAGGGAAAGAAATCTCTTCATTAAATGGTACAGAAAAAAAAAAAAAAAAACCCTGGATATCCACAAGAATATGAATAAAAGTGAATCCCTTCACCACAAAATATATGTATAAAACTCAAAATTAATCAATAATCTAAATAAAAGAACTAAAACTACAAATTCTTAGAACAAAATTTTGAGAAATGCCTTCAAGTCCTTGTAATATGCAATGGTTTCTTAGACTTTACATTAAGAGCACAAGCAACAAAGGAACAAAAATAGTTAAACTGGAATTCATCAAAATTAAAAACTTGTGCATCAAAGAACATTATCAAAACACAAAACACAACCTACAGAATGAGAGAAAAATATATGGAAACCATATATCCATAAAGGGTTTAATATTCAAAATACATAAAGAACATCTACAAATCAACAACAAAATGACAAACAATCCAATTTTTTAAAAGGACAAAGGATTCTAATGGATATTTCTCCAAAGATGAAAAGATGATAATAAATAATAAGTACATGAGAAGATGCTCAACCTTCTATGTCATCAGGTAGATGCACACTAAAATCATAGTGAGATATCACCTCACATCCACTATAATAGCTATTATTTAAAAGAATGGAAAATAATTGTTGGCAAAGAAGTGGAAAAATAGGAACCTTTGTGAATTGGTAGGAACCTAAAATGTTGTAGCTTCTGTGGAAAACAGTTTGACAGTTCCTCAAAGAGTTAAACAGAGAAATATCTTATGTAGCAACCCCATTTTACATGGCAGTTTGATATTATTTATGAATCCCAAAAAGAGATATTGATTATGTTTGTAAACTGGTATATTCCTCTAGGCATGAAACCCTTTGATTGTATTAAATTCAAGGTTTCACTTTTCCTTTATTAAATCAAGATTAGGGCTTTGATTCAACCACATCATTAGGGCGATGCAGTTTGAGGCCCTGTCCCCTTTGGGGGTTGTATTAGTCAGAGTTCTCTTGGGAAAGAGAATCAGCAGGAGATATCTGTCAATAATATGAAATTTTAAAAGAGTCTCTCATGCGACTGTGGGGATGCACAAGTCCAGGTTCTGCAGGCAGGCTGCAAACCAGTGGCTCCGATGAAAGCCCGATGAAAGGTTGTTGATGAGTTTCTGGGAGAAGTTGTATGTCCAACGACAAGCTGGGAAATTCTCTCTGAATGTTGAAATCACTTCCGCTTTTAAGTCATTCAATTGATTGGATAAAAGCGCCACCCATTGATGATGTAATCTCCCTGATTGATGCAGATGTATCCAGGCATGGACGCAGTAAACTCACTGATGATTGAAGTCCATAAATGCTCTTGTATTACAATTAGCTCAGTGCTTGCTGGAACAAACACCTGGACACAATTACCTGGCCGAGTTGACACATTAGCCTAACCATCACAGGGGCGATATAAACAAATAGTCCCTCAAGGAAAACAAAGAATAAGATACATGCAGAGGAATCAAGACAGCACTACAGACATGGAAGAGGAATGAACATTTTCCTATTGCCCCTGGAATAGCGATGAGCCTGATAGTCTACAGCTGAACTTGTGAAGAGACTAGAGCAGCTCAGCCCAGAAAGAAATGAACCCTCCAGCCTACAGCTGAAATTGGAATAAGCTGGGCCCACTGAGCCTTAAGAAGAAGAAGGAAGGCTGAACCCTTATTGATGTCAACCACCATCTTGCTTCAATACTTGACAAATGACTTTGGGTGAGAAATTACCTCTTAGAGTACCTTGAGTTGGACTTATTAGGGCTTTGTATATGTAAGCTTCTATCCAAAATATATTCACTTTATAAAAGCCAACAGATTTCTCACACTTTGCGTCAGCACCCCTTTAGCTAACTAATACAATATACAAAATAATTGAAAAGAGGGACTCAGACAGATATCTGTACACCAATGTTCATGGAAGCATTATTCACAATAATGCAAAGGTGAAGCAACTCAAATATCCATTAGGAGAATGGCTAAATAAAATGTGGTATATACAAACAATAGAATATTAATCCATTTTTTTTAAATGAAGTTCTGATATATGCCACTAAATGGATGCACCTCAAAAACATTGTGTTGAGTGAAATAAGTCAGACACAAAGGGACAGATATTATATGATTACACTTATATGCAATAGCTAGAATAAGCAAACTCATAGAGATATAATATAGAGTATAAAGTTACCAGGGAAGGGGCAGGGAGATTGGGACATTATGGGTATAGATATCTGTTTGAGGTTATGGGAAATTTCTGGGAATAGGTGGTGGTGAGGGTGACACACAACAATGTGAACACAATTAAACCTACTTAATGATATGCTTGGTAGTGGTTGAGATAAAGTTTGTTGCAAATATGTTTCTACAATTACAAAAAAAGAAAAAGTGATTAATGAGATAATGGTAATGAAATGCAATATGGTATATGGAGGAGAAAAATTCAAAAGGACATTATTGGGACACATGAAAAAATTGGAATATAGTCTGTAACCTTTGATTTTTTTTATATCAATGTTAAATTTCTTGAACATAATTTCTTTAATTACAGTGGATACATGGATAAACATCCTTCTTAGGAAAGGTACATGGAAGTATTATGTATTCAAGTCATATGATATATACAACCCACTCTCAAATGTTCAGAAAATATATGGAAAAGCAGATGAATGATAGATAAATAAATAGATAGGTAGAGAGTAGATAGATAGGTAGATAGATAGATGATAGATAGATAGATAGATAGATAGATAGATAGATAGATAGATAGATAGATAGATAGATAGAGGATAGTAACATAGATGGACAGGTAGATAGAATGATATGGAAAATGTGCCAAAATGTTAAAATTGGTGAATCTGAGTATCTGGAAGATGGTATGTTGCAGTTCTTTGTATGAGTTTGGTATTACTTTTATAACTTTCATGCAATTTTGAAATTACTTGAAAATAAACTGCTTAAAAAGTGTTTGAGAATCAATTCTTTAGGCAGGAACCTTAGGGTAGAGAAATAAAGGTTTTCAAGTTCTATATGCTTGGTACTTCATGTAACACTCCACAGATCAGAGCATGGACTCAAATTTCAGAAATGCATTTATGATCTCCTGTGATTCCATTGGGCTCACATTAGAATAATGTGGGGAGCCCTTAATTTAAACAATACTGATGCTTGGTCTCCCTGAGACCACTAGACAGGATCTGTGGAGGAGAGACCCATGTGATGGTATTTCCTAAAACTCACCATGTGACCATAATGTAAAGACAGGGTTGAAAACCACTTAGCTAAGATTTGCTTCTCTGGGCCCCACTCTAGCAAATTATTATTTTAAAGCAGGGGTTCTCAACAAGGGGTCCATGGGCTTGAATTGAAATTCCCCTAAAATCAACTATTCTTGTATGGACATGTCGGTGTGGGTTTGATATAGTTATTAAATAATACACCATATAGTGTGGACTTAATAAGGGGTCTGTGGTTTTTATTTGATTGACAAAGGGGTCCATGGAAAAATAAAGGTTAAAAACTCCTGTTCTAAAGTTTTGGGTGGCCATGGATTTGCATCTTAGCAAGTTCCCTGTTGGTGCTGATGCCACTTTCCCTAAAGCACTTATGGATATTGCTAAGCTAGAGAATTCAAGCACAACACAACTGAGTCCCTAATATCCAATAATTTCTTTCAGTACAAACACTGTTGGTTCCCCTGAAGACCACTCACCACTGCTCTGAAAAAATAACATTCTCTGCTGGGACTTTAAAGTTTATGTGAGGCAATAAAAGACAAATATGTCTGAGCAAGCCTGGATTTATGAAACAATATTTACTGAGCTTCTATTTGATCCCACATATGATAGGATGCACTGTGTGTGTGTCACTATGCTGGGAATGCCCTATACATTACGGATGTTAATCCTCATAATATCAGGGAGTTGAGTACTATGTATCCCATTCACATGAGGATATACATGCAAAGCCCTGCCATCTTACCTCTTCTTCTGATTCCTTATCATTGATTTAAAAAATACTCTTATAGAATAGTAGCCAAACACCAATTGATTGGAAAGAGATTTTTGATTGTTTGTGTTTATAATTACTTTTTATAACATGTGGTGCAACTACTGGTTCTGCAGGAATGGAAGATGGATTGCTGGATAGGGGGACTGTGGAAGCACAGGTTTTAATGGGAAAGGTAAAATGAAGGTCTCCAAACATGTTATGCTTTGCTCCTCTTTTTCTGCTTCTGGGTTTCAGAAAATTATAAGCACCTCTCCCGGGTAGGTGGAGCAAGCATCTTCCTAATGTGCTGTTCTTTTACAAGGTTTTCTAAGAATGAGGACCAAAAGGAGGCAGCATGACCTGAGGAGGAGTGTGGGGATGGGAGGAACTTGGCCAGGAGGAAGGGCCTGACTTCCTTCCTCACAGTCTCTGGGGGCACTTCCAGGTTTGCCTTTCCTAAGCCTCCCCTACAAAACCTTGACTCCCAGAGTTTTCATATATTTAAAACTGTTTAGAACACTTTCCCATCTAGTTTGTAAAATAAAATAACAAGCAATTGTTATTAATAACAATTGTTATTAACATACTTATTTAGAATTTTCTGATCCAGTGATATTGAAACTAATATTTTGTTCTTAATAAATAAACAGTGTGAATCCAAAGAACTCTTCATTTCATGAATGGTTCTTTTTAGAGTGATATTGGCTTAAAAATGTAACTGGGTAGAATGAAGTGTCAGTCTTCTGTGCACACACTCTCTGCACTGCACACATAGTACTGAATACATACTTTATGCATTTGTGCTTGAAAGCTCCTGGTTTGTAGGGACCATGGTTAATTGTATGGGCTTTTAGACCTCCTAGAGTATACTTAATTATTTTATCAGGAAATTGGTCCCTATCTCATCTGTGCAACTGTGAAGGAGATGCCTTTTGTGATAGGAGAAGAAAACACAGGATGGCCCACCCCACTTCTCTGAGATCTTTGCAAGAGTAAATCCCCATGTTGGCCTGAATCCAACCCACACACAGCATTCCCAAATGTCTCCAGGATTCCCTGGTACTGGTGAGAGGGCCTCCAATGTGCCCAGATTGCTGCCCCCAGAGAGCTCTAGGAAGGAGAGACTCAGGTTAAGACTAAGTGGCCAGGAGATAGAATGGCCCTGCACTGGTAGAGCAGCTGACCCTGGGTGAGATGTCTCTGCTCAGGCCACTGCAGTTTATGAGGAAGAACAAGAAGCCTGTGCTCCAGGAACCCAGTTTAGAGGGCAGTGTCATATTAGCCATGGCTCTGGATATTTTGGTGGACCCTCACCTTCCACTACTAATGGATCTTGTCATCTCCTCACCCTGCATCAAGGCAGGGCCTAGGCCCTGTAGAGAGCTGGTTTAATCTCATGTTGGTGTCAATGCTTATTTGTACTAAAGATTCTGCACTAATAACCCATCAGGGCTACCTCACACAGCCTCAGGTCACTGGACAGGATCTGGTGAAACTTGGGGTTCCACCCAGTAAGGGTCTTTGGTTTCATGAAGTCAATTTTGATCTCTCAAATTCCAGACAATGTCTCTCTCAAGTTATTTCTTCATCCTCACAAAGAGATCTGGCCACATCTCATGAATAACATGGCCCCAGTAATTATCAGACAAGTGGGTACTGGCTTGAGTGCTGCTGGCCAGAGCCAGTTGTGTGGATACTTCATGACCACAGCCGGGGTGTGATGGCTCAGGAAGAGTGTCCTCTTCTACCTTCCCGAACTCCAAAATTGACCCTCTGGCCTCAGCAAGGGAACCTATCCCTTACACAGACTGGCAAAATAAAATAAAAATACTGACTACAGGGACACATGGGGAATTCCTTTGAATTACATTATTTTCTCCTTGACCTTGGAATGATTACTTAACTCCCCTAGCTTGTATTCTTCATCTCTAAACTGTGGATACTTTCTCCCTTATTATTTTCTGTCAATCATTTAATCAATATTCATCAATTGCTTCCTAAGTTCCTATGTGCTCCCCTGGAAATATGGCAGTGATCAAGGCACATTTTTTATGCTCCTGTCATTTACCTCTAATGGGCACAAGACATGCACATGCAAGGATCAAGCCTTTCAGAACCAACCTGCAGAGTTCACATGTGCAGAAGTGGAGGTATCCCTCTAGGATCCCACTTCTCCTCTTCTATATATGTAAAATACACTGTCCTCTTCTTGGGTTTGGGAAATGGAGAATAATTTGTCCTTATGTTATGAATTCCCATCATCCTTTCAGCAACCCTGGACATTTATGACTAACCAGTTCCTCTGGTCCTTGTGAAAGGGGCTACCCTGAGTTTTGGTCATTTCCTGTACTTTAAGACAATTGGTGGGAGAGGGCTCTTTATTGAGAATATTGTATTGTCCTTTCCCTTCTTTGTCACTCAAATCCATGTCACCCCTTCTTTCTCCCAGGTTGCCAGCAGTAACCTTGATATCCTGGCAGTTGATGCCCACCTGGGCTGCTCTGTACCCAACAAAAGTCATCCCCTTCTATTTTCTGTTTTGGATTTTCACCTAAGCCATGTGTTCTTCACACTCTTGACTCCACAGCAGTGGAAAGGAGCAGAGGTTGGCTACTGTAAACATTCTGTTCTGAAGGTGAGCCACAGGCTAAATCTTGTTTGGGAATGATGAATGTGTCCCCATTTCCAGATAAGGGTGTGAGCTGAGATCTTTTCTGAAGGTGATGGGTGAGGGGGGCTGCACTGCCTTGGACACCTTGTCAAAGGAAGCCAGGCCCTTAGTTCTGTGTGGGCTCCCATTCAGGTTGCCATCTTGGGTGTTACAGCAGGAGGAGGGAAACTGGACAACTGGTTCTAATGGGAAAGGTAAGGTTCTGCTCTAGTGGATCCTGAAGACCACCAGGTGGTGGATTCAGGGTTGGAATTGCAGGTTTATTTCAGAGAAAAGCAACAGCAGGTGACAGGAGGGAGGAGGCAACATGTTCCAGCCAACTGAATGCACATGTGCATGTATTTGGGTTCTTCCCAAATACCATAGTCTATGCAGCAGTTTCAGGTTGAGGATTCAGATGTGATGTAGGATACAGTTGAAGTAGCTGGTTGCCTTCCTGTGAGGTGACTGTGGAGGAAACCTGGGCAAATGATGCTCTAAGAAGGACTGGCAATCTCTTGATAGGCAAAGGGACCCTGTCTTCCATGTAGATTCTGCATAATTTGAGGTTTGTGCATACAAGGCTAGAGTGTGAGATCAAAATCCATGGGCATCTTCCAGGATTTCTCTAGAATAGGGCCTGTTGATGCCTTATGGATTTATAAAGGGCAGGATGATACTAAGCAGCCCATCCCAGAGCCCTGGTATTGCCCTGGGTGACATAAAAATTGCATTCAGGTCCCCGAGGGGCTGCCTTCCAAAACCTATGTGTGGAGAAGTGGAGGTGGCTCGGGCAACTGAGCTCCCACCTACCACATGGGAGGTCTGTGGCTCAGTCTCAGTGCCTCCAAAAGAAGATAGCAATTTGGCACAATGGGCAGGAGCGGCAAGATGACACAAAAAGAGACAAAAGAAAACATAATGAGAGACACAACAAAGCATGGAGAAGAGATATCTGGTGCCTCCTAAAGAAAATGAGCAAGACAGCAAGCTGACATGATGGACAGGTGTGGCAAGCTGATGCAACAAGATGATGCAGCAAGAGACACAAGAAGAAAAAACATACTGAGAGACAAAACAAAGCAGGGAACAGAGGTTGCTCAAGTGATTAGGTGCCTCCCTGCTACATCAGAGATCTTGGGTTCAGTTCCCAGGGCCTCCTAAAGACAGCACACAGCAAGTGCAAACAAGGGGGTGGGGAGAAATAAATAAATAAAATAAATCTTAAAAAAAAACTTATGTGCACTTGTGTGAGAGACTAAGCCGGCAGGAAGGAGGAGGAGAAATTGTGGCAGGGGGCAGGTAATCAAGACTTATGGAGTGGACTGCTCTGGTTTGCTGGAATGACTCATTTATACAACAGATACTGGTCCGTTTGCATTTTAACACTGAGCTCAGGCCTGTAAGTATTTGGTCTGCATGCTCATGTTGGTGGAGGGTTCATGTTGCTGCAGGAAATTCTGGACCTGTGAAGGAAGAGCCACTCTGCTGCTCTAGTAGGATGTATGGGTTTGGGGGAGGTACATGATTCAAGATGAGTTTTGTCATTCAGGTCTCTTCTCAATCCCAAGCCTCTTGGATTCCTTTCACTAAGATCCCACACTGCTAAGGAAATAAGAAGATATTAGGCCCCAAAGCTGGGCCTTTGGGGATAACCAGAGATGTAGAGAAAAAAAACCTTTAACAGAATTTTCATTTATTATGTCTGCAGACAGGAGCCAAGGTTGGACTGAAGTGATTCAGACCACACTCCATGTGCTGTGGTTTTACTCTTGCTTAAATACCTAAGTTACTTCTTAACATTTGCTTTGATTATGCATTAGCTTATATGCATATGGATGAATATACATCACTAGTTATATAATTGTATGATTAGTATGTTCAGGAAATCACAGTTGCACATACAATACATGATCAAAAAAGCAGTGGCTAACTAAAACCCAGAATGAGGATTTTAATATGTTAATTAAGCAAGTTAAAGTGAGGACAGCCAGGGTTTTCTTCTGTGCAGGTACAGCCAGCCAGTTGAAGCTGATTTTTATACTTCATTGCTTCAACAGGATGTTCCTGATCACAAAAAATGGAATTTGGCATCAAGAGAGGGTTGCATCTCATTACATTCTAATTTACATATGATTCCTCTGTATCCTACCAACAGGGAAAGAAACAAGTCACTTTCAGGTATTTGGTCATTCTACATCTATCAATTCCCTCCTTCTAGTTTTTGGCAATAATCTTATTGCAGGGGAAAGGGATGGATCTAAGGTCTTCTGTAACTGCTTTCCACTGACACTATGGGCGTTGATCTCTTGAGAAACTATTATAAGAGGGTGGTCTGAGGAGGAAAAGTTGGTCTGTTAGAGTTTTCAATTGCTTTTGAATAAAGCATTGCATGCGTGACATGAGTATGGGTGCAACTGCCAAAAGAATTAAGATAACAATTAACAAAGGGGAGAAGCCACTTGGTGAAGCTGGATGGGTTTTAGAAGGAAAAATTATTTCCCCATGTTATGAGGTTATTGGCCTTGTTTTTTAGTTCATCAATGTTTTCACTTCTCTGGAGAGATAGGTGGCTAACTATAAGGATGTGGTTGCAATTTCAGCAGATGCTGTGATCCCTGAGAAGGTAAAAAAGGGATTAATTGGGTTGCTTTCTTTGATTATTTGTGGTGTTATATGATTTGGGGTTTATTTTTACAAAAGTTTGTTGAATTTTGTTTAATTAGGTTCTTCTAGCCACTGCTTTCAAGGTGCAGACTAACTGAAGCATTCCACAGTATAGCTAGGCCGGGTATTACTTGATATTGATTTGTATAAATTTACACAGTACCAAAACTTGGTTCTATTGTAGAGGTTTTGGATGATTTACAAAATAGGTATGAAGGATGATTAACATCTTCCCTTAGGGCTATTTATTGGTAGGTTCTGTAAGAGAAAGAGCAGAATTAGTATCTGGTGGAGTTTTTTCTTTTTGAAAAGGAAATGCAGGTTCCCAAATGGCTCCACTTTATATTTCTCTTTATGCTCAGGTGTGGTCTCTGGTTCAGGACCTCCTTTATTTACTGGATCTGACAGGTAGTAAGGTTTTTTACTCTATTTTGATGAACCTAGGGCTTAATTCTCTGTAATTAAAGAATGAGAGGTAATAATGCTGTGTAGGGTCATTCCCATTTTGTTTTAAGTTAATCTTTAGGATGTTTATGGGGAACAAAAGGGGCAGATTATGCTGGTTTAGGGGAGTTTATGAGGAGGGTTTTAATACTATACATTTTCTCCTTTTAAATTTTTTAGTTTCCTTCAGTGATATTAAAAACTGGTTTAGGCATAAAAGGAGTTTACATAGATACACATAGATCCCCAGTGGGAATTGGAGACTTCAGATTATTAATAAAGATTTTTACTAGCATTTTTGTATAAACTGGTCTTACAAGATTTTGGGTGACTATTTCCCATGGGTTTAAGATTCCTAACCAGTGAGGCTACCTTGGCCAGCACTATGGCCAAGTGACCTTATTTTCCCAGTTTCTATGGTGTAGCAGTTTGGCAGTTTGATGTAATTATGAATTCCAAAAATAGATATTGGATTATGCTTGTAAACTGATCTGCTAATCTGTGCATGATTAAGTTATGATTAGGGCATTAACTGGGACATGTCAGTAGGGTGTTGAGCCCCACCCCTTGGTGGGGAGGGATTCAAATATAAAAGGCATGGCAAAGAACAGTGTTGGAGCAGTTTTGATGTTGGAGTTCTGGCAAGGAAGGAAAGAAGGCCCTGGGATAAAGATGAGCCATTCACCTGAGGGTCAGAGCTGACCTTGTGGAGAGAAGCAAAGCCTAGAGAGCCTCATCATCTACAGCTGACATTGTGGAGGAAACAGAGGAGCTTAGCTCAGAGGGAAATCCAGCCCCAGGAAGAAAGGAACCCAAGAAGCCTGAACCCTGGCAAAAGTAGGCAGCTGTCTTGCTCCAACACGTAGCAATGGACTTTGGTGAGGGAAGAAATTTACACTTTATGGCCTGGTAATTGTGGACTTCTACTCCAAATAAATACCCTTTATAAAGACTAACCGATTTCTGGTATTTTGCATTAACACCCCTTTGGCTGACTAATACATATGGTTTGAGGCATAGGCAACAATAGATTATTAATACTTTCCCTTTTGGGCTGAGGTGTTCCTGGCCCTTTAATTCATGTTTTCAATGCTTGAATTGGTCTTGCTATTAGCATTTTATTTGGAGTAGGAGCTGTAGCCTGAGGTGCTGAATTTAAAGAGGTTAAGGTTTGATATATTTTCTTAGTCCATTGTTGTATAGATCTTTTATTGCCTTTTACTTGTTACTTTAAAAGGCCACTTATACTTTTTATAAGACTTGTACCAGTGGGGTTATAAGGTAATGGAAAGTTTAAACAATATTTTGACCAATAAATGGAGTTTCTTGGTTACTGTTAACTTGGGGCTGGCACCCTTTATAGGCCACTTACTTGTTTTGATAGTGAACAGCAGCTGGTTGTTTACAAGAGTTCCATGGCAGTATCTGTTGCAGTGAAAGCACACCTTGTAGAGGGGATTGATGTAATTCCTTTGCCATCATGCTATTGAACTTTGTTTTTGGTTAATTGGCCCATCTGGTGAGGTAATTGTTGCAGTTGTAGTGAGCATGATGGACACTCATGGGTGATGTCCACAAACTGCTGGTTAGTAACTGCTGCCACAGGTTCTGGTAGCCATGATATCTGCCTCTCTTATGGAGCCACTCTACTGTTTCTTGGGTCTCAATGGCATGGTTTCAGATTTTCATGAGGATATCTGTCTTAACATTACCAAGAGGGATGTTAGAGGAGTAGGTAGGAATGTGAAAGACAGTTACCTGTCATTGCTGGCAGGTGTCCCATATGTCCTTCCAAATATTTCTCCCCCACAGAGGGTCACCGACAAGAGTTCATTGTTTCTGTCTAGTTTCTAGTAGCTGAGATTCACCTCTGGATAGGGATGGCAGTTTTCCAAGTGACCAGACAATATTGGGTTAAGCTTTCTATTTGCAACAGGGCATGGCATTCTGTACATAGTTTTTTTCTTCAAGGGATAATATCATAATTTGACCCACTTCCACAATTGGGACTAAAACCCATCAGATATTTGCTTAGAATGTTGCCTCTGCCACAAACCCCACCCAAAGTTAATATTGGCACTGGTTACATCCAATTTACAGGGTAAGTTAGGGTTCATTCTCCTTTACTTCTTGAGTCTGTGCTATTTTTTTTTTTCTTTACTTTTTAAAAGCAGCTTGCTTGGGGTCTTCCACTTCCATGTACACCTTTTTTTTTTATTAACACACACAATGGTTTTAATATTTGAGCTAAATGAGGGATGAAAGGTTTCTAGTACCCCCCAACAACCCCAAAAAGGCCATTAATTGTTTTGTAATTTTCAGACACAATAAGATTAAGGTACAAAAACCTATTTTGATAAAACAGATATAGTGTTTTGTATACTAACATAAGTGCTTATTTAATTTTTGACCATTTGAATAGTTTTTAAAAATTTATTTGTTACTTTAATATTACCATCTAGAGGTATACACTGAACAAACAGACAAACACAAAAGGGTTAAGTTACAAAAATAGAAACATAAATTTACCACTTTGATTTATAATTCTTACTCCTTTGGTATGGTTCTTTCCAAGCTTTCCATCATGTCACATCTTTGATTTTTACTGCTTTTAAGATCTTTGACTGAGGGATGAAGGGGACTCACATAACATTAACTCACAACTTTTTAGTTTCTTTACTTTTTCACAATTCCAAGGAGATTTTAACACACCGGTCTTGTGCCCATTTTTTGTGCTGTTTACAAAACAAGTTTAATTTCACTATAGTCTTAACATTTAAAGATTTATTTTCTGGCTAAGACTCTTTGTTATTTAATCTGTATCTAGGTCAAGTTTCATTACAAAAAATAACTAATTTATGCTTCTGTAACCCAGATCCACCAGATTGAGAAAGAGCACAAAGAAAACAAATGTATGAAAGGCAGTGAGCTTCCCCTTTAAGGGAGCAAGGGAGTGGGACTCAAACCCATGAAGCCTTTTCCACTACCACAAAATCTTCACTATCTTTGTGAAGGTAAACTAAATGCTAACTAACAGACAAAGCCAAAGAGAAATAGTAAAACTGAAACCAAATACTAACTTATGGTCAGCTGGAAGGGAAAAAAAAAACAGAAGTAATAAATAAAGGAATGAATTCTCCTGCCAAAAGAAGGAAATGAACCAGTTCTCTGTCCTAACCTCACGAGCCAATTCCATTGGTGACTGGAAAGGGACTTCACCTTGGATAACCCCTGAGTCCTCATGAAAATCCCAAGTGGCTGCTGGAGTCAGGGATGTCCCAGTGTGGACAACACCCTCTGCAGCCCACCTTGGAAGCATTCTCTGGTTACAATTTTTATTTATTTTAGTCCCAGTGGAGTCACCAACTTGTTAGGCCCCAAAACTGGGCCTTTGGGGATAATCAGAGATTTAGAGAAAAAAAAAAACTTTAACTTGAGAGTTATGTAGAACTTACATTTATTACATCTGCAGACAGCAGCCAAGGTTGGACTAAAGCGATTCAGGCCTGACTCCCTCTGTTTTGGTTTTACTCTGGCTTAAATATCTAAGTTACTAATTAGCATTTTCTTTGCTTATGCATTAGCTTTTATGCTTTTGCATGAATATACATAGCTAGTTATATAATTGTATGATTAGTATGTTCAGGAACTCATGCTTACACATACATTGCATGATTGAAAAAGGGGTGGCTAAATCCACCCTAGGGTGGGAATTTTAATAAGTTAATTAAGCAAGTTGAAGTGCAGAGACCCAGGGGCCTCAATAAAGCAATACTTTATTGCTTCAACAGGATATTCTCAACCACAAGAAATGGAATTTGGCACCGAGAGGGCTGTCTCTCATTACCTTCTAATTTACATATAATTCTTTCCTTTGTATCCTAGCAACAGGGAAAGAAGTTACTTCCAGGTATTTGGTCATCCTACATCCATCAAAGGCACTAGAAGAGAAGAGACAAAAAAAATGAAAGATAGAGATCTAAAGATCTAAAGATGCAGTTGGTAAGGTGATAAGTTTTATAACCATTTGCAATGAGCAAGTTAACAATTATACCCCCACAGTTAATGTATATCATGATAATGCAGCAATCCCATGTCTCAGAACCACCTGCGTAATCCACATATAAACATGATTACCAATCCATGTGCATTATATACATAATAACATGAGAAAGGTAGACATAGTCAACTCTTTAAATATATAAATATGTCGTGTGTCAATAGATATAATTCATTGAAAATTACCATGGAATAGGATGTTGCATCAGGGAATGAGGTATGAACATATTTCCTTAATAGCTCATTGATTTAGGAGAGCAATTTAAATTTAAAGTAAGCCAAATATGAATATATTATGTAAATATTGAACCTAGGAGTGTATGTTACATATATTGATATATATGTATATATATTTATGCAATTTCTGAAGCAATTTCATATATACTCTAAAATTGCTGAAAAATGTGGCCACATCTCATACTGATGAAAATTATGTAGAGATCAATGTATCACTAGTATAGTGATTTATGAACCTTTTTTGTTTTATATTTTATCATTAAATTTGCTCCCATTTATTGGGAAATGACACAACTTACCACAAATTGAGCAGTATAACACAGCACATTTATTTTTTCACAATTTGTGGGTCAAAAGTTCAGGCTAGGGAAGTGGCTCAAGTGATTGAGCTCCCACCTACCACATGGGAGGTCCCAGTTTCAGTTCCTGGTGCCTTCTAAAGAAAACAAGCAAGACAGTGAGCCGATGCAATGGGCAGGTGTGGAGCTAACACAAGATGATGCAAAAAGAGACACAAGAAGGAAAACATAATGAGAGATGCAACAAAGTAGGGAGTGGAGGTAGATCAAGTGACTAGGTGCCTCCCTCCCACATGAGAGGTCCCACATTCAGTTCCTGGTGTCTCCTAAAAAGAAGACCAGCACACAACAAAACAGACACAGCAAAATGCAAAAACATCAATGAGGTGGGAAGACATAAATAAATAAAATAAATATTTTTTTTAAAAGTTCAGGCTTGGAATGCTGACTGATTGGCATGAGTCTCTGATTATGGTCTCACAAGTCTCAAATCAAAGTGTCAGACAGCCTTTTCTCTTATCTGGTGCCTCTGGGGTTGGGAGAATCTGCTTTCAGGATCATTTAGTTCGTTGGCATAATTCATTTCCTTGTCACAGTTTCTACATCTCCCCTCCCATCTTTAAAACCAGTAAGAACATGTTAAATTCCCCATGATGAATCAAATCTCTAGCTTCCTTTTCTGTCTCATCTTTCTGAATTTTTTTCCAGCTTTGAGAGCTCATGTATTTATATTGGGTCTCCTGAGATTTTCCATAATAGTCTTCTTACCTTTATTTTCTTTTTAAATAATTCAAAACAATGGAAATTTATCTTAAAGCTCTGGAATGAAAAGTCAAAAATCGGTCTCACAGGGGTAAAGTCAAACCCATGGCATTTCTAGTTCCCTCTGGAGGCTCTGGGTGAAAATTGATTTCCACACCTTTCCCAGCTTCTAGGAGTCACCTTCACACCTTAGGTCATGACCCCTTCCTACAAAACTTCAAAGCCATCAGAATAGCATTTCCTCTCCTCCTTGACCTCTGCTTCCACCCTCACATCTTCTTTCTCACTCTAAGTCTACTGCCTCCTTTTTTTTAATCAGTCTTCTTTTTAATCACTGAAATTCAGTTTTTATAAATTCTCTTAGAAAAATTCAGGTAACTAAGGTTTTGGGGGAGAACAATTTTTGTACATGAAGAACTCTATTACATGCTCCATTTTTCTGCAAATAACTATTGGCTGGCTTAACAAACACTGTCAAAGAAATAAAGTGGGTTTTTTTAAGCCACAAATCACTTCATTTATATTTACAAACAAACAAACAAACAAACATGAATTTCTCTTTATTAGGAGGACTTAGATATTTAAACATTAAGGCAGTGATGGTTCTAAAATGTAATGAAATTCTAAGTTAAGGCTTTGTTTGGAAACCCATACATATAGGCAACTGTGACCACAGCAAACTCTTTTTATCTACTGAATAGAGCTCATCCGCCCACGATATACGATCTTTACCCATTACCAACACTTCCTCTGTTTGATATATGGAATATAAATTTGTAGCAACACCACTATTTTACTTTTTTTTAAACAAATCAGTTTTAGTGATACATTTTTATAACGCATACAATTCACCCAAAGTGTAATATCAATGGTATTTGGCATAATCACATAGTTGTGCATTCATTACTTTGATTTTTGTTTATTATTATTATTGAAATAATGAAAATGCTTTAATAATGATTGAAGTGCTGAACCATTTTACTTTAAATAATTATTAGTCCCCTTGCAAACTTTTCTTTTGAAGATTTTTCTCTCAGTAGCACAATCATATGCAAAAGAAGGGATAAAGCATGTCTTTGTAAGCTTAGAACACTTAGAAACTGCATGGATTCTTGCTTTTCTGAAAGATGGCTAACAGTTAAGCAGGATCTCCAAAATACAGAAAATCCCAAAAGCATACTTTATCATCCACCTATCTCAAAACAAAACAAAAAAAATGTTCTTGATGATTGAAACAATAGGTCTTTATTCTCTCTATTTTCTTTGAAGAAGCTTGTTTGGTATAACTTTCTTTAAAAAAAAATAAGGGAAAATGCAGACTACTGTATTTTAGGTAGTTCTATTCTGTAATTGCTATCCTCAAGGCACAGAAAATACCTTTGCCAGACTGGAGTTTTTCAGAAATCATTAAAGGAAAAGGAATTAATGGTAGATGAAAGAAGGTGGGTTACTTTAAAATAATTGCAGATTGCATTCTTGCCTTATTATGCTTAGAAGAAGTGCCACATATTGAAATTTAGGGGGAAGCATCCTTTAACATTCCCACTTAGAAAAACATACAGTGTGATAAAGCTCAGATCCAACCTGGGGGTGCATGTTGGAAACAACTCTGGGACACCACTCTAAACTATTCTTATGGTAGATAACAGGATGTTAGTAGGGTACACCCCAGTTTTTCCATGGCATGGATGACTATTATTTCAATTGGGTGGATCACTATTTATGCATAAGGCCTTGTTATGATTCCTTTACACAGTAATTTTACAGCCATGGTCCTCTTGTGAATAAAATACTGTACACATACATTGGTATCAATAATAGCTCATGTAGAGAAGAGATGGGATTGACTACATGAAAACTATTTCAAAATTTTAGACAGCTACAGTTCTCCTTTGTGTTTTCAAGTCAGAAGAATGAGATGTTAAAGCATATGAAGCCATAGCAGCATGAGTCTCAAACCACATAAGCATTGCAGTTTAAATCCACTTTAGATGTTACTATCAAAAATAGGAATTTCTCACAAGCACTGTTAAAAATATATTTTAGATATAATTTAAGTATGTTACACTCCCACTAAAACATTTTAAAGATTTGAATTTTGTACCCTAGTACCTGCTAAACGTGGCATCAGCTAAATGGTTAATATTGCTTTTAAAGGTAGAAAATACATTTATTTTAGATGGAAAGACTAGCTTTGAAGAAGCAATGGTAAGCAACACAAAGCAATCATTTTTAGATTAACATCATACACTTTATAATGCACTCACATTTATGAACAAATTTCATGTTTACAAGTACAAAAGGCAAAGAAATGCAAAGAATCTAAGCAACTGCATAATCAACTCCATTCAATAGTTAAAACAGTTGTCATAGCTCCCCATTTTCTAAACCCAGGAGAAAATTTTAAATGCCATTGTTAAGTGCATCCAAGAACGGGAGGGCAAGCAAAAAACACACGAGGAGGAAAAGTATAACAGTCCATACCAGGCAGCAGCTGTGCAGCAGTCAATCAGCCAGCCTTCAGGCTGCCCTATTGGTTTTTATTATCTCATTCTTGGCATACAATGACAAATTGATACAACGGGAAGCATAACATGTCAATCAGGTTATATAAAATGTCAATTAGATTATATAACATATTATGTTATTGTTCTTCAACTGTCCTCAACCCCAGGATTGTTTAGAGAACAGTTGCTTCAAGCTAGGTTTTTCAGCTACCTTTGGTTACAGGCCCAAGATTATGTGGAGATGGGGGCCACCTCATTGGCACCAACAGCCAGCTGCCTGCAGCTGGCTAGGGCTGAGGCCATCACCCAAATTTGACTATCCTCACAGCCATCCATCACATGGACTTCACTTTTAGAAGTTGAAGACTGTGTAGTTCTGCTTATGCCTGAGTTTCCACTGAACTGAACTGAGACTCTATCATGTTCCAGGCCAAATCAGCTAGAAGGAAGTCTTCCTTTGCTGTTTGTCTTTCATGGTTGGTGAAAAACAAATTTCCCTGGGTTTCAAAACCAGAATTCATGGTCTGTATTTCCGTATTGTTCAATTGAACTTGCTTTCGGGAGCAGGTAGGTTTTTAGCAGTGGAAATCCCTTCTCTTTGAGTTTCTGGGAAAGATTAATCAGTGGAAATCCATTCTAATTTAGTTTCTGTGTCAGATAAATGGAAAAGCTAGAGTGTTTCAGAATACAGCATAGAGGCAGATGAGGGCTGTTGCCTAAAATGAAGCTTAGGGCTGTATCAAACATTTCAAGTCCTAAGAAGTTAGCAATTCCCCTACAAATAAAGGACTGAACAGAGGTGTCTGCAATAAAAAGTCAGTTTGGGTTTTTATGTCCAGGGAGCCCATGACTGGTTCAGTGTTCATATTGCTAAGTTCACTCTCTTCTGTTTGAGTTTGGATATTTGAGGCCAAAAAAACACACTTCAATATCAACATCTCCTCTAGGATTCAGGGTTGGGCCAGATGGGAGCTGTGTGTCAGGTCCAGTGTTCATGTCAGACAAAAGGCTGCAATTAGCCACTGTCTGACATGGCAGGTTACTTGATAAGATGTTTACTAAATTGCTTAATATGTCTATAGCTTGGGTCTGATTGTTGGTCATATTTTGCTAAGTAAGCACACTATTCTGTTCACTGAAGTTTGTAAATGGTGCAGACTTCTCAATATCTTGATTTAATGTCTTAGAATTGTTCTGTGGTAACAAACCATGCATTACAGTTTCTGCTATCAAACTGTTGTTTATAATATTTCCTGTAGAAACACTGTATGATAAGTGGACAGTCTCAAAAATGTCTCCACACATCACTGCTTGGTCCCTGTGTACCTGGTAATTTTTGGAACTTTGTACTCTGCTGGTTTGATTCTCTGGAGATCCCACCTGACTGGAAGAGGTATCCATTTGAGCAGCTATCAATGAAGTTACTTTTGAATTGGGCAACAATGTTTGAGTGTGAGTACCTAATGGGAAGTGAAACTTGAGAGCCAAATATCAAATCAGTTTGAGAACAAAATGACACAAAGGAATCAGGGGCAGGTCACTGTGCAAAAATCATAAAGCTTTGTGAGGTATAAAGATAGCTTTGTCTGCACATTGATTGAAGAAATGCTGTTCTTCTGACATGTGTCTCCTAGTTGTTGTAAAGTAGTAGGTGGACTTTTACCCAATTCACTTCAACACCTATACTAATTGGCTCACCTGCAACAGGATTCACAATCATTGAGAGAGGTAGGATCTCCTTAAGAGAGCAAGCCTCTGCATCTAGGACTAATCAGGGAAATTATAGACAAAGAAAGTAAATGGACAGCACCTGTGGCTGAGCCTTGATTGACACCCACAACCATAGGCTGGACTGAGAGACCTACAGACTCCCCTTGTCCTCCAGTCCCCAGTGGACAGTATCCATACATCCACCCATGCCTCAGGTCCCTTGGGCATATTCTTGGCCAGTACTTTCAAGAAACCATGTGGCACTTTTAGAAACTCCATGGCCCCTCTGCAGACCAAGGAAAAACAACAAATTGCCCAGGAAACAGACAGGCAGGCAGGCAGACAGGCAGACAGGGAGACAGACATATCCCAGGGGCTCATCCTGCACAGGACAGCATGTTTTGGAATGGAAGTCACCAAGAGAGATGAGAAGCAGCTGCTGCACATCCTCCAACATCAGCTAATTCCCAGCCTGGAAGCTGCCTCCCTGGTCCTCCTTCCCTCTGTCAGAGGGCCCATGCTGGTTGCAGGCCAACCTTGTACCAAGATTTCTTCACCAGGATGAAGGGAAAGATGACTGAGTGGCCTGCTCTAATGGAGCTTAGAGTTGTGTGGATGGAGACCTCTGGGAAACAAAGTAGGTAGTCAATCTAGCTGTTGGCAAGGTTTGCAGAGGGAGGACTCACTTGCCAGGGAGAAGTCTGAATTGTCCCCAAAGAAATAGCCCATTGGGAAAAGGAATCTCCAAGAGATAGGAAGTGTCTGACAGTTTCCTGAGATCTTGGAAACAGCACAGAATGTATTTATTCCAGTCACACTTGGAAGGATCCTCAGGAACTCTGTGATCCTCTAGGGCAGAATCCACTGTGGAACAGAGGCTTAGTGGGGAGGTGCCCAGTGGGGGTGGGGAGTGGGGGTGAGGCAGAGCAGGTAAGGGTTTTCAGGGGGTGGAGTGAGGTGTTGGGACAGCACCACACCTACCCCAACTGCACCCCCAGTGTCATATTGCCTTTCAGAGGAAGCCTGCCTTCAGCAAATGCACAGGAGGTGGGAGTCGAGGCTCCACCCACTGCATAAGGCTGTGGTGGCTGCTGGCACTCAGGAAATTGCAGGGAGACTCTGGGGGCCTCTCCTTGCATGCCCCTCAAGATCTGCCTGTAAAAGGCCATCCCAGTTCCCAGCTCCAAGAGCATTTCCTCCCAGGTGATGATGCCTTCAAAAGACCTGCTTCCAAGCCCACTTCCACCAGTCTCCATTGTAGCCCTTGGCTGAGGTTTCTTGTGATAGTTGACAGGATGGATCCACTATTTGGCTCCTACTGCTGAGTTGAACAGATGCCCCATTGCACAGTGAGTGTGTGTTGCTTGAGTGTGCACAGGTGGGCCAGGCAAGGCCTTGGTGCCAGGAGCTCCCCAACCCTATCCCTCCAGGTAAATGTTGGCTTTCCACCTTGGGTGGTTCCAGTTGGGCCCTGAAGGCTGAGAATGGAGACTGGCCTGGAACAGTTGACTCATCCTAAGAAGACCAGCAGCAGGAGTGCCATGGCCTCATGGGTGGGAGGATAATGTGTGGGAAGGGTGCACCTTATAAGAAGATCAGTGTGGGGATGGCTTGGCCAGGGCTCCCTAGAGGAGAGATGTTCCTGAGTGTTGGCTAAAAACAAAGCTTTGGATGCCCTCCCCAACCTATCCTGATGCATTCAGTCAAGTCTGCTAGGTGGCTGGGCCCTGCCCAGGCAGGTTGCCCAAGGACATACTAGGAAGGGCATTAAGGGCTGCGCAGCTGCCCACTGGGCAGGCCAGCAAGGGGCACTTGCAGTTCTGGTTGGATGGTTGGGGAAAGCTCGGTCCTGGCAGGTGTGTGTGGGAAAAGCATGTTGGCTGGGAATGGGTGTGTGTGTGGTTGATGGGTGGGGGTAGGGGGCTTTCCAGGGACTGAGCCAGGCTGGACAGGGTGGGACAGTGCAGAGGGCCTGAGGTCACACCCTCCTGAGGATACCTGACCTGGTGGGATGTCAGAAGCCAAGCAGAGGCAGGCCTCTTTGGAAACTGCCTAATATAGTGCCTGGTGCCCCAGGGAGCCCTTGGCCTCTGGTCTGCCATATGGGTAGCTGAGCACTGTCAGGGCCATCTCAATGCCTGTCCTGCCTTCTAGCCTCAGCCCTGGCCCTTGATGTGGGTACATTAGCCAAGAGTGAGGCATACCATGGTGACCAGGGCACCCAGGAAGCTGGTGGTGGTGAGCAGGATCCAGCAGACTGGAACCATTCTCTAGGAATTCACCACTAGATCTGTCCCACAAGCAATGCTAATGGGAGCTTTTCAAACTGAAATGAAAATACACTAGAAAGTGCTACAAAACAGCCTAAAGAAACAGTGACCTGCAGTAAAGGTAAACATTTGGGTAATTGTAAATGCCAGCATTTTTGTATTCTATTGTTTGGTATGTAACTTCACTTGTTGCTTACTATAAGTGCTAAAATACAAATGCATAAAAGGTAATGATAGGGAAGCGGATGTGGCTCAAGTGGTTGGGCATCCATCTACCACATAGAAGGACCTGGGTTCAATCCCTGGGACCTCCTGGTAAAATTAAAAAATAGAAGACAAGCAAGTGAGCTGGTCCCACATGCGGTGAGCTGAGCCACACAGCAAATAATGACACAACAAAAGAGAGATACATGGGAAAGTCAAGGCAAGATTTGCCAGAAACCAGGAACTGCAGTGGCACAAGTGACAAGGTGCCTCTCTCCCACATCAGAGGTCCCTGGATTTGAATCCCGGTGAAGCCTGGAGGAGAAAAATGATAAGAGAAGGCAAGAAACAGACACAGAAGATCACCCAGTGAATGGACACAGACAGCAAGTGGGGGAAGGGGGAACTCATAGAACTCTACACCAAAAAGAAAAAATAAAGTCAATAAAAAAGGTAATGATAAAGCAAGGCTTTTGCATTTAAAATGTACAAACATGTAAGTGGTAAGAAGTACAAAAAAATGATGAGGGTTCAGAGGTTTATAGTATACATGCATGCTATTGAGGTTAAGTATTTATCAAAATTAAGATAATTGTTATATATTTAATATGTTAAATTTTAACCCCATGTTAAGCACAAAGAAAACAAATTAAAAACATATTCAGATAGAAATGGGAAGGCACTCAATATGGTACAACACAAGAAAGTGAATTGATATTATATATAAATGAGTGTTCCAAGCAGGAAGGGATGTAAAATTACAGCTTCTTACCAAACTGAGAGGAATACATCAGACCAAAGAAAGACTCAGACAAGTTCAGCTTGGTGAGCAAAGAGCATTTAATAGGGGACTTATATGGGGCCTCATCCTTATTGATCCAGAAGGGAGACCCTCTCTCTTGAAGAGTCTGATACTGGTCATGGTATAAATCCTTATCTGTGGCAGCAGGCAGAAAGCATGAAACTTGTGGCAGTGTGATATTATTTATGAATTCCAAAAACAAATGTAGATTATGTTTGTAAACTTGTCTGTTCCACTGGGCTTGATAACCCTTTGACTGTATTAGGTTCAGCTGAGACATCTGATTAAATTATGTTATGATTAAGGCTTTGATTCAACCATGTCATTAGAGTGCAACTAACATTGAGTGCCCACCCCTTTGGTGGGCTGATAAAATAGACCCTCACATGGAAGTAGACACACAGAGAAGAAGAACACAGAGGAAGAGAAACAGCTCATTAGACATGGCAGAGACCCCATGAAGAGAGAGGAGCCTCATAGTTTACAGCTGACCTTGTGAAGAGACTAGCTTCACAGAGCATCTGAGCCCAGAAAGAAATGAACCCTGAGGAAAGAAACAAGCCTTATGCTAGCCTACAATTGACCCTGGGAGAAGCTGAACCATGAAGTCTTAAGAGGAAGAAGGAAGGCTGAACCCAGGCAGACACCACCTGCTGTCTTGCTTCAACATATGGCCAGTGACTTTGGGTGAGAATGTACCTCTTATGACACCTTGAATTGGGCTCTTTGGGGCCTTGTGACTGTAAGCATCTACCCCAAATAAATGCCCTTTTTAAAAACCAACAGGGTTCTGGTACTTTGTATCAGAACCCTCTTGGTTGGCTAATACAACAGTTCTGAACCTTAAACTGCACTTGCAGCAAAGCAAGAAGGGTCTTTTATACCACTTGTCTATGTGTGGATGGAGAGGGCATATGAGGGAACAAGCATGATTAAAAAGTTCAGTGCTCAAGTCAGATAACCAATGTCTGAACATTCAGTGTTTTCCAGCAGGACAGAAGTTACACTTTCAGAGTAACAATGTAAAATGAGCACTTACAATGTTTGTCATTAGGGTTGAAGTTATATCTTTACAGTAATTACTAAGGGATCTATTGATACAAAAGCGGTCAAGCAGTTCACAGATCAGATTATTCTTAGAGTTTCCAGGAAAGAAGTCTAAGCATACATTTTACTTATCAGTCATGAGCCCATAGTTAGTTTTCTCAAGGCTTGCTGTGTAACTATTAAGAAATGAAATGCTTCTGTGACTAGAAGGGGAAAGAACTGAAAGGGTTGTGGGGAAAATGCAAAGCCATATATGCTAGTGAGAAACAAAAACAGCATAATACTTACAAAGGTAAAATAGAAAAATAACAGGAGAAATTTCTATATTTTCAGTAGTGCCTATAAATGTAAATGGAATACACTCTTTGGTTAAATGGAAGAGATTGGGAAAATGTATTAAAAAGCATGAACCAACTACACGCTATCTGCAAGAGAATTACCTTACATTCAAAATACAAATAGGTTGAGGGTGCAGGTATGGAAAAAATATACCATGCAAGTTGTAGCAAAAGGAGAGCTGAGGGGGCTATACTAATATAGGACAAAATAGTCTTTAAATAAAAAACATATATGAGGGACAAAGATGGTAATTACATACTGATAAAGGGGACAACTCATTAGGAAGGTGTAACAATTATGAATATATATGCACTTAACAGGAGAACCCAAAATATATGAAGCAAATACTGACAGATTTGAAGGGAAAAATCAAAAGTTCTTCATTAAGAGTAGGAGACTTTAACACACCACTCTCAATAAGGGAAAGAACATCTAGTGAAAAGATCAATAAGGAAGTCCAGGGCTTGAATGACACATGCAAACAACTAGACCTAACAGACATATACAAAACACTGCACCCAACAAAGCAAAGTACATATTTTTCTCATGTGCACATGGATCATTTCTCCAGGATAGACTATTTATTGGGTCACAAAACAAGTCTCAATAACTTAAAAAAATATTGAAATCATACCATGTATATTCTCCAACCACTACAGAATGAAGCTAGAAATAAATAAAAGAGGAAATTAAACAGTATAATCTAAAACAACCAGTGGGATAAGGGAAAATCAGAAGCATAATTTGGAACTATCTTGAGGTGAAAGAAAATGAAATACTACATATCAAAACTATTGGGATGCCAGAAAAGGCAGTGCTGAGAGAGAAATTTATAGCTCTAGATGCTTACATTAACATTGAAGATAGACTTCAAATTGGAGAGCTAACTGCAGAACTGGAAGAATATGAGGAAGAAGAGCAAACTAAACCAATAGCAAGCAGAAGGAATGAAATAAAAATAAGAACAGAGATAAATGAAAAAATAAGAAAATAGAGCATTAACAAAACCGTAAGATCATTCTTTGTAAAGATCAATATATTTGACAAACATTTAGCTAGACTGACAAGAAAAGAGAGACGATACAAATAAAGAAAATCGGAAATAAAAAGGGAGACATTACTAACATCCTTACTGAAATATAAAAGGGCCATAAGTGGACTCTATGAACATGTGTCTTAGTTTGCTACAGGCTGCTGATGCAAAATATCAGTAATGGTTGGGTTTTATGATGAGAATTTTATTTAGGGTAAAAGCTTACAATTCTGAGGCCATGAAATGTCCAAATCAAGGTATCAGCAGAGATAATTTCTCAGCAATGTTAGCTACTGGTGATACTGTACTCCTCGCAATTGGCAAAGAAAGATGGTCATCATTTTCTATCAAGGTCCCTGCTTTTCCTTTCAGAACCTACCATCTCCTGAGCTCAGCTGTGGACAAGCAGTCATAGGGCTTCTCACTTTCAGGACCTTCTCTCAAGTCTTGGCTGCCTTGTTTTATTCCCAAGTTCATCTGTGGGCTATCAGGCATATGGCTCATCTCTTCAGCTTTGAACTGTTCTGTGGGTCCATCCTCTTGAGGGTATTGTGCTTAAAATTTGACTTCTAGTTATTGAGTCCTTTCTCAAATGGCAGAATCAAAAGTGGCAGTTTTCTTTTTCTCTTTGTCTCCCTTTACATAAGGGCTAGCAAGAGGGCAGAATCCCAAACTGTGTCATTTTTCACGCATATAGTCCAATCAAAGGGGCCTCATTCCCACAGGAAGAGATTAGTTCAAAAATGTAATCTTTTACTTTTTTGCAGGCATAAAAGAACATCAACCTGTCACAAGATGCATGCCAAACGGTTATATACCTACATGAAAAAGACCAATTCTTAGAAGCACATAAACTACCTACATTAACTGAAGAAGAGATAAAAGATTGCAACAAACCAATGACCAATAAAGAGATTGTATCCATAATCAAACTACTTCCAGTGAAGAATAGTTCAGGACCACATGGCTTCACAGGAGAATTTTAACAAACATTTAAAGAAGACTTAATTTTAGCTTTGTTCAAACTCTTCCAAAAACTGAAGAGGAGGGAAAACAACCTAACACATTCTATGAGGTAAGTATTACCTTCATAGTAAATCTAGAAAAGATAACACAAGAAAGGAAAATTACAGACCAAAATCTCACTAATTTAGAAGTAAAACTGCTCAACAAAATACTAGCAAACTGAATCTAGCAAAATAGTAAAAGAATTATACACAATGATCAGGTGGTAATCATCCCTGATATGCAAATTTGTTTCAACATGAGAAAATCAATAAATGTAATCCACCACACTAACAGAATGAAAGAAAATACCCACATGATCATCTCAATCAAGGCAGAAAAGGCATTTGACAAAATACAGCACTCTTTGTAGATAAAAACACTTGGGACATTAGAAACATGGAAAGGGCATATATGAAAAGCCATGGCTAACATCCTACTTAATGGTGAAAGACTGAAAACCTTCCATGTAAGATCAGGAACAAGACAAGGATGAGCACTGTATCCACTGTTATTCAATATTGTACCGAAAGTTCTTGCCAGGGAAATTAGGCATGAAAAAGAAATAAAGGCATCCAAATGGAAAAATTAAAACATTCCCTATTTGCATATGATATCATCCTATATACAAGAAAATCCTGAAAAATCTACATCAAATTTCCTAGAACTAGTAAATGAATTCAGCAGATTGTCAAGGTACAAGACAAAACCCCAAAATCAGTAGTGCTTGTATACACAATGAA
This sequence comes from Tolypeutes matacus, assembly GCA_026826555.1. Lineage (NCBI taxonomy): Eukaryota > Metazoa > Chordata > Mammalia > Cingulata > Chlamyphoridae > Tolypeutes > Tolypeutes matacus. Next base: position 3,011,062 of record JAKSZT010034583.1, on the reverse strand, counting down.
CAAATGGAAGAAGTGAAGAAAAAAAAAATCCATTCACAGTTACAAATTAAAAAATCAAATATAAAAGAATAAATTTAACCAAGAATGTAAAGGACTTCTAAAAGTATACTAGAAAACATTGCTAAAGGAAATTTTAAAAGATCTAAATAAATTGAAGGATATCCCATGTTCATTGACTGGATAGCATCCTGATGTCAATACTACCCACAACAACTTGTAGATTAAATGAATTCCCAATTAAAATTCAAACAAGTTTCTTTGCAGAAATTGAAAAACAAAACAAAATTTATAAGGATGGATAATGGGCCTGAGTAGCTGAAGCCATCTTGAAAAAGAAGACTGAAGTTAGAGGACCCACACTTCCAATCTCAAAAGTAATAACAAGGGAAGTGGCTGTGGCTCAATCAGTAGGGCTCCCGTTTACCATATGGGAGGCCCCGGGTTCGGTTCCCGGGGTCTCCTGGTGAAGGCAAGCCCACCCACACGGCGTGGTTAGCTGACCCAGCGAGCACAAGCAGCAAGGGGGGGATAAATGAATAAATAAATAAAATCTTAAAAAAAAAAAAGTAATAACAAAGCTACAGTAATCAAAAGAGCATGATAATGTCACAATGACAGACATATAGAACAATGGCACAGAATTGAGATCTCAGAATTTAACCCTTACATTTCTGGTCAACCAATTATTGACATGGTAGGAAAGAGATCTCAACCAGGAAAGAATTGTGTCTTCAGCAAATGGTTCTGGGAAAACTGGATCACCATGAGTGAAAAATAGACTTATATATCACACCACATACAAAAGTAAACTTAAAATTGTATGAATCCATTGATTTACTATGTAAATATAAATCAATTTATAAAGATGAAATTGGATTAGTAACTATGTAAGGCTATGGAAGGATAGAGGGCTTGAAAGGCAACTGCTATGGGGTGTGAACTTTCTCTTTTTGGAGTAATGAAATTGTTCTAAAACACTTTTAATGATGTGATTATACAATATTGTGATTATACTAAGACCTATTAGTTAAACATTTAGGAAAGATTGTATGGTATGTGAATATATCCCAATAAAACTCCTTTAAAATAAATAAATATGTAAGAATAGCCAGAAATACCAGCTTGGTACAGCAGGGAAAGCATAGAGAGATTGAAAGGTTATGAATTTTTGTTTCTTTGTTTTTTGTTCATTATAATTGAAATAATGAAAACACTAATTATTGAAGTGATGAATACACAAATATGTGGTCATGCCAAATACCATTGACTGTACATGTTGGATGGATTACAAGTTTTACTAATATGTGTCAATAAAATTGATTTCTTTTAAATAACTTAGCTGTAAGATTTCCATATTTCCATGCACTGGATCTTAGTTTTATAATAATTAATGTTGAGGATAGGATTGCCAAATGTCGATTATCATAATGGCATTTCCCATAAGCATTGCAGATTTTATAATTTATTATATATTTGATTATTAACAAGATGATTATTGCAGTGCACACCTGGATACTTCCTACTGGGACATTAGTGAGGGACAGTAGTAATGATCTGGACCTCTGTCTGGCACAATGAACTACTGTGTGCACAATTCTCACACCCACTTATAAATATTCTAGCCACTGAGATGAAGTGTTGTTTCCACTAAGATTAGGAACAAAGTGACCATATCTGCCCCTTCCCTTTGGATTTTTAATCACTGACCCAGGAAAGGAAACCAGAGAACTATATTCATTTATGTAGGAAAGACTCCATAGTCACAGACTTCACCCATTCTCCTAACCCCAAACCTGCAACATTTCCATTGTTGATATCAGCCATCAGATACTCAATCATTTTCTGAAACCCCTCAAACAATATACCTCACAGAATCACAATTACTGATGCACACACCCTCCCCAATCTCTGAATAAATGTTTTCCCATGATTTTTCATTGAATAAATTTTCTGGAAAACCCTCAAGGGGTTTCATCCTCCTAATAAAACTTCACCATCTTATTTCATGTTTTTGTGGTTATTCTTAAACTGAGTTTTCTTTATCACACTAAGGCTTAAGTTTGATTAATTGATAGTGTTTAGAGATTACAGACCTACTGCTTCACCCTTGTGAAGCTCACTCATTTAATTTAAAGGACAATTTAGGAATTAAGGCAATCCCATACTGAGTACAGGTATAGGATTTCTCTGATTAGCTTATCAGTTAGAGTGGAAGATGAGGCCTCTCCAAGTCCATTATATTTACATTATGAGTTCTTTCACATAGCATATAATCAAACCATCTACTAAGGTCTCTGTTATATATGTGATATGCATATGGATTCTTGCCAGTATGAATGTCCTTAGATAATCTGAAGTGGTATGGATGAGTACAGGAACTTCTGAATTGATTAAAATCATAGGGGATCAGATGTGGCTCAAGCAGTTGAGTGCGTGCTTCCCACATAGGAGGTCCGGGGTTCATTCCCAAGTACCTCTTTTTAAAAAACAAGCAAGAAGCAAATAAATGAAAAAACCATCTCAGGGGAGCTGATTTGGCTCAGTGGTTGAGTGCCAGCATCCCACATGAAGATCCCAGGCTCAATCCCAGGCCCCAGTACCTCAGAAAAAATAGTGTTTCTTCACTATGTGCATTTTCTGGTGTATTTATAGGTTAAATCTATGGCTGAAATCTCTTTCATATCCAAAACCTTTATAGTGTGAGTTGTTTCATTTAAAGTCACAATATTGACTAATGGCTTTCTCAAATCATTGACATTCATAGGGATTTTCTCCAGTTTGAGAAATCTCCTGTTGTCTCAGTCTAGAAAAATTAAAGTTTTGCCATACATATGGTACTAGGGTTTCTGTCCAGCATGAATTCTTTCATGTTGTCAGAGGACAGAACTACAAGTGCAAGGTTTCCCACACAGACAGCATTCATGGGGTTTCTCTCTAGTGTGAATTCTCTCATGTTGTTTAGGATTAGAATATTGGCTGAAGGCTTTCCAACATATGTGACACTCATAGGGTTTCTCTCCAGTGTGAATTCTCTCATGTTGTTTAATGGAAGGGCAAAGAGAGAAACCTTTCCCACAAATATGACATTCATACAATTTTGCTCCAGTGTGAGTTCTCTCATGTTATTTAAGATAAGAATATCAACTGTAGGCTTTCCCACATAGATGATATTCATAGGATTTCTCTCCAGTGTGAATTCTCTCGTGTCATTTAATGGCAGAGTGATGAGAGAAGCCTCTACCACAAATATGACTTTCATAGGGTTTCTAGCCAGTGTGAGTTCTCTCATATTTTTTAACAGAAGAATGATGAGAGATGACTTTCCCACAAATATGACATTTATAAGGTTTCTCTCTAGTGTGAGTTCTCTCATGTTATTTAAGATGAGAATATTAAGATGAGGCTTAACCACTTGACATTCATGGAATTTCTCTCTAGTATGAGTTTTCTCATGTTTTTTAAGGGAAGAGAAATGAATGAAGGCTTTCCCTCATAGATGGCATTTATGGGGTTTTTCTCTAGTGTGATATCCCTCATGTTGTTTAAGGGAAGAGGATGTAATACAGGCTTTTGCACAAAGATAGCATTGATAGGGTTTCTCTCCAGTGTTAGTTCTTTCATGTTGTCAAAGATTATAATGTTGTCTGAAAGCTTTCCCACATAGGTGACATTCACAGAGTTTCTCTCCAATGTGAGAACTCTCATGGTATCTAAGTTTAGAATACACACTGAAGGCTTTCCCACATTGATGACATTTATGGGATTTCTCTCCAATGTGAATTCTCTCATGTTCTTTCAGATTAGAATATTGACTGAATGTTTTCCCACAGAGGTGACATTCATGACTTTCCTCTCCAAAGGAGTTCCATTGTATTGTCTGAGGTCAGAGTGTTGCATGCAGTTTTTTAGCACTTTGGTAACAGTCATATGATTTATTTCTAGGGTGGATCTGCTTATGTTGATTAAACGATGAATGGTCATTGAGGACTGTTGCAAACGGTCTCCTGAAAAAGGATGTCTTTCTCATGTGAATTAATGCATGTTGGGTCACTGTGGATGTGTGAGAGTAACCTTTTTGCAAATAATTACATTTAAAGAAATTCTTTTGGATGTGAGATCTCTGTTGTGGGGAATTAGATGAGAGATTGTAAATCATTTGTCAATATACATGAATTTCTTCATTTTTGTACATATGAAATCTAGTCTAATCCATTAGTGATAGTCTCCAATTAAAATATTTGCCATAGTCATTTCATATGCACATTATTCTACTCCATACACACAGATTTTCTCTATTATAACAATCGAATTGCAGAGATATCTGACCAATTTTGAGCTTCATGATGTTTCAAGGATTGCATATGTGAAAACTGTTCATGCAATTCATTTTTTAGAGTTTGTGTTAGGTTAATTATTACCTAAATTCAAACAATCACAGATTAATACTGGATTAGCACTTAATCCCAAAATTAATGAAAACTTCATGACTTTACTAAATTCTTAATTTATTCCATCCCTGTGTATCTATTTGGAACAGTAGGGTCCACAAAATAAAACTTACCAATGACATGATTTTAGAAGTGTCTTTCCTACAGATAAGTTGGTTGAATATTATTTCTAAAATTTCCCATGTTTTAAAGGCACGGTTCCTACCTGTAGTAATTGAAAGAAAAAAAAAATAAATTGTTAAAGTAGCATTGGTGGATGAAAATTTCAAAAAGTTCCAAGTATGTTTCCAACATTCACAATTATCTGGGAAACAGTATCAAATTAATGGATACTCTAGGCATAAGAAAACATAAGACAAAATCAGAAAATATTTTCAGGTAAGAAATATGAGGGAAAAAATGTTGGGATGTCAGGGAGATAAAAAGAGAATAAAATCTTCCAAGAATAGGACAAGGACAGTGATCATTATGTGAAAGTTTAATTGCAATAACAAATGATTATCCCTTTCTCAATGCTAATGACACTTGAATAAAGCTTGAGTAGTGTATGGAATACACACATGTGACTAGAATTTTCCCAATACTCTCAGCTACATTTTAGAAAGGGTAAGTCATATGGGGAAAACTGAAGAAATCATAACTCACTTAAGGAATCCTAACATTAATTTATTCAAGCATATACTCACTGTACCATGAGATGCCTCTTCTGATGCATGGGTCCTTAAAGCTCACCTGCATTCTGGTATTGAGGAAATCCTATTCCTTCTCTCCACACGTCTCTTTGTTCCAACTAGGAAAGTACATCTGATTTGCAGGCTTGATATTCTGTTTGTATGAAAAAAATTTCTTGGATTTTTAGTTGTGACAGTAACAAAGCATGATCATGATGTACATGGCAGGTTACCAAAGAATAAGATAAGCATTGAAGGTCAGCAATGCAACAATACTTTGAACTCAGATCATTGATAATATATCAACTGAAATTTTAACTCTTGACCTTTTGCCCATTTCAATGAGGACAACTTTTTGTTGCTACCCACACACTAGTACAAAGAGAGACTGCGGAATCATCTATATTCTAAATGGGGAGAAATCTGTGTTTCCACAGTGATTGAATATTATGTTCAAAAATAATCCATTAAACATAAATTTCACCAGAAGTATCTAAATTCTGTATGGAAAAGGATATGCAATGTTTTCACTACTGCATTCTGAATTCTCACCATAGCCCTTGGGGCAGAATACTTATTCCACCACAGTCAATTATTTATCCATTCAAAAAGTATTCATTGAGGTACAGCCCTGAGTGTTGGAAATTGATATTCAAGAAAGATATTAAGTTGTGGTCAAGAAAATTAAATTCTTTTGGTGTGAACTAGAAATAAATAAAAAAATAAAGAAACAAATTCATTTATGCAGTTTTATGTTTAAAAACACAATATAACCCAATTAAAATTACAAAATATAAAAATATAATATGAGAGAAAATAAAGATGATACAATATGGAGAAGCTTATTTAGATACTTGAATAAACAAATGGAAGATGATTTAGGATAAATATATAGATAGATGGTAGATAGATAAGAGATAGACAGGTATAGATGGTAGATAAATTTGAATCTCACCTACTGAGACCAGGTTATTAAAATTCTCAAGTATCATTTCTCTGAACAGCTTTCTCTGGAATGTGTCTAGCAAGTCCTATTCTCCCTGGTTGAAGTCTACAGCCACATCTTTAAAGGTCAATAACTCCTAAAATATCACAGAAATTTGTGTTTGCACAGGCTATCTTTACCAATGTCCTGAGTGTGATGTACAAAATAACACACTAAAGAAGAAGAGAGTATGTATATAAAACTCAAAAAGTTTATGGGATTCCAATAACATCATTATCAATGCTGAACTGCTATCTGGCATTCAGATGCATTCACAAACACAATACACACTCTGAATCCATAATACCCCCTTGTAAAAGAAAATTGCATGACATGGGGTGTGATATATACCTGGAAATTTCCCAATAAACTTGTAATTATGCCTTCTTGCTGTTGATTATAAAGCTTTCATTTGAGCATTCATAACTAAATCAATCATACCCAACATTTTAAAATAAATTTATAGACTTATTGTAAGCAATATCCATGCTATATCATTTTTAAAAATGAGTACGGTTAGATTATTCCCTTATATAGATGAACTCATTTTCCTCTCATTTATAAAATTATTTAAGAACATGCTATACATTTTGACAAATGTGATAAGTTAATGTGTGAATTGCTCCATCTAAATTCAATTGAACAGGTCTTTTATTCATTAAAATGGCAGGAAAACTTGAAGGAATATCCAGAATTCTGCAAAACTGAATGTTTCATACAGAACTCAGGATCAGTAAGGTTTGCATTACTCAGTGCTACATATCTCAGGTATTCAGTGCAATGTTTAAATAAAGACATCACAGTCACAAACCAGGAACCCCTGAGACAGTTTTACTGATACATGGCCTTAGACTGACAATTCCTGTGGTAGGAGACCTCACAATCCCAACTTTTTCTGGGGCCTACAAACACCAGTTTTCATTTTCTCTCTTTTATCTTCATCTTATCTGCCCATGAATGACTAGAAGAATACTGTTCATTGCTTATGGTCTCTCCAAATCTTCAAAAATTTTCACAGGGACATAAGTTTTATTGTACTTATTATACAGATCCTGAATCCACAGCCACAATGAAGGAAAAAATTTCTGTACCTTGCATCCATTTATAAAACTTTAATAAATTTGATTTAGAAAATTGAATATGGGAAATTTGAACAAAGGTGGTAAGAGTAATTTTAAATTTATTTTAAAAATATTTCAAAATGTGCAAATATATTCCATCAAAACTTTAAGAAAATTAAAATTGGTGAAAATAAATAATGATTCTTCATTTTCTTTAAATTATTAAATTTTCATGTGCTTCTGGCAAATGTGCTTACCCCTGAAGCCCAGTACCTGTAACATTGGATTGACTGAATGCACCAGCTGAAAACTCAAGCTCCCTTGTAACCATAAACTTCTATTCTTACTCATCTCTATCACCTCTATTCACCACATGTCTTAGGCCAATCTCAGGCACTAACATGACTCATGAATTCATTATTTATCCAATGATGCCAAGGATTGGGTGACAAAAAGAAAACATCTGTCATCTTTTCAGAGAACACATGGCCTTTTTGGAAGCTGGAACCAACTCTTGTAATGGTTGAAAGATTACTCATTAATCACTCCCTAACTTAAGATAATTATTAAAGAGTCCTGTATAAACTTAATTTAAGCTCAGTTCCTTGAATAGCTCCTGAATATATTTGGAATATCCACAGCAATAGCTGAACTATTCCCATCTAGCAAAAGAGGTGCAATTTCATTTAAAGAATTCCCTACTCACCTGTGATTGCATTGTCAAAACCTTAGCTGGCATCTATCTTCTTCTGGATTTTCACTCACAACCAAGCAGGAAATGAGTGAAGCTGAGAATGGAGAAAGGAGTCTTATGATTCAAGTCTTGACCACAATTTTCAGGCCCACCTGTCATGAATGCCAAACCCTTCACCTGGGAATATCCCAAGCTCAATGAACAATAGGAATGTGAAGTGTGTTCCAAGAGAAATAAGGGGAAGACTGTCCTTTCCCAGGATCAAGAGGCTAGAGGCTTGTTTTCTCTAGCTAATAAAGATGAGATAATTACCTTCATTGAACAGATAAGAACATGAAAATCATGAATTGTATTTACTAATTAGCCCATGATGTTCAGAGATTTTATTCATACCTGATTCCAAAACACAGGAATCCCTAACCAAATCACACCTGGAATTAGGTCCTCACCACAAGAGGAAACAGACTGGAATTTCTTAGTTATAATTATTCTCAACTTTGCACTACCATTGGTTCTCTCACATGCCTTTCTACCTTCTGGACACTCACTCCCTTCCTGCTCTACCTTAAACATGACCTTCTGGATACATTTATGCTAAATCATCTTGGTTCTTCCATATGTGATATCTAACAATGCAAACCCCTCAACACTGAGTTCTACATCTCACCCCAATGTATTTGGAAACCAACTAAGAAACGTATGGATATATATTTTTGGACGGTTGATCACAGCTAGGATTTGTACCTCAAGTCCAAGAAGAAAATGATTGTATTCAATATATTTGGGGAATTATATATTTTTAAAAATTTAATCTCAGTAACCCAGCTGATAAAGGTTAATTCACACATATAACAAATGTCTTAAATAAAGGTTCAGATGGCTGAAGTAATATGACAAACTTATGTGGAAAGAAAAAGAAACAGCTAGAGTTTGAATTTTCTCTTCCTGCATCCAAATTTCAAATATCTTAAGGGTTACATGTCACACCTAGGTATTACCTGGAATATCAACTCTCATTTCAATAATCAGATCCTCACCCTGCTATCAAATCTTCCTCTTCATATACTTTGTGACAATTACATCCAATGCACAGGTTCTCCTGTCACAAGGAAACCTTCATTGCATTGAACCCACATCCCAAACGTTAGCTTCCACCTCATGTAATATTTATTGCCAGGGATATTCCAAGCATACATATTTCAGCATATGTTTCCTGAGAAAAACATTTCTGCTGTGACTGTATTTACCCCAACTGTCAATAAATATCTTACTATTTACCACATCTGCCAACATAGGAGATGGCTCTAATTTCCTGTCATATTTATTACTGCATGTGACATAACATATTACTAAGCTCTTGTTTTATATCTGAATGCAGAATCACAATTCCTCTTCTATCCATATCGGATGGAGAGTCCCCTGATCCCAGTTTCTCTTCTTGTCTTATTCTTTCTTTCTCATCCGCGGCACCGTTTTCACAGACCCAGGTCCTGACCGGCACCTGATCGGCAACATATTCAAATATATTTAGGAAACAGACTACATCTTGATAATTGAGTCATTCTTCAATCTTCCATAATCACTTCAAGGCCCAAAGTTTTGAATACCAAATATTCTCATATTTCACATTACCTTGACCAGATGAAATTAACCAGGTGAATGATGTAATATTAAAAATCACAAATTCCAGGAAGATGGCAGATTAGAAAGACACAGGACCCTCTTCTCCTTGAGAAAAATAGCTAGAGGACAGGATGAAACAGCCTGGAAAAAGATCTTATAGGGTTTAGGACACCAGGGAATGGCTGGACACCACCCAGAAGAGAGAAGGAAAAAGGAGGGGAATGGTTATGACAGAACTGTGAGTTGAAATCAGCAGCTTCTGCTGCCAGCACCCTCCCCCACTCTAAAGACACATTAGAATTCTCAGGATGCGGAGCCTTTGACAACAGACAAAGGGAGCTCCAGGAATCCACCACACCAGAAAAGGGGAGAGAGAGGGACATAGTCTAAGGCTGACCCAGCTTCTGACCCACAAATTTGGTCTGCTGTGTCCCACTAGCCCTTCCAGGCTGGCTGAGTCCACACCATGGTTTCCCCTGGAAGCCAGCAAAGGCCTGGAGGAATTTGACTGTCTCAATCTCCCTCCTTCTAGCCAGGACTGACTGTGGAGGATGCACCTCCCCAGAAAAGAAAAAAGAGAGGGACACAGCCTAAGACTGACTCAGCTTTTGACTCACAAATTAGGTCTGCTATGTCCCAGGAGCACTTTCAGGCCTGATGGGGCCACACCATTGTTTGCTTTGGGAGCTAGCAAGGGGCTAAAAATATAATATCTTCCCAATCTCCTTCTCTACTAACAAGTACTGATGAGAACACAGAGGGGAGTGGAATTGCTTACTACCCAGGAAAAGGGAGGGGACTGCCAGAGAAGGCTACAGAACATTCTTTGAGAAAGTTTGAATTACAAGGCTCTTAGCCTCCAGGAAGGAAGTTCTATCACATTGATTCTGTCTGTGTTGCATCAATACACTCCCACAAGGCCTAGAACTGAGATCTGTCAAAAAGCACTATCTGCTCACAGACCAAGGAAGTGTACATGTGAAAATTAAACATAAGTAAGAGAGGCTTTTTCGGGCATTTATAGCTTCCCTCCCCAAGGCTCTAGAAAGTGGGAATGCAACCAATTACTAGGCCCAGTTTTGAGCAACCAGCAGAGAAAATCTTAAAAATACAGGTCAAGCCAAAAATCAAAGAACAATTGTGACACACAGCCTTCCACCACTAAACCCCTATAAAAAAGAAAGAAATTGAGCATCTGCGTAAACTACATCCTAATCAGATGCCCAGATATCAGCAAAATATCATGAGCCATACTAAAATTGGAAGGCCTGGCCCAAGAAAAGGAATATACCAAAGCCCCAGAAGCAATGCAGGATTTGAGAGACCTAATTAATGAGATGTGCCCAAATTTCAAAAATCAAATTAATGAGTTGAAAGACAATATGGCTAAAGAGATAAATGACATCAAGAAGACTTTGAGGGGGCAGATGTTGCTTAAATGTTTGGGCATATCTCTCCCATATGGACGGACCTGGGATTGATCTCTGGGACCTCTCAGTAAAAATAAAAAAAATATATATAGAAGGTGTGCAGACCACCAGACACCGTGAGTGGGTGTGCCATCAGGCCCTGCAAATGGGTGTGCCAGCAGGCCCTGCCAATCCATGCAGCAAGATGATGACATAACAGGAGAGTGACACAAGGGAAAGTCAAGGTGAGATGCACTGAAAAACCAGGAACTAAGGTGGCACCAGTGGTAGGACACCTCTCTCCCTCATCAGAGGTTCCCAGGATCGATTCCCTGTGAAGACAGGAGAAGAAGGATGAGAAGAGAGAGGAGGAAACAGACACAGAGAATTGCCCAGTGAATGGACAGAAAAACAGCAAAAATGGGGTGGGAGGTAAAAATGGATAAAAGTAAATAAAAAATAAATCATAAAAAAAAGACATTGAGTGGTCTATAGATTTATTGTGATTCTAACAATGGAAGAAATACCACTGTTGTGGAGGCAGTGACCCATTGATGTTCTGGGATTAGGGAGAAGGAAAAACAGGTGTAATACAGAGGCAGTTTCAGGACTTGGAAATCATCCTGAATGATATTACAATGACAGATACAGGCCATTATATTTCTGGCCATGACCTACATACTTGAAAGGGAAAGAGTGTAAACTACAATGTAAATTATACTCCATGCTTAGTGGCAATGCTCCAAAATGTGTTTATCAATTGCCATGAATGTACCACACTGATGAAAGATGTTGCTAATGTGGGAAAATGTAGGAGGTGTGGGGAGCAGCGTATATAGGAATCCCCTATATATTCTCTATAACATTTATGTAATCGAAGTATCTTTTAAAAAATAAAATAAGTTAGGAAAAAAAGAACATTGAGTGAGTGGAAAGTTTTGAAATTCTGAACAGAATTCAGCAGAGCTCATGGAAATGAAAGACACAATAGTGAGATCAAAAACACATTAGAGACATACAACAGCCACTTGAAATGAGAGAATAAGTGATACTGAAAACAGAACAGCTAAAATTGAAGAAAGAAAAGAACAGAAAGAGAAAAGAATGGAATAAATTAAGCAGGGACTCAGAAAGTTGAATGACAACATGAAACACAGCAACATACATGTCATAGAAGTTCTAGAAGGAGAAGAGAAGGGAAAAGGGGCAGAAAGAGTATTTGAGGAAATAATAACAGAAAATTTCTCAACTCTCATGAAAGAAATGAACTTATATGTTCAAGAGTGCACCATACCCCAATCAGAATAAATTGAAATAGACGTACTCCTAGACACATAATACACAGAATGTCAAGCGTCAAAGATAAAGAGAAAATTCTCAGAGGAGCAAGGGAGAAGCAAACCATCACATACAAGGGACACCCAGTAAGACAATACAAATTTTCTTCAAAAAATCATGGAGGTGAGAAAAAGCATATGATGCAGTAACGATACTGAAAGAGAAAAACTGCCAGGCAAGAATTCTTTATCAAACAAAATTGCTCTTCAAATATAAAATGAGTATAAAATATTCAAAATAAACAGAAACTAAAAGAGTGTGCAAAAAAGAACCCACCTTTGCAGGAACTATCAAAGGAAGCCTTTGAACATGAAATAAAAAGACAAGAGAGAGGCCAAGAAAAGAGTATAGAAGAAAGAATAGAGAAAGGATAACCAAAAGAGTAAAAATACAGACAAAAATATGATATGACATACAAAAACCAAAGGAAAAAAATGTTAGAAGTAAACAATGCATTTACAGTAATATCATTGAGTGTGAATGGATTAAACTCCCCAATCAAAAGATACAGGCTGACAGAATAGGTTTTTAAAAAATGAGCCATCCATATGCTGCTTACAAGAAACTCACCTTAGACCTAGGGAAACAAATTGGCTGAAAGTAAAAGGTTGGAAAAAGATACTTCATGTGAATAGTAACCAAAAAAGAGGAGAGGTAGCTATATGAATATCAGAAAAACAGACTTCTAATGCAAAAAAATTATAAGAGATACAGAAGGCCATTATATATTAATAAAAAGGACAATCCACTAGGAAGATATAACCACCACAAATATCTATGCACCTAACCAGGGTGCCCCAAAATACATGAGACACATTCTGGCAAAACTGAAGTGAGAAATAGACATTTTTACAAAAATCTTTGGAGACTTCAAAACCCACTCACATCATTAGATAGAACAATTAAAGAGCAGAAAATCAACAAGGAAATAGAGAATCTGAACAATATGATAAATGAGTTAGACCTAACAGACATATATAGAATGTTGCATCCAAACTCAGGGGGTTATACATTATTCTCAAGTGCCCATGGATCTTTCTCCAGGGTAGACCACATGTTAGGGCATAATGCAACTCTCAATAAAAATAAAAAGGTTTAAATTATACAAAGCACCTCTGAGATCATAAGGGAATGAAACTGGAAATCAATAATAGGAAAAAAGGAAATTTGCAAATGAGTGTAGGCTGAACATCACACTTCTAAATAATCAGTGGGTCAAAAAAGATTGCAAGTGAAAGCAGTAAATATATTGTGAAAAATGAAGATGAGAATAGAACTTAGCAAAACTTCTGGGATACGGAGAAGGCAGACTTGAAAGGGAAATTAAGAGCCCTAAATTCCTATATTAAAAAAAGAAGAAAGAGCTAAACTCAAAGATTTCACTGAACAACTAGAAAAACTAGAAAAAGAACAGCAAACCAATCCCAAAGCAGGCAGAAGGAAAGAAATAATTAAGATTAGAACAGAAATAAGTGAAATAGAGATCCAAAAACAATAGGGAAAATCAACAAAACCATAAGCTGGGTCTTTGAGAAGTTCAATAAAATTGACACGCCCCTAGCTAGACTAACAAAGAAAAAAAGAGAGAGGATGCAAACAAATACAATCAGAAGTGAAAGAGTGTAAGTTATGACTGATCCCACAGAAATGAAAAGGACCATAAGAGGATATTATGAGAAACTTTATGCCAACAAACTAGACAACCTAGATGAAATGGACAAATTCCTAGAAATGCACAACAAAGGTACCTTGATGCTACAAGAAATACAAGAACTCAACAAACCAATCACATTTAAAGAGATCCAATCCATCATCAAAAATCTCACAACAAAAAAAAAGCCCAGGACCAAATGGTTTCACAGGTGAATTCAACCAAGCATTTCAAAAAGAATTAACACCAATCATGTTTAAACACTTCCAAAAAAATTGAAGAAGAGGGAAAATTACCCAACACACTTTATGAAGCCAACATCACTCTAATACCAAAGCCAGATAAAGATACTACAAGAAAAGAAAATTACAGACCAATCTCTCTAATGAATATAGATGCAAAAATTCAAAACAAAATACTTGCAAATTGAATCCAACAGCACATGAAAAGATTTGTACATCACAATTAAGTGGGATTTATTCCTGATATTCAAGGATGGTTCAACATAAGAAAATCAATCAATGTAATACACCACTTTAGCAAATTGAAGGAAAAAAAATCATCTCAATCAATGCAGAAAAGGCATCCAATAAAATCAAGCATCTTTTTTTTTTTTTTGATAAAAACACTTCAAAAGATAGGTATAGAAGGAAAATTCCTCAACCTGATAAAAAGGCATATATGAAAAACTCACAGCCAACATTGCACTCGATGGGGAAATGTTGAAAGCTTTTCCTCTAAGACACAGAAAAAAATAATGATGCCCACTGTCACCATTGTTATTCAAAATTGTACTAGAAGTACTAGCTAGGGCAATTATACAAGAAAAAAAAAAATAATAAAGGCATCCAAATAGGAAAAGAGGAAGTAACACTCACTATTTGCAGATGACACGATCTTGTATTTTAAACATTCTGGAGTATCCAAGACAAACCTACAGGAGCTAATAAATGAGTTCAGCAAAATGGTAGGATAGATCAACATGCAAAAATCAGTATTGTTTTTGTACACTAGTACTGAACAATCTGAGGAGGAAATCAGGAGAAAAACTCCATTTACAATAAATACAAAAAGATTCAAATCCCTAGGAATTAATTTTACCAAAGAAGTACAGAACCTATATGTAAAAAACTACAAAACAATGCTAAAAGATATTTGAAAAGACCTAAACAAATGAAAAGACATCCTGTGTTCAGGGACTGGAAGAATATCCTGAAGATATCCACCTTACCCAAACTGATTTATAGATTCAATACAAAACCAATTAAAATTCCAGCAGCCTACTTTACAGAATTAGAAAAGGCAATTACCAAATTCATTTGGAAGGGAAAGTACACCTCAATAGCCAAAAGCATTCTAAAAAAACTGAAGAGCAACATGGGAGGAATTTCTCTGCCTGACCTTGAAATATATTACAAAGCAACAGTGGTCAAAACAGCATGATATAGCATAAAGATAGATACATTAATCAATGGAATAGAATTGAGAGCCCCAAAATAAAACTTTATCTCTACAACCAACTGTTTTTTGACAATCCTACCAAGTCCATGTTAATGGAACAAAATAGTCTCTTCAAAAAATAGTGCTGGGAGAACTGGATATTTATAACCAAAAGAATGAATGAGGACCCCTATCTTACTCCCTAAACAAGAATCAACTCAAAATGGATCAAAGACCTAAATATAAAAGCCAGGACCATAAAAATACTAGAGAAAATGTAGGGAAATATCTTCAATACCTTGCAGTAGGTGGTGGTTTCTTGGACCTTACACCCAAAGCATGAGCAACAAAAGAAAAAATAGAAAAATGGAACCTCCTCAAAATTATACACCTTTGAGGAATTACTACCAAGTACCAACTGGCAATACAACTGGAAAAAGACCTTGAATAAAAGGGGGGAAATGTAAAGACAAACGAGTTCATATGGCTAAGAGACTTCAAAGAGAATCGGGAGGTCATCACAGAAATAACGCTTACGCACACCTCAGTAGGATTTCATAGAACACCAAAGTGGATATCACCCCAAACAGAGGGGCTCTGCAGACACCCAGGTCCTATATAAGGGGGGGGGATAGCTCCAGAAATTGATGTCTTATCTGTGGACTATACTTTGGAATCTGTGCTCCTGAGAGTGATAGAGTTGGACTCAAATAAGTCCTCCCTGCACATGGTCCATCAGTCCCTTCTATTCAAACCTATATCTGGTGCTGGAGTTTGTAGGTGTACTTCCAGAGACTGGAGACTTTGGCCTGCCCATGTGCCAGCTGTTCCTGGAATCTCGGTGAAGCTGCAAATCCTACTCTACAGCCCAATGGACTCACCCAAGACACCTAACTGGAAAATGATGATGAACAACGGCCATCCCAGGGAATGGAGAGAGTCTGCAGCTGCAGGCAAGATAATCCCATCCATCTTATCCATGGGATATAAGCCCCC
>JAKSZT010034583.1:2983725-2994488 GCA_026826555.1 Tolypeutes matacus | reverse complement strand
TAAATGAATAAATAAATAAAATCTTAAAAAAAAAAAAAAAGTATATACAGGAAACAAAATGTATATCCCAAAGATCTCAAGTTGATGGCATTGATCCTATCACTATCCCTAGTTTTCAGAGAGGATCAGTAAGTTGTTCAAGGACACAAAGCTATTAAATAATTGACCTGAGAAACCACCCCAATCTAATCTGGGTTCAGGTGAGAATAGAAGATTGAGAAATATTGGGCAAGTATGTTTAAGATGTGCTAATGATTACATTTCACATTACAGAGAAGGGAGAAGGTGAAAGACAGCCTAGGTGTGCAATGGGCATTGGTTAAATACATGCTGGCACTGCCTTCTGTTGGTATACCAAGCTCCATTAGACGTGAATGTTATAAAGAATTTGTTCTGAAGTGCTGAGGTTAGGAATGTGGGCTTTAGAGTCTGATAATCATGGGTTCAAAATCTGAACTGCCACTTACTGGTAGAGGTCTTTTGGAAATTGTTTTAAAATTTACTGGACCTATTTCTTGATAGTAAATAGGGAACAGTCAGCCTGTCTCAAAATGTTAAGTAAGACATTTTTGTAAACAGAACATTTTACCGGGGATTAATTGAGTGCACAGCAACCAGAAAAGGTAACTGCTTTTAAAACAATAAAAATTAGAACCACAAAATTTGTGGAATTTTTAAAAATCAAATTTAATATTGCACAGTACTTTATTTGATGTTTTGGCAGATTACTTTATTGGTTAAAATTTATTAGTGATTTATGAGTGATGAGGAGTTTATTCACTGAGCACCTAGAATGTCCTAGATGCAAGGCTCCAAGATCGCATTCCCAGAAAGTTTCATGCTAAGTGGGAGATTTGCTGCAGCAAAAGAGTTGCTCAAATGCAGACCAAAATCCTCTCATTTCCATCCACTTTCCACCCTTGTCCAATGCGAAAGCCTCAGTACAGTTGGTCACGATGGCTCTGACCCAACCCTGTTAATACCCCTGATTTGCCTTTCCACTCCTTAACAAACAACTTAAAAGTAGAAAACCATACCATCATCTTATAAAAATCAGAAAAGATTGAAAAACAAAAAGGTGAAAATAAATATGCCTCATTATTTCATCCTACCAGTAGCAATCAGGGTTTAGTAATATGGCACATATTTTACCTCTAAGCTCTCCAGGTAGGTTCCTGTTTTGAAAGCTGTTTCATTGAGCACCATTTTTATTATACAATGTATCATGATCACCTTTCAGGCCAGGAAGTGTTCTACCTCCAACTCCAAGTTCACCCTTCTGCACATCCATGATTTATGTAGTAATGCTGCCAACAGGCCCATGGACAGTTCTTAGATTTTCACTTAAACTAGTGCTAAAATATTTATCTTCCTACATAATTCTTTTGCACATACTAAGCCATGAAGTCAGGACTCTTTCTTCCAGGTAGCCCTTGCCTACACTTTAAAAGCCAGTGCAGAGCCTCCATTTCTCACCTTGAGGAGGTCTTCCCTGCTTGTGGAGGCTCAAAACCCAGCCTTTGATTTGCTCCCTAAAACGGCAAACTCTATAAAGGAGAGCCTGGTATTCACCAGGAGGTTTACCATTCACACATTCACTAGATGTCTTAAGCCAGGATTTTAGCAGTTTAGTAATTACCCAACAATTACCTGACCAGGTCAGGGAAAACCCTTAATGTCTCCAGGACATCCTCAGGCCTCACTCCCTTCTCTCCATTGTGCAGCTGAGACTCCAAGGCAAGTGTCAAGCAGATGTTGGGCCTTCAGGGTTCAGGGCAAATCTCAAGGCTCCAAGGTCTCCGTGCAGAGCCCTGCTCTGGAAATAGCCCTCTCTTGGCCCCTCCAGCTTGTCCATCATAGGCCCCTGCACCATCCCTGGGGTGGGAGGACCAGGATCTTCCACAGGAGCCTCTGCTCAGTCCTGGCCAGCTGCCTCCTTGGGGCCTGGGTTTGCAAAGGTGCCGTCCTCCTCCTGTCCAGCTCCTGGGAACCAGAGGGGGTGGTGCAGGCCACAGAGAGTAGGGGGTGTCCATGCCATGGAGCTATGGACTAAGGGATTTCCCATCCCAGCCCCTTCTGCAACTAGCATCTCCAGAACCTACTTGCCTCCCTCCGCAGAGTATCTTAGGGTAAAAGGAGGGAGTTTATTCAAAATTCACCACTTCCTCTACCCTCCCGAATCCCTCCCACTTTAGGGGTGGGAATTCTAGCACCCCTGCCCTGCTCACAGCCTACTGGGTTGTGTGCACATCTGGTCCCAGCTGCCCACCAACATTCACTCCCCAGGGGCCTGGCCTGAATGGTGGGCTCTTCTTCCGGGCCCTGAGGACTTGCCTCCCACCAGCAGGATCCATTCTTGGGAGATCGAAGGAGAGCTTAGGGTAGGGGCACAGAGAGGGTGTCAGAGGGTGTCTGAGGGTGCAGGAGCGCAAGGGAGCGCAAGTCCGCCCAGGGCTCTTCACTGCAGGGTCTGGAAGCTCTGATAGGAAAGGCCCAGCAACTTCCTGGGAGAAACGCAATTCCACGAGGCTTTGCAAACTGCCAAGGCCAACCCAGTGTACCAGGAAGCAATGCAGACCAGGAATGAGGGGTGGGGTCCGCCCAAATGAGAGAGTTTGGAGTGCAGGCACAACCCACATTTGTAGCGTGCACAGCCCACATTTGTAGCGCCCACAGCCTTGTGCAGCCCCAGCTGTGGGCTGTGGTGCCACGTTGGCGCCTGGACCTTACCAGACAGTGCCGCTTGAGGCGCCTGGAGCACGTGCTCAGCTGAGTGTGGAAATGGTGGTGGGGAATGGCTGAGCCCAGGACCCCTGGGTGATTCCGGGTGGGGGTGGCTGGGGGAATGGCCATATGTGCGGGCCCTGTAGGAAAACCCCCAGTGCTGAGAACTGGGACCACCACAGCAGGTTACAGGGCATATGTGGGCCTTTCCATGACGAGCAGGAGACCTTCCTGACATGGATCTGAGTGCTGGGCAGGTGGGGGTCTCCTGCAGATGCCCAGCAGGTTTCCTTTACTCCAATCCTCCCTTAAATATCTAGGCCTGGAAAATCTGTGGACCCTATTCAAATCAGGGTCCATAAATGAATCCCTTTCTGATCTTAATTTCTGGTCTCTGTATCAGACTTTTTTTGGAAGTCTTGTCTCCAGCTTTCCCTCCCCATTCCCTGCCTCTTCCAAGAGTCTGATGGGCATGGGTCTGTGCTGAAGCAAATGAGCGTGGTGGAAGTCCTGGAAATGCCACTCTTTTGAGAAGGGTATGGGGTCTTCCACCCCTTAGCTGAAGTCCAGAGCCTCCTGCTGTTGGAGAGGTGCACAGAAATGCATGATCATCACTGGGTGTGAAGGTTCCAAGTCTGGGGACAGGTGGGCCACTAAAATTTGGGGCCTGGAGACTAAAGCCAGTCACCCTGGTGGGGCAATGTGCAGAGGGAAGGAGGAGCAGCAGCTGGTCTGGCAAGAACCAGCCTGGGCATTCCATGGACACCTGTGCATGCTCAGCCAGGATGGAGAGAATGAGAAAGACAGAGCAGACCACTGGGCCAGCAGGACTGGCAGGCCTAGCCATGTGCCCTCTATGGATATGTAGGCTCTTGCCGCCCTTTTGGAATGTAGTTTGGCATATCAGTGAATAATTTTAATTTCCATGTCCCACTCCACTTTAACTTCATTCACAGAAGTCCATCTCGTAGAAAAGAGAGTTCAGATGCAAACAAAGGCATTCTGTTTGGAAAGGCAGGCACTACGATGTACCCAAGTGTCCATGGGGGAACATGCTTCAGCATACTCCAGTCCTCTGACAGAACATGTGTCAGAATTGGGTATATGAGCAAGGCTCTGGGTATCAAGCAGGCTCAGTGTGGCAGAGGCAGTTGGTCCCTTTATCTGTTTCTGATGTGAAAATGTATGTGGATGTGTATGTACATAGTGAGATTTGTATAAACTGAGGAAAAATGCAGAAAGCCCAGGAGTTCCACCAGCCAGTGCCTAGCTCTGGAGGTTCCAGGTGGGAGTGTGCCCATGCCTCAGGGGGGCAGAGTGGCCTTCTGGGTGTAGATGGGTCAGTGCTTGGACACAGAAGCCAGCCTGCTGGGGTCACCTGCATGGTGACCCTAAGAAGTTGCCTAAACTCTCTGAGCTGGACATCCATAGCTGCCAGTTGGGGCAGCTATAGGGGCCACCTCACAAGCTCCCATGAAAAGAATTGAGCCAAAGTGCACATGCAGGACATGAGCCAGCCAGGGTCAACAAGCGGCACTGTTAAGCAAGGGCTTTCATTTCCTTGTGCACTCTTTTCATTGTTGGGCCAGGCCAGGGATGGGTCCCTCAGCTGCCTGAGCCAGTGTGACCCAGGGGGACAGAGGAGAGGTTCAGAGACAGAAAAGCTGTGCAGAGTGGCCCTGGTCATGAGCATGGCCCTCAGCCAGAGATCCTCAAGGACTGTATTCTTTGGGGGTTTGGGAGAAAATTCTCAAGGTCATCTGGCCCCACACCTGCCTTTACTCAGGTGGGCTACATGGAGGAGGTCTGAGGATGGGGTGGGTGTGGGCAATGCCATGTGCATTGTCTGGTGACCAAGGCCAGTGCTGCAGTGGCTGTTCACTATGTTGGCAGAGTGGACCCCCAGCCTGAGAGGCCATGCAAAGCTTCCTGGTGGTGCTGCAGGAAAGTGGGGACTCTTGTCCACCAGCTGCAGAGCTGGTGGCCCTTGCAGGAAGGCTGTGCTGGTACCTGCAGGATGACCTTGCCCAGGTGGAGCCCTTGCTTGAGGCTCTGCTCAAGAGCCAGCTCCACCTGCATCTGCTGGACAGCAAGGACATGGCTCTGGTGTGCAAGTGCATGCTGGACCAGCAGGAGGCTCACCAAGCTGACTGCCAGCTCTTGGAGGTGGGCCTGGGGCAGACAAGCAGTAGGGCAGAGGGAAGTGTCACCAGCTCAGTTGGGTGGTCCATGGCAGCCTCTCTGAAGAGTTTCCCCCATGTTGAGGTCACCACACCAAGAGCAGGAATGATTCCAACCTGTGCCACTCAGCTGGTGCAATTGGGGAGGTTCTGTGGAGGGTCCCTGAAGTCTCCAGGTAGGCAAGGACATCATGAGCTACCATCCCAGAGGCTTGGGCATCACACACAGTGTGGGATTCACAAAGATATGAAGACCCCTGCCCAGTAAGACCAAGGCTTGTCTAGTGCCCTGGAGAGAACACTGAACAATTCCCAATGTCTCCAGAAAATATTCTGGCATCTTCACCAAAACAGTCCCAAGAACATTGGTTCAGTGAGTGCTTGTGGTGAGAAATGTCAGGATGGACCACAGGAAGGCTCACTGTGGTGGCTGATGGAGTTAATCAAATTGTGGGCAAAATGCTTGGGCCAAGGCCATGCATCCTTTATTAACTGGAAAGTCCAGTAAGTGGAAGCAGGCCATTCCAGGGTGAGTGATCATGTGTTGTGCCACAGAAGGGGTCAGTAGCAGTTTGGCAGTATTTATGAATGCCAAAAATAGATATTGGATTACATTTGTAAACTGTTATGCTTCTCTGGGCATATTAGATTATATTGGATTTAGATGTTTCACTTTTACTTGATTAAATAATGATTGGGTCTTTGATTGGGTCACATCAGTAGGACATTGAGACCCCATTCACCAAGGGGGAAGGGACTAAGAGAGAAACTGCACTGCAGAGAAGGGAGTTTGGATCTTGGAGCCTGGGAAGTAAACACACAGAGAAGTGGATATGTGAGGAAGGAGAGAAGGCTCAATTGGACACAGCAGCTGTCCCAGGAAGAAAGGTGAGCCATTTGCCTGATACTCTGCAGCTGGCTTTGTGGAGAGAACCGAGGTGCTGAGTCTGGAGGGAAATGAGCCCTGGAAAGAGAGGAACCTAGGAAGCCTGAACCCTTGCATATGTCAGCGGCCATCTTGCTCCAACACATGGCAACAGACTTTGGTGAGGGAAGTAACTTATGCTTTATGGCCTGGTAACTGTGGGCTTCTACCCCAAATAAATACCTATATAAAAGGCAACGGATTTCTGATATTTTTCATCGGCACCCCCTTGGCTGACTAATACAAGGTCCCTCTTCCTGCTCAGCCCAGAGTGCAGAGCTTGGGGCCAGCCTTGCTGGGGTGGTGAAGATCCTTCCCAGTAGATGTGGGCCAAGCCTCTGTGGGCCATGCTCCTCCTCTCCCAGGGCATGGGGTCAGAGGCCCATTCTTTGCCTTCTCCTTGCCTCATGCTACCTCCAGCAAGATGAGGCTCAGAGCTCTTCTCAACTCATGGGATAGTTGAGGGGGTCCAAGGAGTGTGGCCCTCTTTGGGATAATGTGAGCATGTTCCATGGCCCCATGTCATGACCTGGTTCCCACAGGATGACACTGCTGTTGGGTGGCAGGGATGGTGCCTTGGCCAGTTTCTGCCTTCAACACTTGGCCACTCTGTAGACAGCAGAAATAGTATTCTCTCCAAAATCCCCAGTCCCTGACCCAGTCATGTTTCCTTCCTGGAGGTCAGGAGCCTGGGTTCCAGGAGGATGAAGGCAGCCAGGGCTCAGCATGCTGTCCTCTGCAAGGTTGCTGTGTTTTACCAGGAAGCACCCAGGAATTGGTGTAACTCTGGACCATCATCTACTATGAACTGGACAGGAAGAGGCTGGGCATGGCCACACTGAACCTTTGCAGAGGTTCCACTGTTGGAAGAGGTAGGCTCCTCCAAGAAGATTTAGGCTCTGGGTGTGGTTTGTGCTTATTCCATGAGGCTCACCCAGGAAGGCTATGTGCTGGGAATAGGTTTGTGCTAACTACACAGGGCTCCCCTAGGAATAGGTGTGCACTGTGCATGAGTTTGTGTTCACCCCACTGTGTTCCCCCAGGAAGAGGTAGACCCTGGGCATGAGTTAGTATTTACCCCACAGGGTTCCCCCAGGAAGAACTAGGCTCTGGGTATGGGTTTGTGCTTATTGCAATGGCCTCCCCCATGGCCCAGGAGCTGAAGTCACAGAGGTGGGGCAGGAGATCCCAATGCAGTGGAATATTCAGAACATATCAAGTGTCCCCTTAGCCATCAACCAATGTGTGCCCTCACTGAGTGACACTGCAGAGAAACATTGGTCAGGGATGTTATTTCCTTGGGCTGACATGGTGGTGGGTGCTGCCAGGACAAGGCCAGGGTGCAGGAGGGGCTTGGTATCCTGGAGGAGAGTCAGCAACTTTCCAGGTAGTGAGTAGGCAGTGGTGGCCACATGGTGAGTGTGTGTGTGTGTGTGTGTTTTAGAACCCATAAAAGGAATAAGAGCTATTCTCCACTCTTGGACCACAGGAAAACAGTTAGTGGGCTAGGTATGACATGCAGGACTGGTTTGCCTTCCTGTCCTGGAGGAATGGCAGGAGGCACATGGCACAGTGCTCCTCAGCAAGCTGTCCACAACCCTGGGCACTGGGGGAGACTTTGAGAGGAATAAATGGAGTTCCATTTGGGTGTGTGATATGAAGACCTCCATGGGGTTGTTCAATAGGCACTTGGATATCAAACCTTCAGCAGACAGCTATTTATACATGATTTTTTTTCTTATGGAAATTTCCAGTATACACAGAAGTAAAGAGAATAACTGGGAACTGTCATCCAGCTTCAATGGCTGATAGCTATTAGCAGGTGTTGTTGTGTCGGGTTGTGCTCAACCCTGGTAAAGTGAGAGAGGGGTGAGAGGGCTGAGAGCTGAGCCCCTGCTTCTCTGACCTTCAGGGACTCATCCCTGAAATTTCCAGACAAAATGGGGTGAGGAGGTGTCAGCAATGGGGGCCAAGAGGACATAGTGGGTGAGATAAGAGGGACCTCAGATTGGCAGGATGTTCTGGAAGCTAAGCAGATGAGGTCTGTCCAGGAGGGTTGCTGGATGGAGGTGGCTGGTGAGTTGGGCCACGATGCAGTGGTGTGGCAGCCAGGTTGGAGTGTGCCATGGAGAGTGTGGGACATGGAGTTGGCAGCAGGAGTCTAGATCATTCTGAGAGGTGCTGTGGGAGTCAGGAGCAGCATCGCAGGGCAGCTGGAGAGGTGGGGCAGGCTGGAGAGGCCAATGTGTGAGATGGGAAATCTACAGACACTCCAGCTAAGGAAATGACTCAGAGAAGAAAGACTGACAGTGCAGAAAGGAGGTGGATGTTGGGGGAATCCTGGGCAAGACAGGGGCAGGTGTGGGAGCCACCTGGGCTCTGGTGGTCAGCCTGGGAGCAGGCTGGGTGTGGGACATGGAGGCACTTCTCACTTGGTTACTTTCCATCACTGTGAAATTAGCACAAATGTCCTCAGTGGTCATGAGCAGTGAGAGGCATGGAGGCTTAGGGGAGAGCAGGATGGTGGTAGCATCATCGAGGCAGATGGGCAGGTGGCCTGGGTGCTGGGTGTCCACTGAGATGGTATTTGCTGGAGACTCATTGGCAGATGTGCATTCCCCAAATGGGAGTGGGCAGTATGGGTGAGTGTGACCAGCTCAGGGTTGTAAAAAGGGAGCAGGGCAGAGGGTTCAGGTGTGGTGGGGGATGGACTCCCCCAGACCAAGGGGCTGTGGAGTGGGGTGTGGGGAGAGTCAGTGAGTATAGTGAGAGCACTGATGTCCCAGGGCCTCCAGGGCTTGCAGGCATGGAAGTCCACCAAGAGGTGTGACCAGGGAGTGGGGCTGGCATGGTGGTCGGGGCTGCAGTCACTGGCCCTGTGGGCTACTTCCCAGCCCTGCCCACTGGTGCCAGGCAATGCGAAAGGTGCAGGATGAGGCTGGGGACCCTGCACAGGATGAATCATCTGAGGGTCATTTACATGGCAGGAGTGACCACAAGAGGAGATCATAGCCAGAATCCCAGGCACCCAGAGGGGGACAGCAGGGAGGTGATGAGGGGAGGAGCTGAGGTGGCCAGGGTGGGAGAATGCTCTGGGGTGGAGAATGCTGTGGCTCCCAGTTCTAGCACCCCTGCAGCCAGAGCAGGACCTGAGAGGAAAATTGAGAAGGGCAGCAGCTGTGCAGGTGCTGCTCCCAGCAGGCAGCAGGTGAGGGAATGGGCTGGTGGAGGCCATTGCCACAGGTGACTGGTTCTGGACAGGGACAGGGAGCGCAGGCCCAGGGCACAGCTCCATCGAGAGGTGGAAAATCCCAGAAGCCATTGACTGTGTGAGTAGGCCAACTGCTTGGTGTCCCCCCACTCCAAATATTCCCACTCTGGCTTTCCCCTTCCATCCCTCCCAATTTGGTCTCCCACCCTTCTTCCTACTCACTCCTAGTGCTGCCCACTTGGGGCCCCAGCCACTCAGCATCCTGCCCACTCAAGGTCTGCCCAGGCTGGGATCCACCCACTCTGGGTCCTGCCTACTCAAGATCCCTCCAATCTAGGTCCCACCCACTCAGGGTCCTGCCCTTTCTGGCCCCACCCTCAGGGACTCCCAGGGGAGCAGTGGCTGAATAACTGACAGCTGATCCTTTGCCCACACACACAACTCTTCAACATTAAGGAGGTGAGTGCCAAGCTTGTTTGAGGGATGGGCTGGGTCCTGGGACCCCATGAAGGAGCCAGGCTCAGGAGTGGGTCCTGGGGGTTCAGGAGCCTTGTTGTGGCCCTAGACCTGTGGCCCTCACCTGGGATCTGAAGGTGGCCAGCACCTCTGCCTGTGACCCCTGAGTCTATCGGAGGCAGCTGGTCATACCTTCTCCCCAGACTCAGGACAGAGAGGTGGAGGGGGGAAGCAGACTTGGGGGTCCCTGTATTCATTACCTTCCTCCTCACTGTCCATGTCCAGGCAACCAACCCACCTCCTCTGTCTGCCCAGAGGGTCTAAAGAGCCAGAACTTCCTCAAAGATGTTCACCAGAAGCTGCAGGATTTCACCTTGGGTGTGGGCACCAGCCCCAACAAGGCCCAAAGGGTGAGTGGAGGGTGGGGCTGCTTCCCCCAGGCTGTGCCCTCCCTGGGCTGCTCCTCCCCAGGATGTCCCCAGAAAGTTCCCCCGTTGAATGCTTCCCTCTAGACTGCTCCCCAGGAGGCTCCCCCACAAGCTGCTCCCCCTAGAATGCTCCCCACTGAGACCACTCCCTCACAGGATGCTCCCCCAGGATACTCCTCCCCTAGAATGCTTCTCCATTAGGCTGGCCCTCCCTGGGGAGCTCCTTATGGACAGTATGATGCCCAGGAAGTTCCTCCCAGGCCATTCTCCCAGAGGTCTCCCTCCAGGGTTATCCCCTCCAGGGGCTGCCTCAGGTCTCCTGAGAGCTTCTCATCTACTGTGACCTGGTGACCCAGGACAGGGGCACATTGTCTGATGGGCATCTCTGCCCTGATTGGAGAGTCTGCATACACAGAGGCTTTGTTTTGCCACATGGAGCCAAAACACTGCCAGTCAGCTGGCTTCAATCCATGCACCTTAAGCATTTCCTGTGTGCAAGCCTTGAACACTTACCATATGGGGGGAAGGAAAGCAAGCAAGGGATCACAAGGGAGAGAAGACCATTTGGAGGTGTGAGCTCAGCAAGTGGGGGTCCCATCCATCAGAAGCCATCATGCTGAAGGCAGGAGAGAGTGGGAGGGGCAGGCAGCCCTCACTGGAGGAGGAGGCCCCAAGCCATCCTGGTTATTCTCTGAGCTCTGGTTCTTCCACTGAAGAAAGAGATGTTTCCAGGTCAGGTGCAGAGGCCCTTGGGGCTTGGCACCACACCTGGAAGACCTGCAGATGGAGGTGTGCCCCACTGGGGATGGTTTGTGCTGTCCACAGGGGAGTCACTCTGC
>JAKSZT010034583.1:2953727-2976512 GCA_026826555.1 Tolypeutes matacus | reverse complement strand
CCAGGGATGGCAGAGGGCCACTTCCCTGACTTCCTGCTGAAAGCAGGGCAGAGTCAGTGGGAGGGAAGCTCTAATGCCTGCCACCTTCCCCTGGCATATTTAGGCCTTCCAAGCAGGTAAGAGCATCCTCTGGCTGGAAGGGGGCATCACCACTGCTTCAATCCATTGTCTTTATTGCTTGGTCTGTCTTCAGTCTTAACCAACAAATCAGAGTTATGAATCCTGGACACCCCCAAACCATGACACTGGGTTCAATAGCCCCTCCACCTGGCTGCAAGACAGGCCTGTCTCCCACCCAACTCTTGACCCTGGCTGCATATGAAGCTCTGAACACAGAGTGGTTGCCAGAGCCTCACCTGGCCAATACGCGGTCACACAGGAGCCTCTGAGCCCAGTCTGAGGACAGCTTCGGCTGCATCATTCTCACTCCTCGATGACAAACAGACCCAACAACACCTGATGGTGAACTCTAGCCATGAGGAAAACCCCTGAACCTACAAATGGTGCACTGCCCCTGTCTAACCAGGACACAGGGTGAATGTGAAGCTTGCCAGATGCAAGCAGCCCACCCTTAAACCTCAAGGAGACTCGGCCCTCATGCCACTCACCCGACAGCACAGGCCTGTCCCCAAACTGGGCATGAGGTTGGGGGTTGTCTGATGGCCCTGGAAGGCCTTGCTCTGACCTCCAGAGGAGGGAAGTTTGGTGCCGCCGGTAGTTGGCAAACCAAGTGCAGACCTGCTCCACTGTCAAGCTCATCTCCAATGCCAGGCGCTCCTGCCCAGGACAACAAAATACCCAGTCCATCCAAGTCCACTCTCATCTCTCCAAGGGCAGATGTGGCAAAATGTGGGGGAGTTGGAGGGCCGCTCGCACACACATTCACAAGTTTGCTACCAAGCATTCCTCTGGTCAAAGTGAGAGACACACCTATGGGTTGTCCATGGGAACAGCACCTGCTGCCCAGCTGCCACCCCCAGATGGTCCCTAGAGCCAATTTGAAAAGTCCCAGCATCATGAAGTCGGCAGAGTGACTCCCCTGTGGACAGCACAAACCATCCCCAGTGGGGCACACCTCCATCTGCAGGTCTTCCAGGTGTGGTGCCAAGCCCCAAGGGCCTCTGCACCTGACCTGGAAACTTCTCTTTCTTCAGTGGAAGAACCAGAGCTCAGAGAATAACCAGGATGGCTTGGGGCCTCCTCCTCCAGTGAGGGCTGCCTGCCCCTCCAGCTCTCTCCTGCCTTCAGCATGATGGCTTCTGATGGATGGGACCCCCACTTGCTGAGCTCACACCTCCCCATGGGCTTCTCTCCCTTGTGATCCCTTGCTTGCTTTCCTTCCCCCCATATGGTAAGTGTTCAAGGCTTGCACACAGGAAATGCTTAAGGTGCATGGATTGAAGCCAGCTGACTGGCAGTGTTTTGGCTCCATGTGGCAAAACAAAGCCTCTGTGTATGCAGACTCTCCAATCAGGGCAGAGATGCCCATCAGACAATGTGCCCCTGTCCTGGGTCACCAGGTCACAGTAGATGAGAAGCTCTCAGGAGACCTGAGGCAGCCCCTGGAGGGGATAACCCTGGAGGGAGACCTCTGGGAGAATGGCCTGGGAGGAACTTCCTGGGCATCATACTGTCCATAAGGAGCTCCCCAGGGAGGGCCAGCCTAATGGAGAAGCATTCTAGGGGAGGAGTATCCTGGGGGAGCATCCTGTGAGGGAGTGGTCTCAGTGGGGAGCATTCTAGGGGGAGCAGCTTGTGGGGGAGCCTCCTGGGGAGCAGTCTAGAGGGAAGCATTCAACGGGGGAACTTTCTGGGGACATCCTGGGGAGGAGCAGCCCAGGGAGGGCACAGCCTGGGGGAAGCAGCCCCACCCTCCACTCACCCTTTGGGCCTTGTTGGGGCTGGTGCCCACACCCAAGGTGAAATCCTGCAGCTTCTGGTGAACATCTTTGAGGAAGTTCTGGCTCTTTAGACCCTCTGGGCAGACAGAGGAGGTGGGTTGGTTGCCTGGACATGGACAGTGAGGAGGAAGGTAATGAATACAGGGACCCCCAAGTCTGCTTCCCCCCTCCACCTCTCTGTCCTGAGTCTGGGGAGAAGGTATGACCAGCTGCCTCCGATAGACTCAGGGGTCACAGGCAGAGGTGCTGGCCACCTTCAGATCCCAGGTGAGGGCCACAGGTCTAGGGCCACAACAAGGTTCCTGAACCCCCAGGGCCCACTCCTGAGCCTGGCTCCTTCATGGGGTCCCAGGACCCAGCCCATCCCTCAAACAAGCTTGGCACTCACCTCCTTAATGTTGAAGAGTTGTGTGTGTGGGCAAAGGATCAGCTGTCAGTTATTCAGCCACTGCTCCCCTGGGAGTCCCTGAGGGTGGGGCCAGAAAGGGCAGGACCCTGAGTGGGTGGGACCTAGATTGGAGGGATCTTGAGTAGGCAGGACCCAGAGTGGGTGGATCCCAGCCTGGGCAGACCTTGAGTGGGCAGGATGCTGAGTGGCTGGGGCCCCAAGTGGGCAGCACTAGGAGTGAGTAGGAAGAGGGGTGGGAGACCAAATTGGGAGGGATGGAAGGGGAAAGCCAGAGTGGGAATATTTGGAGTGGGGGGACACCAAGCAGTTGGCCTACTCACACAGTCAATGGCTTCTGGGATTTTCCACCTCTCGATGGAGCTGTGCCCTGGGCCTGCGCTCCCTGTCCCTGTCCAGAACCAGTCACCTGTGGCAATGGCCTCCACCAGCCCATTCCCTCACCTGCTGCCTGCTGGGAGCAGCACCTGCACAGCTGCTGCCCTTCTCAATTTTCCTCTCAGGTCCTGCTCTGGCTGCAGGGGTGCTAGAACTGGGAGCCACAGCATCCTCCACCCCAGAGCATTCTCCCACCCTGGCCACCTCAGCTCCTCCCCTCATCACCTCCCTGCTGTCCCCCTCTGGGTGCCTGGGATTCTGGCTAGGATCTCCTCTTGTGGTCACTCCTGCCATGTAAATGACCCTCAGATGATTCATCCTGTGCAGGGTCCCCAGCCTCATCCTGCACCTTTCGCATTGCCTGGCACCAGTGGGCAGGGCTGGGAAGTAGCCCACAGGGCCAGTGACTGCAGCCCCGACCACCATGCCAGCCCCACTCCCTGGTCACACCTCTTGGTGGACTTCCATGCCTGCAAGCCCTGGAGGCCCTGGGACATCAGTGCTCTCACTATACTCACTGACTCTCCCCACACCCCACTCCACAGCCCCTTGGTCTGGGGGAGTCCATCCCCCACCACACCTGAACCCTCTGCCCTGCTCCCTTTTTACAACCCTGAGCTGGTCACACTCACCCATACTGCCCACTCCCATTTGGGGAATGCACATCTGCCAATGAGTCTCCAGCAAATACCATCTCAGTGGACACCCAGCACCCAGGCCACCTGCCCATCTGCCTCGATGATGCTACCACCCTCCTGCTCTCCCCTAAGCCTCCATGCCTCTCACTGCTCATGACCACTGAGGACATTTGTGCTAATTTCACAGTGATGGAAAGTAACCAAGTGAGAAGTGCCTCCATGTCCCACACCCAGCCTGCTCCCAGGCTGACCACCAGAGCCCAGGTGGCTCCCACACCTGCCCCTGTCTTGCCCAGGATTCCCCCAACATCCACCTCCTTTCTGCACTGTCAGTCTTTCTTCTCTGAGTCATTTCCTTAGCTGGAGTGTCTGTAGATTTCCCATCTCACACATTGGCCTCTCCAGCCTGCCCCACCTCTCCAGCTGCCCTGCGATGCTGCTCCTGACTCCCACAGCACCTCTCAGAATGATCTAGACTCCTGCTGCCAACTCCATGTCCCACACTCTCCATGGCACACTCCAACCTGGCTGCCACACCACAGCATCGTGGCCCAACTCACCAGCCACCTCCATCCAACAACCCTTCTGGACAGACCTCATCTGCTTAGCTTCCAGAACATCCTGCCAATCTGAGGTCCCTCTTATCTCACCCACTATGTCCTCTTGGCCCCCATTGCTGACACCTCCTCACCCCATTTTGTCTGGAAATTTCAGGGATGAGTCCCTGAAGGTCAGAGAAGCAGGGACTCAGCTCTCAGCCCTCTCACCCCTCTCTCACGTTACCAGGGTTGAGCACAACCCGACACAACAACACCTGCTAATAGCTATCAGCCATTGAAGCTGGATGACAGTTCCCACTGTGATTCTCTCTACTTCTGTGTATACTGGAAATTTCCATAAGAAAAAAAATCATGTATAAATAGCTGTCTGCTGAAGGTTTGATATCCAAGTGCCTATTGAACAACCCCATGGAGGTCTTCATATCACACACCCAAATGGAACTCCATTTATTCCTCTCAAAGTCTCCCCCAGTGCCCAGGGTTGTGGACAGCTTGCTGAGGAGCACTGTGCCATGAGCCTCCTGCCATTCCTCCAGGACAGGAAGGCAAACCAGTCCTGCATGTCATACCTAGCCCACTAACTGTTTTCCTGTGGTCCAAGAGTGGAGAATAGCTCTTATTCCTTTTATGGGTTCTAAAACACACACACACACACACACACACACTCACCATGTGGCCACCACTGCCTACTCACTACCTGGAAAGTTGCTGACTCTCCTCCAGGATACCAAGCCCCTCCTGCACCCTGGCCTTGTCCTGGCAGCACCCACCACCATGTCAGCCCAAGGAAATAACATCCCTGACCAATGTTTCTCTGCAGTGTCACTCAGTGAGGGCACACATTGGTTGATGGCTAAGGGGACACTTGATATGTTCTGAATATTCCACTGCATTGGGATCTCCTGCCCCACCTCTGTGACTTCAGCTCCTGGGCCATGGGGGAGGCCATTGCAATAAGCACAAACCCATACCCAGAGCCTAGTTCTTCCTGGGGGAACCCTGTGGGGTAAACATTAACTCATGCCCAGGGTCTACCTCTTCCTGGGGGAACACAGTGGGGTGAACACAAACTCATGCACAGTGCACACCTATTCCTAGGGGAGCCCTGTGTAGTTAGCACAAACCTATTCCCAGCACATAGCCTTCCTGGGTGAGCCTCATGGGATAAGCACAAACCACACCCAGAGCCTAAATCTTCTTGGAGGAGCCTATCTCTTCCAACAGTGGAGCCTCTGCAAAGGTTCAGTGTGGCCATGCCCAGCCTCTTCCTGTCCAGTTCATAGTAGATGATGGTCCAGAGTTACACCAATTCCTGGGTGCTTCCTGGTAAAACACAGCAACCTTGCAGAGGACAGCATGCTGAGCCCTGGCTGCCTTCATCCTCCTGGAACCCAGGCTCCTGACCTCCAGGAAGGAAACATGGCTGGGTCAGGGACTGGGGATTTTGGAGAGAATACTATTTCTGCTGTCTACAGAGTGGCCAAGTGTTGAAGGCAGAAACTGGCCAAGGCACCATCCCTGCCACCCAACAGCAGTGTCATCCTGTGGGAACCAGGTCATGACATGGGGCCATGGAACATGCTCACATTATCCCAAACAGGGCCACACTCCTTGGACCCCCTCAACTATCCCATGAGTTGAGAAGAGCTCTGAGCCTCATCTTGCTGGGGGTAGCATGAGGCAAGGAGAAGGCAAAGAATGGGCCTCTGACCCCATGCCCTGGGAGAGGAGGAGCATGGCCCACAGAGGCTTGGCCCACATCTACTGGGAAGGATCTTCACCACCCCAGCAAGGCTGGCCCCAAGCTCTGCACTCTGGGCTGAGCAGGAAGAGGGACCTTGTATTAGTCAGCCAAGGGGGTGCCGATGAAAAATATCAGAAATCCATTGCCTTTTATATAGGTATTTATTTGGGGTAGAAGCCCACAGTTACCAGGCCATAAAGCATAAGTTACTTCCCTCACCAAAGTCTGTTGCCATGTGTTGGAGCAAGATGGCCGCTGACATATGCAAGGGTTCAGGCTTCCTAGGTTCCTCTCTTTCCAGGGCTCATTTCCCTCCAGACTCAGCACCTCGGTTCTCTCCACAAAGCCAGCTGCAGAGTATCAGGCAAATGGCTCACCTTTCTTCCTGGGACCGCTGCTGTGTCCAATTGAGCCTTCTCTCCTTCCTCACATATCCACTTCTCTGTGTGTTTACTTCCCAGGCTCCAGGATCCAAACTCCCTTCTCTGCAGTGCAGTTTCTCTCTTAGTCCCTTCCCCCTTGGTGAATGGGGTCTCAATGTCCTACTGATGTGACCCAATCAAAGACCCAATCATTATTTAATCAAGTAAAAGTGAAACATCTAAATCCAATATAATCTAATATGTCCAGAGAAGCATAACAGTTTACAAATGTAATCCAATATCTATTTTTGGCATTCATAAATACTGCCAAACTGCTACTGACCCCTTCTGTGGCACAACACATGATCACTCACCCTGGAATGGCCTGCTTCCACTTACTGGACTTTCCAGTTAATAAAGGATGCATGGCCTTGGCCCAAGCATTTTGCCCACAATTTGATTAACTCCATCAGCCACCACAGTGAGCCTTCCTGTGGTCCATCCTGACATTTCTCACCACAAGCACTCACTGAACCAATGTTCTTGGGACTGTTTTGGTGAAGATGCCAGAATATTTTCTGGAGACATTGGGAATTGTTCAGTGTTCTCTCCAGGGCACTAGACAAGCCTTGGTCTTACTGGGCAGGGGTCTTCATATCTTTGGGAATCACACACTGTGTGTGATGCCCAAGCCTCTGGGATGGCAGCTCACGATGTCCTTGCCTACCTGGAGACTTCAGGGACCCTCCACAGAACCTCCCCAACTGCACCAGCTGAGTGGCACAGGTTGGAATCATTCCTGCTCTTGGTGTGGTGACCTCAACATGGGGGAAACTCTTCAGAGAGGCTGCCATGGACCACCCAACTGAGCTGGTGACACTTCCCTCTGCCCTACTGCTTGTCTGCCCCAGGCCCACCTCCAAGAGCTGGCAGTCAGCTTGGTGAGCCTCCTGCTGGTCCAGCATGCACTTGCACACCAGAGCCATGTCCTTGCTGTCCAGCAGATGCAGGTGGAGCTGGCTCTTGAGCAGAGCCTCAAGCAAGGGCTCCACCTGGGCAAGGTCATCCTGCAGGTACCAGCACAGCCTTCCTGCAAGGGCCACCAGCTCTGCAGCTGGTGGACAAGAGTCCCCACTTTCCTGCAGCACCACCAGGAAGCTTTGCATGGCCTCTCAGGCTGGGGGTCCACTCTGCCAACATAGTGAACAGCCACTGCAGCACTGGCCTTGGTCACCAGACAATGCACATGGCATTGCCCACACCCACCCCATCCTCAGACCTCCTCCATGTAGCCCACCTGAGTAAAGGCAGGTGTGGGGCCAGATGACCTTGAGAATTTTCTCCCAAACCCCCAAAGAATACAGTCCTTGAGGATCTCTGGCTGAGGGCCATGCTCATGACCAGGGCCACTCTGCACAGCTTTTCTGTCTCTGAACCTCTCCACTGTCCCCCTGGGTCACACTGGCTCAGGTAGCTGAGGGACCCATCCCTGGCCTGGCCCAAAAATGAAAAGAGTGCACAAGGAAATGAAAGCCCTTGCTTAACAGTGCCGCTTGTTGACCCTGGCTGGCTCATGTCCTGCATGTGCACTTTGGCTCAATTCTTTTCATGGGAGCTTGTGAGGTGGCCCCTATAGCTGCCCCAACTGGCAGCTATGGATGTCCAGCTCAGAGGGTTTAGGCAACTTCTTAGGGTCACCATGCAGGTGACCCCAGCAGGCTGGCTTCTGTGTCCAAGCACTGACCCATCTACACCCAGAAGGCCACTCTGCCCCCCTGAGGCATGGGCACACTCCCACCTGGAACCTCCAGAGCTAGGCACTGGCTGGTGGAACTCCTGGGCTTTCTGCATTTTTCCTCAGTTTATACAAATCTCACTATGTACATACACATCCACATACATTTTCACATCAGAAACAGATAAAGGGACCAACTGCCTCTGCCACCCTGAGCCTGCTTGATACCCAGAGCCTTGCTCATATACCCAATTCTGACACATGTTCTGTCAGAGGACTGGAGTATGCTGAAGCATGTTCCCCCATGGACACTTGGGTACATCGTAGTGCCTGCCTTTCCAAACAGAATGTCTTTGTTTGCATCTGAACTCTCTTTTCTACGAGATGGACTTCTGTGAATGAAGTTAAAGTGGAGTGGGACATGGAAATTAAAATTATTCACTGATATGCCAAACTACATTCCAAAAGGGCAGCAAGAGCCTACATATCCATAGAGGGCACATGGCTAGGCCTGCCAGTCCTGCTGGCCCAGTGGTCTGCTCTGTCTTTCTCATTCTCTCCATCCTGGCTGAGCATGCACAGGTGTCCATGGAATGCCCAGGCTGGTTCTTGCCAGACCAGCTGCTGCTCCTCCTTCCCTCTGCACATTGCCCCACCAGGGTGACTGGCTTTAGTCTCCAGGCCCCAAATTTTAGTAGCCCACCTGTCCTCAGACTTGGAACCTTCACACCCAGTGATGATCATGCATTTCTGTGCACCTCTCCAACAGCAGGAGGCTCTGGACTTCAGCTAAGGGGTGGAAGACCCCATACCCTTCTCAAAAGAGTGGCATTTCCAGGACTTCCACCACCCTCATTTGCTTCAGCACAGACCCATCCCCATCAGACTCTTGGAAGAGGCAGGGAATGGGGAGGGAAAGCTGGAGACAAGACTTCCAAAAAAAGTCTGATACAGAGACCAGAAATTAAGATCAGAAAGGGATTCATTTATGGACCCTGATTTGAATAGGGTCCACAGATTTTCCAGGCCTAGATATTTAAGGGAGGATTGGAGTAAAGGAAACCTGCTGGGCATCTGCAGGAGACCCCCACCTGCCCAGCACTCAGATCCATGTCAGGAAGGTCTCCTGCTCTTCATGGAAAGGCCCACATATGCCCTGTAACCTGCTGTGGTGGTCCCAGTTCTCAGCACTGGGGGTTTTCCTACAGGGCCCGCACATATGGCCATTCCCCCAGCCACCCCCACCCGGAATCACCCAGGGGTCCTGGGCTCAGCCATTCCCCACCACCATTTCCACACTCAGAGCTGAGCACGTGCTCCAGGCGCCTCAAGCGGCACTGTCTGGTAAGGTCCAGGCGCCAACGTGGCACCACAGCCCACAGCTGGGGCTGCACAAGGCTGTGGGCGCTACAAATGTGGGCTGTGCATGCTACAAATGTGGGTTGTGCCTGCACTCCAAACTCTCTCATTTGGGCGGACCCCACCCCTCATTCCTGGTCTGCATTGCTTCCTGGTACACTGGGTTGGCCTTGGCAGTTTGCAAAGCCTCGTGGAATTGCGTTTCTCCCAGGAAGTTGCTGGGCCTTTCCTATCAGAGCTTCCAGACCCTGCAGTGAAGAGCCCTGGGTGGACTTGCGCTCCCTTGCGCTCCTGCACCCTCAGACACCCTCTGACACCCTCTCTGTGCCCCTACCCTAAGCTCTCCTTTGATCTCCCAAGAATGGGTCCTGCTGGTGGGAGGCAAGTCCTCAGGGCCCGGAAGAAGAGCCCACCATTCAGACCAGGCCCCTGGGGAGTGAATGTTGGTGGGCAGCTGGGACCAGATGTGCACACAACCCAGTAGGCTGTGAGCAGGGCAGGGGTGCTAGAATTCCCACCCCTAAAGTGGGAGGGTTTCGGGAGGGTAGAGGAAGTGGTGAACTTTGAATAAACTCCCTCCTTTTACCCTAAGATACTCTGCGGAGGGAGGCAAGTAGGTTCTGGAGATGCTAGTTGCAGAAGGGGCTGGGATGGGAAATCCCTTAGTCCATAGCTCCATGGCATG
This sequence comes from Tolypeutes matacus, assembly GCA_026826555.1. Classification (NCBI taxonomy): domain Eukaryota; kingdom Metazoa; phylum Chordata; class Mammalia; order Cingulata; family Chlamyphoridae; genus Tolypeutes; species Tolypeutes matacus. The sequence continues at coordinate 2,966,744 of JAKSZT010034583.1, read as the reverse complement.
GACACCCCCTACTCTCTGTGGCCTGCACCACCCCCTCTGGTTCCCAGGAGCTGGACAGGAGGAGGACGGCACCTTTGCAAACCCAGACCCCAAGGAGGCAGCTGGCCAGGACTGAGCAGAGGCTCCTGTGGAATATCCTGGTCCTCCCACCCCAGGGATGGTGCAGGGGCCTATGATGGACAAGCTGGAGGGGCCAAGAGAGGGCTATTTCCAGAGCAGAGCTCTGCACGGAGACCTTGGAGCCTTGAGATTTGCCCTGAACCCTGAAGGCCCAACATCTGCTTGACACTTGCCTTGGAGTCTCAGCTGCACAATGGAGAGAAGGGAGTGAGGCCTGAGGATGTCCTGGGGACGTTAAGGGTTTTCCCTGACCTGGTCAGGTAATTGTTGGGTAATTACTAAACTGCTAAAATCCTGGCTTAAGACATCTAGTGAATGTGTGAATGGTAAACCTCCTGGTGAATACCAGGCTCTCCTTTATAGAGTTTGCCGTTTTAGGGAGCAAATCAAAGGCTGGGTTTTGAGCCTCCACAAGCAGGGAAGACCTCCTCAAGGTGAGAAATGGAGGCTCTGCACTGGCTTTTAAAGTGTAGGCAAGGGCTACCTGGAAGAAAGAGTCCTGACTTCATGGCTTAGTATGTGCAAAAGAATTATGTAGGAAGGTAAATATTTTAGCACTAGTTTAAGTGAAAATCTAAGAACTGTCCATGGGCCTGTTGGCAGCATTACTACAAAAATCATGGATGTGCAGAAGGGTGAACTTGGAGTTGGAGGTAGAACACTTCCTGGCCTGAAAGGTGATCATGATACATTGTATAATAAAAATGGTGCTCAATGAAACAGCTTTCAAAACAGGAACCTACCTGGAGAGCTTAGAGGTAAAATATGTGCCATATTACTAAACCCTGATTGCTACTGGTAGGATGAAATAATGAGGCATATTTATTTTCACCTTTTTGTTTTTCAATCTTTTCTGATTTTTATAAGATGATGGTATGGTTTTCTACTTTTAAGTTGTTTGTTAAGGAGTGGAAAGGCAAATCAGGGGTATTAACAGGGTTGGGTCAGAGCCATCGTGACCAACTGTACTGAGGCTTTCGCATTGGACAAGGGTGGAAAGTGGATGGAAATGAGAGGACTTTGGTCTGCATTTGAGCAACTCTTTTGCTGCAGCAAATCTCCCACTTAGCATGAAACTTTCTGGGAATGCGATCTTGGAGCCTTGCATCTAGGACATTCTAGGTGCTCAGTGAATAAACTCCTTATCACTCATAAATCACTAATAAATTTTAACCAATAAAGTAATCTGCCAAAACATCAAATAAAGTACTGTGCAATATTAAATTTGATTTTTAAAAATTCCACAAATTTTGTGGTTCTAATTTTTATTGTTTTAAAAGCAGTAACCTTTTCTGGTTGTTGTGCACTCAATTAATCCCTGGTAAAATGTTCTGTTTACAAAAATGTCTTACTTAACATTTTGAGACAGGCTGACTGTTTCCTATTTACTATCAAGAAATAGGTCCAGTAAATTTTAAAACAATTTCCAAAAGACCTCTACCAGTAAGTGGTGGTTCAGATTTTGAACCCATGATTATCAGACTCTAAAGCCCACATTCCTAACCTCAGCACTTCAGAACAAATTCTTTATAACATTCACGTCTAATGGAGCTTGGTATACCAACAGAAGGCAGTGCCAGCATGTATTTAACCAATGCCCATTGCACACCTAGGCTGTCTTTCACCTTCTCCCTTCTCTGTAATGTGAAATGTAATCATTAGCACATCTTAAACATACTTGCCCAATATTTCTCAATCTTCTATTCTCATCTGAACCCAGATTAGATTGGGGTGGTTTCTCAGGTCAATTATTTAATAGCTTTGTGTCCTTGAACAACTTACTGATCCTCTCTGAAAACTAGGGATAGTGATAGGATCAATGCCATCAACTTGAGATCTTTGGGATATACATTTTGTTTCCTGTATATACTTTTTTTTTTTTTAAGATTTTATTTATTTATTCATTTATCCCCACCTTGCTGCTCGTGCTCGCTGGGTCAGCTAACCACACCGTGCGGGCATGGCTTGCCTTCACCAGGAGGCCCCGGGAACCGAACCCGGAGCCTCCCATATGGTAAATGGGAGCCCTACTGATTGAGCCACAGCCGCTTCCCCTGTATATACTTTTGATTCTTAACATATTCAGCATCTGGTAGTGCAAGTTCCCCTTATTCCTTTCCCCTTCATAAACTTTCTGGAAATTTCTGCAAGCTCCTCCATCATAATTAGTTGAACACATTTTTAAAAAAATCTCTTGATGGACAGAAGCCTGGAAGTTAAGTTCCTTAGGGGCTCCCTTGAGAAACTAGCAGTATTAGTTTGTGGGTATGAAAGATGTTTAAAGGAAAAGTATAAGTTCATTAATATTATTAAAAGGAAAACTAAAAAATGTAACATGAAACTGTATAGCATAGTAAATCCATATGTGAAATATGAATATGGGTAAAATTGTGTATATAAGACCATTTTTCTTTGAAGCTGAACAAATGTATGTTTATACCACAAGATGTTCCTATCAGAACAAAAAAGCCCATTATGCTAAATGAAAGAAACCAGACACAAAGTGCTATATGTTGTATGATTCTATTTATATAAAATGTAAATATAAATCATTTATAAAGATGAAATTAGATTAGTAGTTATATTAGGCTGGGGAAGGACTGCTAAGAGGATTGGAATTATTCTAATTATTTGGAGTAATGAAATTATTCTAAAATTTTTGTGGTGATGAATATACAATGCTGTGATTATATTAAAAGCCGTTGATTATACACTTTGTATAGATCATATGGTATATGAATATATCTCAATAACATTGCTTAATAAATTTATAAGTATGCAAGAATAGGCAGAAATAGCAGCTATGTACAATAGGGGAAGCAGAAAGAGATTGAGAGGTGAAGAATTTTCTTGTTTTATTATTTTTCTGTTTACGTTTGTTATTATTATTGAAATAACAAAAATGCTCTAATAGCAGTTGAAGTGATGAATGCACAACTATGTGATTATACCACATACCATTGATTATACACTTTGGATGAATTGCATGCTTTATTAATATATATCAAATTTGTTGGGCACAGCCCTTCTGGACCCTTTGCTGGAACAAAATCCCCAGGACTCAGGCTTCTCAGTAGCTCTGTGTGAAACAGACACCTTCCATGAAAAGAGAAATGGTGTTTGATGTCCAGTGTTGTAGTCCATGGAGGCCAGAGGGAACATAGATGGAGCCTGAGGGAGTAATTGAGTCCTTCCTTTCTTGGAGGCTGGACATTGTCCTCAGAAGGCAGACTGGGTGGGGGCATGGAATGGGAAAAGAGGAGTCTCAATTTACAATGGCCCCAACATTAAAACAGATACTTAGGTACGACCATTTTTCTTGCTGTAGCAGAAATGATTTACACTTAAAACTTTGCTCAAAGAGTCAAATGGGTTTGGGAATCTTGTGGCTCCAGTTGAAGACAGATTTTTTCAGATGAGACATAGCCCTGCAAGGCTTCTCCCTTGGGGTATGGTCCAGGCTCCCCCCATGAAGTTCCTCCCCTGTCATCCTGGGCTCCAGCCTCACTCCTCAAAGCAAGGACTCTGCAGTTGGGGGCCCACCTTCCCTGTAGCCTGGGTCCACAAAGCCAGACCATGCTTCCCTGAAGACTTTCTTCCAAACAGTTCTGGAAGTAGGGTGAGGTGAGTGAGACATCAACAAACTGAGTCAAGATAGGTAATATTTTGATGCAATATTCCTAAAAATTGACCTTAATGCCAAAGAATCTGTGATGACAAAAATTTCAAATTTTCAAATATAGGCAGGTTAGCATTATTAATTTTTTCAGGTTATAAGGGGGCTGATTAAGACTGTTGCACCCAGACAAGGCCCTGTTTGCTGGCTGTAATCTCTCTTTTCCTCAGGTCCTAAGTCAGATGTGGGGAGGGGGACAGGCAACTTAGAGCCCAGGTTCTGTTGATGGAGCCTAAGTGCCGGATGCCTTGCTCAGGCCACCTAATCTGCATAAGTATGCTGTCATTACACTGCTATTTAAGTTTTTATTTTCTAGTGGTTACCCCCGGGGCTTATGATACACATCCAGCCTACCTTCCAGAACATTACACCAATCCATGTGTAATGTGAGAACCTAACAAACAGTCCATGTCCCGTTCCTTCCTCCCATCCCTTGTGCTTTTCTTGTCACACTTTTGACTTTCACTTATGCCATAATGCATAAGACATTATTCAGTTTTTCTTTAGACAGTCAGTTATCTTTAACATGGTTAAAAAGGATTAAGTGTAGGTTATATGTTCACTTTCATTTTCACCATTTTCTGCTCTTGATTTCTTTTGTGGATCCAATTTTTATAATGGTGTAATTCCTTTGCCTGAAAAACTATTTTAGCATGTCTTGTGCAATTCAAAATCTTTCATTTTTAAAAAACTTTGTTTTTATGATAATTCTTAATTTTTCCTTCATGTTTGAAACATAATTTGACTAGGTAAAAGTGGCTTCCTTGAATCACTTTAAGAATTGTCCTATAATTTGCATAGTTTCTGACAAGATTCTACTGTATTCCTTATTTTGGTTCCCCTGTATATCATGTTTTCAGCAGTTTGAATTTTTTTAGGTGTGTTGTGTGTGTGTGAACAGTTGATATTTATCCTGCAATGTAGGCTCTGAGTTTCTTAATCTGTGACTTCATGACTTTTATTACTTTTAGACAATTCCAAGTCATTTTCAAATGTCTTTTCTGTTCTTTTCTTGCTCTTCTGGGATCTCAACTACACATTTATTGGACCATTTAATATGGTCCCACATGTTTAATTTTAATATGCCCTGACATGTTTAATTTTATACTTTTCTCTTTCTATTTCAGTTTGGATAACTTTTATTGATCTGTCCTCAAAGACTGTTTCCTTGTCTGAGTATATGCAAGAGACAAGCCTAACAATATAGGGCATCTTTCATCTCTATGATGTTCAGGGGAGAGGAGAATGCTTATTGTTTTTCCTAATATCAACTTGATTATTGATGTTTCCATCTATCAGCTAAAATGTTCAAATGGTTCATACTTGTAACCCACATTTAACACTAAAGCATTTAACATAATTTAACATGTAACAATACTTACATAAAAATGTACAGTGCTCCACTTGAAAGAAAGGGGGGAAATTATGTATATATGAGAAAGCTAAAAAAATTCATATTTTTAAAAAAGGTCCATTTTGTTAACCATCTGAAAATTGGATGAATTCTTAATTATTTATCTTTTAAGAGTTTAAAATAAATTTATAATGGAAAAACATGATGCACTGTTCCCTGAATATGTGACATTGCTCCACATATTTTTCTCAATGGAAGTCACAAATTGGAATAATTATGCTATTAGGGGCAAGAATTATCCTAAACAGCAAGAAGAGTTGGAACTTCCATGTAGCATCTGTATCTCTGATCTGTAAATGATTAAAAAGCCGTGAATTTTGATGAATATACCTTGCCAATAAATGTCCCCCAATTATTGAATTAAAAGAATAATACTAGGGTAGGAGAGGATCTAGAAGGAGACATGGAAGCACTCATTCTCTGCTGGTGGGATTGGAAAATGGCTCAAGCTAGCATTGCTGTGCAAGGTGCATGGCAAAATATTAAGAAGCTATGTATGGAGGTAATAGGGAGATTTACAGTGGTGTAATGTACAAAAGTGACTTGACTTTAAGAAAGGATAGTTCCTTAAGGTGGAGAGGGACCCATGTAGTACCTGGTCAGATGTGGCTTCTACCAAGGATAACTTTCTGGGCAGCCCCCTCACCCTCTCCACACCACCCCAAACATAACAACCAAAAATAGGTGTCCAGGACTCTGCACAACTGACCAAAAGTGCAGGTACATTTCCCAAACATGTGAAATAGAAAGCATAGCCACAGTTTTAACTAAGACTCACCAAACCAGGGGAAACCTCAGAAGGTACAACTTGCAGAACCATATAAAAATGGACATAACAGGGATCCTGACATTTTCCAAGGGCTTATGACTGAGCCCCAAACAATCCATCAGAGAATTGTAAGTGTTTGGAGCTTGGCCGAGGATGATGTGGAATGAAAGACAAACACGGGATCCTGAAAGCTGAATAGAAAATATTAAAAAAAACAAAAAACAAAAAAAAAACCAACCCTGCATGGAAGATGAAGATCTCTTGGAGAAGAAGAGCAGCAGTGCTTGTTAGAGAATCATGAACCACACTGAAGCCTACCCAGGTTAATTTTTTTTTTAATTGGTGTAAATCCACTTGTCTATTATTTACTTTGGCTACAGAAGCATGTATTTTGATGATGACTTTGCACTTTATTGATACTCAATTTTCTAGTTACTGAAAATTATAATATCATGGGTTTGGCGTTTTCCTAAAATGTGAATTTACAAGCTACTTCCATGTAAGCATACTTACTTTAAAATGCTGAGTACTCTCTCTTAAAAAAAAGGGGGGGAAATTAAGTATCCCTTTGAAAAGGCTGAAGTACTCATATTTTTAAAGTTAGTCCCTTTTGCTATCCATCTGTAAATTGCATGAATATTTGATTGTTTATCCACACTGAGCTCTTAAACCTACAGAGAGATTTGACTAAAGGTATAATGAAAAAACATGATGTTCTGTTCCCTGATTATGTGGCATGGCCCTCACACCAGGCTTTCTGAGCTGAAAGTCACAGACCTGGAATGGGGGTGCTATCAGGGGCAAGAATTATGCTAAAACAGCGAAAGAGTTGGAACTTTTATGGAGCATCTATATATGTGATCTCTAAATGGTAAAAGGTTTGTGTATTTTAAAGATGGTACCTTGTCCATAAAGGTCCCCCAATTTTTGAATTAAAGGAAAAAGAATAGGGCAGGAGAGGATCAGGAGGTAGGCAAGGAGGCACTCATTCTTTGCTGGTATGATAGGAAAATGGCCCATACCACCGTGGCTGTGAAAGACAGCATGGCAAGATCTCCAGAAGATATGTATGGAGGAATCAACAATGTTCCCAAGGGCATGATGTACAACTGCCAGTTGACTCAAAGAAAGGATGGTTCCTTGAGAGGGAGAAGGATACATGTCATGCCTGGTGGGATTTGGCTGCTACCCAGGAGGACCTCTTTGGTAGCCCTTCCCCTCCCTCAATCACAACAGACATAACCCCCCAAAATGGGTGTCCATTTCTATGTGACTTTTCTGTGACCTATATTTCTTTGAAGAAAAGCAAAAAACTAAGGCACTGTGGGAACATATGGAAGAAACTGTCACTGTACATAAAAGACAACAGATATTATGGTCATGAAAAACACAATAAAAAATTTTATTTTATAAAAAAAAGTGGGGGGGGGTGTCCAGGGCTCTGCACATCCACATAAAAGAGATGCCCAATTCCCAACCACACAAACACAAAGCATATCCCAGTCACAAATGGGACTCACAAAACATGGGGAAACTCCAGAGGGTACAACTTGTGGACCCATATCAAAGTGGCCATAATGGGGTCCCTGAGAAACCAGCAGGACAAACCACAAGTGGGATAGCACACCCCTCCTCCCATGGTGGGAGGGGAGGTCTTGGAAAATGTCTTGAGGATACCCTGGGAGCTGGTGGGTTACAGACAACCTCCCTTGGACCTCTCTCTTGCACCAGCTCAGACCGGTCTCAGGGTGCTGCGTGGTGGTGGTGGGGACACTCAGAAAACAGGTGGAGTCTCGGGTGTGAGGTGGAGCACCAGGGATGCTTCTGTTGCCCTTTGAGTTTCTCTTCTGGAAACGAAGTGTACCCTTTGTTCTGCAATCTGGTCACCATGACAGGCACGCTGCAATAGTGAAACCAATCAGAATCCAGAGGTGAGCTCCCAAATACCCTGGGCTGTGGCAGGTGGAAGGGGCGAGGTCCAGGGTCATGGTCGTCCTCTTTAGAATTCCTACCTTGGCCTTGAATGAACAGAAATTTTGATGGGAATGTAAAAGCCACCAGCACCACTAGTCAACCATCAAACTCAGGAAGGAGCTAGTTTCTCCTTGAATCTGACACAACAGCCCTGCCACCTCTGGGAACAGCTACTTTGCCTTCCAAGAGCACAGAAGTAGCTCTGGTTGCACCCTGGGAATCAGAAGAACACAAAGCCTACCACTCCCAGAGCACCCGCAAAATTCACTTTGTCATTCACTCTGCAATCTGCTGCAGAAATTACCTTCAGGCCAGAGGCACACATCTCAGGATCGAAATGGAAGACCAGGGTTAGGGCCCAGTTCACAAGTTTGTTCCTATGCATTCCATTTCTAGATCCCTGATTAAGATGTAAGAGACAGATTGGTCATAAGAGGCTGGGAATAGAGTGCCAGACATTTCACTGCAAAAACTGCCAGGTCCCCTTTAAGTCAGAAATTAAACTAAACCCACACATTTCTAGCCAAAGGCATAAGGATCAAGTGGCAGGCCAACAATTGTGGCCAAAATCACACCCTCACAAGATACATTCACTTGGATTCTCTGGGATATTTGCTGTCCTGAAAATATGTCAGTCAGGGGAAAATAACCATTCTCTGATTACTTTTCCAAAGTTGTTATGGTGCATAACAACAAGAGGAGATTTTTTTCCTTACAGACTTGAAAAGCATGGCCTTCCTCACACATCTGTAAAATCTCTGGAATCAACTGAGACATATTTTCATATGGAAGCACCTCAGATGAACTCATGTCCTTAATCCTGGCTTCCATCTGGGATTGTTGACAGGGGTCATCATGGACTGTTTCACACCCAAGTAATTTTATATCCAGTGGCTCCTACAGATCTGTAACTCTTTGCTGAATTCTATATTTGCCATGAATTCTATATTTGCCATAACAAGGTTAGGAAGCCACCTTCATTTGCCTTTCCTCCTTAAGATAGAAAAGATATACTATTTTCTTCATTTTACATTTTAATTGGAGCTATTCTAAAGAAATAAAAAGCCATATCACACAGCTAAGATTACCTTCTCATGCATTTTGTTTCCATCACCTTGCAGCTTCCTCTTCTTGCAATGTTTCCAAGCAGAATATCTTCAAACAGGAGTAGAGTTGGCTAGATGGCCCAGCTCAGCCCTTCTGCAGCATTCTGTGAGAAAACAAATCCAAGGATTTTTATGTCATACTTCATTTTCATTCTCTTCATTTCCAATGATGCCACTTTATTTTGTGGGAACCTGATATAAATGTATGGAAGTCTTACTTTTTAAATTATCATTGAATCATGTGTCTTTCTTTTCATTTACCTTGAGGCAGGTCATATTGCTGGTCATGATCCCACTACTCTTATTTAAGTTGCCGTAATCCACAAGGCTTTAATTTCTTGATACCATGAGTGAGAGGTATACTAAAGCAACATAATAGAGAGAAGGAACTTTCCTTGGGCCATCTCTATGTGCAATCTGGTAAAAGACTGGTGTGTGTGTGTGCTTTATTGGTTGGATTGTTCATTTTTACTGTGCATTGTCAATAAAGGTACAAAAAGTAAAAATTTAAAACATTCATTGAAAACATACCTACAAGTGTTGGAGAGGATGTGGAGAAAGGCAGAGGGATGCTCAATCAGTGCCAGTGAGATGGTAAAATATTGACTGCTGCCAATGCCAAAGGGAAGACTGGGGGATCTTCAAGAAGCTAAGTATCAAGTTGCAGCCAGGTCTCAGCAGCATGATTGACATACACCACCTGAAGTAAAGAGGGAGGGACCCATAAGTGGAGCTTGGATCTAAGTTTGATCTGGTGGTCCTGGTCACACCCTGGCCAGCTGCCTGCATGTCCTGTCTTTATCTGTCAAAATAGCCAAACCCTGCCCATCCCAACCCCATGGATTGCCGTGGTGGTCTCTGATGTATGTACTGCTGTCCACAGGGATCCTGTCTTGTTTCAGACACAAGGAATGCTCTATCCTGTGGTTTTCAATGCATTGGTATCCCTCTCCTATACTAAACATTTGCACTTTACAGTATGCAAGTTAGGAAGTCAGATGGCATTTGCTCTTTAAAGGAATGAAAGATAAATTATATTCCTCATTTCACATTTTCTTTGGAGATATTCAAAGGAAAATGGAATTCCTACCACACAGCTGTCATGATTGCAAATTTTCTTTACCTCATCTTGCTGCTTCCTCAGCAGTCTGAATTGCTAGACAAATACCTACAGACATTAAGAAGAGCTTCCAAAATTGCCCATTTCCACACCACTTGTGCATTCTGCCAGAAGACAAAAAGCCCCTTATGCCTAAGTAGATATCTTTATTTCTAAGCTCTTTTCATTAGTCATGATGCCACAGAATTGGGTAGCTTCCTAATGCAGAAGTGTACAAATGTTAAAGAATAAAATAATTGTCCACAAAACTTCAATCTTGGAGGGTTAGTGGCCCACAGCCCTGTGAAGGCTGACATCACCCTCTACACCCCACAGTCTTGGGAAATGTTTGGGTGGTAATGCTGCCTCACCACCAGTGAATGTGGGCTCATCTGCATGGTGTACTGTATTTATTTGGACCACAAGAGTCAGTTTGTTGTGGCAGAAAAATCTTAGATGATGAGAAACACAAGCGGCACTCAGAGGGATGGACAAACAAAGTTTTTATTATGCGTGGGCCCAGAGGAGAATCCAGTCTCCAAAATCTGAGCCCTGAGTTTTGACTTTCATGAGTGTATATAGGGACTTTACATGAACAAATTCCTAAGCAATTGGGCAGGTGTAGGTTAAAAAGACAAAAGGTGTGAGTTTAGCTTATCTTCCTAAAGCAGAGGGCCTTTGGAGAGGAAAGGAATCATTATCTATTTATAGTTGTAAATTCCATTTGAAAGGGGCAGGCAGGGAGTGCTTATCTTCGTAAAGATGTGGATTCCATGGAGAAAGGGAGGAGGGGAGAAAGGGATGAGGGGTGCTTATCTTCCTAAAGCTGTGGGTTTCTGTCAAGGGGGAGGAGTGGGCTGCAGCAATTTCTTCATCATTCCCCCCTTTGATGCCCTTATAATTCCTTATGGAGCATAATCTACTAACATGGGGGTTTTTCCATAGTCCCCAAGGCCTGATATTTAACACAAGGAATTACTTGGTATTTTAAATACTAAGGTATTTTAAGGCATTTAGGCAGGAAGTTGATGTATTGTGTTAGGTACCATAGAATGTATGGCCCAAAAGATAAGAGGAAGAAGACTGAGGCTATTACTGGCATGAATGGCAAAATCCAGGAAAGGAGATACTGGAAGTAGTTCCCATTGGCAGATGCCTGGTATACACGGTTTAAGTGGCTGTGAGCTCATTCTTTTAGCAGGGCTACCTTGTCCTAACTATCCCTGAGGAATTTGCATAGAAACAGCATTCTTCCCCCAGGGCCTGGCAGAATCCCCCAGAACCTGCAGTAAGCAAGTCTAATACTCACCTGTTTTATAAAACCACTTTTGCCAATGAGTCTACCTGGTCTTGCAACCTGTTGAGAGCCCCTGATATTTCTTCAAGGTCATTTGATGTTTCCTGTGCTAGGGTTTGTATGCCCCCTGACCTACTGTGAGTGAGGCCCCTGCTACTGCTGTGCTTCCAACTACTCCTAGTCCTAAGAGTAGGGGAATTACCTGTATTGCTTGTTTGGCTTGGGAGAGCTCTCCAAGGCAATTTTTCTCTATACATTATGAATGATGGTACTAGCAAAGCCAAGTAATAGATGCCCTGGCTGTCTTGGGGTAGGCACTGGTAGGCATTGTTACCACAGACCCAGATGGTGGTGTTTGTGGTGCATTGGTCAGACTCATTGAGTGGGTGGGTGGTGTTACAATTGGCCTTTCCAAGAAGGAGGATAGTTGAAGGGGAGCTGGTAGTTATGTTTTCACAGTTAGCTAATTTTCCTGGGGGTTTGGTTATGTGAACTGGGAGGGGCCTGGTTACCACTGCAGAGCTCTCATGGGTCAGGAGGGTTACATTCCATGGGACAGGTATGGGGAAGATGGTTAGACTCAAGGAAGAACATAGCCAGCAGGATGCAGCAATGTCAAGCCGGGATTTATTTAGGAGTTGGTGGAAATTTCGAACCTGGTTCAAAAGGATGTTGTGGGGTGCTGTTCTAACTTTGGCTTTTATTGTCTTTGCAGCTTTACTGATATTTTTAACTGGGCTTTCTCTGGGGATTGGGTTACTGAGATCAGTTGGATTAGTATAGGTTTCCCCAGACCTGGCCCCGCTATGTCATATATTCCGATTCCTAATTTTAGTCCTGTTTGGGCCTTTAAAAAGATATTTTCTGTTCCAGTGGTTATGTTTAATAAGGTGAGTTTTATGGGGTCACAGGTTTCTATGCTACACCCTGCCGGGCTGGGGATTTTCTGTAGGAGATATGGAAAAGTCGGTGGGACCCCCTTCCAGGGAGTCAGTGGCACCTACCAGCAAGCTCCAAGAGTTGCAGAATCCTCTGCTCTTGTGGGGGTCTCAGTAGAGGTATTTGTCATAACTCCCATTGTTGTAGTCACTACACCCTCTCCCAGGGCCAGGTATGGGGGCATGGGGTTAATGGGGCAACTAGCAAGATGTAAGGAGCATGATCTTGGATTGCCTTGCAAGTGTTGAATATTACAGAGGCTGAGGTTGCACCTGACAAGAATGGGACTGGAGCGTTCAGCCCAGATTATTTGCTTCAATTTTGACTGACTTTCAGCTGCCATTGGTTTTGGGGGTGGGTATTGGCTCCTAGGGAGGAGCCAAGGAAGAAGAGGATAAACAAGTCAAGGCACAGAAACATCCTATTATACACCAATAAGCTATTACAATTAAAGCTCTATTCACTATACTCTAATCTGCAGGAGCTACAGCAGCTAGTCCAGCTCTGAATAACAGGGCAAGTAGGCCTTATAAGCACAGGATCCACCAGGAACAGGGTTCCATTCAGCAGGCGTTTGATAAGGTCAGTGTTCAATGACCCCAGGTGACTCACACTCTAAAGAG
>JAKSZT010034583.1:2927278-2953717 GCA_026826555.1 Tolypeutes matacus | reverse complement strand
CAGAGTGTGTCTTCTTGACCCTGGAATGATGGATCCAAGGGATGATGCCTGCAACTTTAAGAGCAGTAGGGGTTACAGGGATCATAGTACATGGGCCTGTCCAGGAAGACTGAAGGGGTTCTTTTCTCCAGTCCTTGACCCAGACTAGATCCCTGGCCAGTGGGGGTGCACCAGGTATCCCAAGGGGATGAGGTTTTGGGACAAGACAGTTTTATGTATTTGGGTTAGAGTTTTCCCCAGCTGCTGGAGGATGGAATCTTGGCTAGCCACCCCCCCCAGGAGCTTGAGATTTCTTCTGAAGGCCTGGAAAATTGGGGATGGCCATCCAAATAGAATTTTAAAGAGTGAATAGCCCATGGGTCCTGGGGTGCACCTAGCTCAGAGAAAGGTTAAGGAAAGTAAGTTTACCCAGGGGAGACCAGTTTCTTGGCAGAATTTGGCTAGGGTGGCTTTGAGGGTTCAATTCATGCATTCAGCTTTCCCTGAACTCTGAGGAATGTAAGCAGTATGGAGTTTCCACTTGATCCCTAACATTTTCACCAGTTCTTGGATTATGGCTGCCATGAAGGCTGGGCCATTGTTGCTTCCAATAGACAAAGGTGAGTTCATTAGGGCAGTGACTGTGTGTGGCACCATGACACTAATAACCTGTCTGAGAGGTAATTTGTTGGCTTCCTTGATGAGGGTTATGGTAGCCAACAGGACTCTCAGGTAGGGTGGCCTTCTTGCAGCCATGAGGTCCAGCTGCTTGGGAGAGGCAATTGGTGGGTCTTTGCCAGGGGCCAATTGTTTGTGTGAGAACTGCCAGAGCTACATTGTTCTTTTCATGCAAGAACAGGTTAAAGTTTTGAGTTATGTCCGGGAGCCCCAAGGCAGGGTCTTGGCAGAGTTGTCTTTTGATGTCTTGAAAAGCCCTCTGTTGAGCTGCTCCACAATTGAGGGACTCCTTTTCTGGACCTGTCAGAACTTCATAGAGGGGTTTGGTCATGGCTGCAAACCTGGGAATCCAGATGCAACAGAACCCCGCAGCCCTGAGGAACTCATGAAGCTTTCTTTTTGTGGTGAGAGTAGGGATGGTGCAGATTACTTTCTTTCATTCTGATTTGAGTGTCCAGTGCCCTTGTGTGATGCTGAACCCTAGGTACTTAATCTGCTCTTTACAAATTTGGGCTTTTCTCCAAGACACTTTGTACCCAGTCTGTGTTAGAAATTGTAGGAGAGTCTGGGTCCCTCTCCATCAGTTCTTTTACATCTCACTGACAAGTAGGAGGTCATCTACATATTGTAAGAGGGTACACCTGCAGTCCTCCCAGGTGTAGGTGGCCAGATCTTCCACCAGGACTTCCCCAAAAAGGGAAGGGGATTTTTTGAAGCATTGTGGGTCCTGAGCCCAGGTTAGTTGAGTTTTCTGCCAGGTTCTGGGGTTTTTCCACCCAAAGGCAAACAGAGGCTGGCTCAGGGGTGTCAGTTGCAGGCAGAAGAAGGCATCTTTCAGGTCCAAACAAGTGAACCAGGTGGCTTCAGGAGGCAGCTGTCCTAGAAAATTGTATGGGTTGGGAACATCCTGATGTAAGGTGAAAGTGGCATTGCTGATAGCTCATAGATCCTGGACTGGTTGATATCCTGTCCCATCTGGCTTCTTTACCAGTAATAATGGGGTGTTCCAGAGTGATTGACACTCGATCAGGATTCTCTCTTTCTGCAGGTGATCTATGTGTTTGACCATGCCCAGTTGCCCTTTGTGGGGGATCAGATACTGCCTCTGCTGGACCAGGACCGTTCCAAGCTTCAGGTTGGTGATGATGGGTGCATGGTTCTGTGCTGTTCCCAGTGGGTTTCTTTCTGCCCAAACCTGGGAAAAAGGTCCAACAGTTTTTCCAGATTCTGACCTGAATTTTCTTCCACATGAAGGCTCCATTCCTAGCTTCAAGGTACAGTGATGAAAAGAGTGAGGCTGATCTCAAGGCTTAAGCTTGCTGGCCCCACAGGTTTGGAGGTAATCTGGGATCCCAGTTTCATTAAAAGGTCCTTCCCAAGTAGGGGAACGAGACATTCAATGAGGTACAGAAATTCATGAGTCAATTCATGGCCACCAAGCGGGCATGTTCTCAACTGACAAAAAGGTGTTCCCCAGTTGCTCCTATGATGTTAGTGGTTTTTCTGCTAAAGGGGGCAATGGGGGTTGTGACCAGAGAATATTCAGTGCCAGTGTCTACCATGAAAGTCATTGACTGGTCCCTGACTTGTAGTTTGACCATAAGCTCATCAGGGCCAAGTTCCAGTGAGCCTGGTCACCCCTATTTGGATTTGAATCCTGCCAGCCTGATCAGATGGTCCTGGGGTTCAGGTCGGTATTTCCCTTTGGGGATGTTCCCATAATGTGCCTGATTCTTTTGGGGGCACTCATTTTTCCAGCATCCACTTTCTTTGAAGTAGTCACATTGGTCTCTGGCCAGGGGCACCCTTTTTGTGCTTGTCCCCCCTCTTTGAGGTGGCGCTCCCTCCTCATCTGGTGGGGTCAGGATTTCCCAAGGCTTCTGCCCAGTAGGGAGGCTTGATGTTTCACTTGCTTCTTTGCCTCTCATTTGGCAGCTTCATCTCAACTGGTGAACACATTATTGGTGACCTCAAGGAGTTGAGAGATGTTCATTTCCATGAACCCTTCTAATATTTGAAGCTTTGTTTTAATGTCCAGTACTGCCTGCACTACAAAGGTGGCATTCACCATTCTCTGGTTTTCCAGAGCCTTGGGGTCAAAAGGGATGTAGATTCTGAAGGCCCCCAAAGTCATTAATAGAAATTTCATGGAGATTCTTCAGGCTTTTGAGTGACTAAAGTAGTCTTTGTCATGTTTGTGGGCCATTTTGCCCCTTCTCGGACCCCATTGAAGGAGCACTTGCTGATATTGCTGGAGTGCGGCCTGTCCCTGATCAGTATTGAAGTCCCAGTTTGGTTGGGCCTCTGGAAACACCTCTCATACCCAATCTTCTGGGTTTATGATGCAAGTAGGTGCCTGCTCCTGCAGCCACTTTTGGGCTTTCATCAGAATCCATCATCTCTCCTCTGTATTAAACAAAGTCAGGAGGAGTTGGAGGCAATCATCCCAAGTGGGACAATGGGTCTGGAAAATGGATTCCATGAGATCAATAAGGGCCTGGGACTTTTCCAAGTAGGAGGAATTGTGGTGCTTCCAGTTTAAGAAGTCTGTAGTTGTGAAGGGCTGGTAGTACAAAACAGGCCTCTCAGGTTTAATGGTCCCATCCTCACTGATCTGGACTGGAGCATGTCTCATGGAGGGGCATCTGTAATGTGGGTTGCACCAACCAGAGCCTCCTTGCTATTGGGGTTCCAGGGCTTTCTTCAGAGGGGTTCAATGGTCCCAGAGGGACCAAAGGTAGGGGTGTTTCTGGGAGATCTGCCTGCACTCCTGTGTTAGGAGGGGGGGAGGCTAGAGCATCCAGACCATATGGTGGGGGTGGTGGGTCTTCTTCCAGAGATCCTTGATGAATGACCAGTTTCTGGAGCCCCTTTCCTTGCATAACTAAGACCCTGCTCTGACCTTTCTTCCCAATGCAGAATTGAACCCAAAGGGGCAGAGTCTGGGCTATTTCTAACCAGAAGTTGATGTAGGGAAACTGATCAGGATGGCCAGGAGTTTCTGTGGCAACCAGTCACACTGTGTGGACCTTGGCTACATCTAGGGTCCCTTCCAATGACCAGTCAACATTAAAAGTGGGCCACTCTAATTCACATAGTGTTTGAAATGTACCAGGGTTCATCCAGATGCCATAATCTCCAGAAAGTCCCTTTTTTAAAATTCTTAAGTATGCAGTCTAAGACAGTGGGTTTTGACTGTGATGAGCCCACACCCTGTGTCAGTGGCACAAGACAGGCAAAGGAAAGGGTTGCCTCTTTTGAGGCCACTCAGATGCCCACCTGTCCACATCTTTCATGAGAACTTTGGCTCAACTTAGCTCTGGTGCCCAGGCAGAGTTCAGCTGGGCTGATATGCCATATGATGTAGCTGTGGAAAACAGGTTAGGGCCCACTCAGGCTCCATAGCACAGGACATGGAGTCACAGACTGAAAAACAGAGGCAAGGCTCTGTCATTCTCACTCACACAGACAATCACTCAGAAGTTACACAGTCCTTCCCACAGGGATTAACAGTGATATATCCACACCCTGAGTCAGTGGCACAGGACAGACGAAGGAAAGGGTTGCCTCTTCTGAGGCCACTCAGATGCCCACCTATCCATGTCTCTCATGAAAACTTTGGCTCATCTTAGCTAAAGTGCCTGGGTAGAGTTTGAGGGCACCATTATGCCATATGACGTAGCCACAAAAAAACAGGTTATGGGCTGCTCACGCTCTGCAGCACAGGCCATGGAGTCACAGACCAGAATAACAGAGGCAAGCTTCTGTCATCCTCATTCACACACACAATCACTCAGAGATTATGCAGTCCCTCCCACAGGGTCTGCCATATCCTGGGATCTCAATACTTGAGATCTTGGGAGGTGATCAGTCTCCCCTTCCATCTGGAGACAGGCCTGACTGAGGACTTGGCACCTGGGGCCTTACCTTTCCAGAGTTTTCTGGCACTGTTCAGTCTGTCTCCCCACGGAGTCAGGCTGGGGTGTAGGGATGTGACTCACAGAGACCTCCTCAGAAGGAAGTCCCATTAAGAGGATGGGTGGCACCTACCTCATTCACTCAGAGATCACCACTGGCCACACCTGTCAGTCCCAAGCCAGAAGCACAACAGGCCTGCTCAGTTGGGTTTCCCAGTCAGTGAACCAAATGTTGTGGCAGAAAAATCTTAGACAATAGAAACCCAAACATGCACTCAGAGAGATGGAGGAACAAAATTTTATTATGCATGGGCCCAGAGAAAATTCAAGTCTCCAAAAAATCTGAGCCCTGAGTCTTGGCTTTCATGAGTTTATATAGGAAATTTACATGGGCAAATTCCTAAGCAAGTGGGCAAATTCCTAAGCAAGATGGCAAGTGGGGGTTACAAAAGCAGAAGGTGCAAGTTTAGCTTATCTTCCTAAAGCAGAGGGCATTTAGGAAGGAAAAGAGTCATTATCTATTTAAAGTTGTAAATTTCATTTGAAAGGATAAGGCAGGGAGTGCTTATCTTCCTAAAGATGTGGATTCCAGGGAGAAAGGGAGGAAAGGAGGAATGGAAGAGGGGTGCTTATCTTCCTAAGGCTGTGGTTTTCTGCCCAGGGGGAGGAATGGGCTGCAGCACTTTCTTCATCAGTCTTGATCAGAGTGATGGGGAAAGGATTTTTTTCATGCTAGACACTCATGATAATTAAATGACTAGGACAAAGTCCCTCAGTTTTGAGATAAACATGCCCAGGTTAAAACATATCTCAATTATCTTTTGCTGTGTAGCAAAGATCCCAACATGTGGAGATTTAGAGCAAAAGTTATTTACTGCACTCATGGTTCCTCTGATTAGCAATTTTGGCTGCTTCAGGTTTGGTCCATGTTCAGCCAGTCTAAACTGGGAATACTCATGTACCTGCAGTCAGCTGCAAGGTCAGTTGGACATCCCTCTACATATTCTCTCCTCTAGCAACCTGGCCTGGACTCATTCACATCAATTCCCATGGTTCCAAGGGCAGCAAAAGGCATCCAATTGCACAAGCCCTTTAAAGTCTGGGTTTTCTACTGTCCCATTGATCAAAGCATTCATAATGACAATTCCACTTGGGGGGAGATGAAAGGGCATGCAAAATCACATTGGAAGAGTTTGTGTATAGAGAGAAAGAATATGTGGGCATTTTTTGCAATCAACTACAACAAGTAATTGCAATCAAGTGCGTTCCAAGCTAGGATAAAGCCTGTACTAACTACAATTGAAAGCACAGGAAAGAGTGCAATGTTTTAAGAAATGTGACTCAGGGAAGATTTAAACCAGGAAGTTTTGTTTGAACTCAATTTGGAAATATAAATGAATGAAATCCTGAGTTTTCTCCTGACCTTCAAAGAAAAGTGAAAGGTGGCATGGTGAGAGAAAATTCTAAAGTATAAGATGGACCACCGGGGTATTTGTGCTTGATTTCTGAACAAGCATGTTCTTTAGTTCTCTTGTGTTTTCTGTTCTACACTTAAAAATAGTCAGACTCCTACTCTCTCACCTTTCACAACATTTTAAAATCCTTCCTCAAGTATTTTCTACAATTTGCTGTTCCTTCTCTAAATGGACTTCAGAACAAATACTGAAATCTGACACAAGCAGAGAGCAGCAGTGGATATTTACGAGTACACTCCTAAAACTCAGAGACATGTTGACCATGGAGGTCCTGAGCTTAAGGATTTTATGAGTGGCAATCATCCTAAGCCTGTTACAGTGACCCCAAGGGTAATTTCATGGAGGGGATAAAATCTTCACAATAACATTTCCTGGATATCAGGGTCAAAAGTTGGATGATGGCTACTCCAGATGCATATCAGATCACAGAGTCCCATCCTGAACCAGATGCCTATGAGAGAACTATGCTTTTGGTGAGTCAATGTACAATCATTTATTTAAAAACTGTATATCAAGTACAAATGATGTGACATTAGCTTTATTATTTTCTAGAACTGAAAAGATGAGGTAGTCCTGGTATTTTACTCCAGAAAAATCAATCCATGCAGAGGATAGATAATAGTAAATGATCATCTCTCAAGATCCAGAATAAGAGTTAGGATGGAATTTGAATTCTGGACATTCTGAATCCATAAAGCAGGAAAATAACCTCATCTGAACTTACTCAGCAAACTGTGACTTAAAGTATAACTGTAACAGTGAGCATTTGCATGGTCTTTCTCCCTACCATTCACTCACTGTTCTCAGTGCAGTGTCCACATGTGATAAGATATTTATATTAATGGCAGCACTATAAGACAGAGTCCTCTGTATTTAACATATGAGCGAAGGAAGCAATGAAAAGATCAAATGAAACATCCAAGAATAGATGGCCAGTAAAGAGTGGAGCTGGGACTTAAACATAAGAGCTAGGCTGAAGTCAGCTCCTTTCAATACCACATGTTGCCAAGGCATGGTGAACCAGGAGAGAGAAGGAAGAAAAGTCTTCTAGACAGAGGGTACAGTCTGTGTGAAGACTCTGAGACCCAGCAGCCTGAGAGGGATTCAGAGAGGATAATGTGTGACCATGTTTGGAGACACAAGTTTCAAACAGAGTCAGATGAGAAGTTTGGGATAAAGAAATATCCACTCACATTTAATCATCAATCCTTTCTTTTCTATGTCTCTCCCACAACTGATAGCAACTTCTTTGAAGACATGGAAAAGATTCAATTCATTTTATTTTGTAATCTCTCTCCCCCCCCCCCACCAACTGCTACTTCAACTGTTGCCATGTTTTACTTGTTGGCATGTATAGATTCAAACTGAGCCCACAGAACTGATCTATGTCAGTGATGATGTCATACAAGAGTTACTGGAAGCCTTGGTGCTCACTCAGATACCAACTGCTTTTCTGTGTGGTTGGTGTCTGAGATCTCCCTGTTGGAGAGTGACTTAAGTTACAGATTGATATATATTCAGGACTAAATCAGAGTGTCCAACTCAGGAGCATTTGGGAGAACAATTAAATTGGAAAGGGTGATAAAATCTTTCAGAAACTGTTCCTTTAGGTTCACATTCACCCAGAGAAGATGAAACAGCAATCTGAGAGGAAGAGACCTTTCTCTAAGACTTTAGGTAAGGATGGAAGGAAAATTGTCTCTGATGATAAGAACTCAACATGAGGAGTCTCATTTTCCCTGTTCAGATTACCCTGATTTTTCTGGAACCTGATTTATCCTGGGCCAGAGCAGAGATGGAGTAAAAGGATAAGGCTCACTGAGTCTTTCACTGAAAAAGTGTTTCTTGTCACCTAATAGAATTTAACAAAATTGGTTATATGAAGGAATAAATAAAGGTATAAATGAGTAAACAAAGAGAAGAATCTGAGTCTGAGGCAATTCCAGAAAAGGCAAAGAAAAGTTACTGAATTATGAGTTTTGAGATCTGATTGTGTCGATGAAAAGGGAGGAAATTGGAAACTGGGGCAGAGTGCTGTAGGGCAGGAGACAGGGTGGTTAGGGAGATTTGTACTTCAATGTTATTAAATCTTCTAATGAGAGTGTCTATCTTTTTAGAAATTTATGAAAGGAATAAAATTTATAAGGAGTGATGGGAGTGATTGGTTTGATGGAGTTAGAACCACACATTTAATGCAGACATCCCAGTCCTTGTGAGTTTTGCTGTCCTCAGGAGGGTTCTGCAGGCCCCTCCCCCTCTAGCTCCAGGGACATCCTTCTCATTTGTTTCTTACCCACCTCTTTCTAAGGACCTAACAACTTGTAACAGCATAGCTTCACTTCAGGATCAGTTTTTTTTTTTATTTTTTATTGTGGGTAAAAATCAAAATTTTCACAATACATACCAATATTTGTAAAATGATATATATGTATATATGCATATATGTGCATTTGCTTACAAAAATATTATATATATATTTTAAAAGGTGCTTAGATTACCTAAATATTACATGGAAACTACAGGGATTCCCATGTTCCCCACCTCTCACACCTCCCACAACATCCCACACAAACATCTCCCACAAGTGTGGCCCATCAACCTCAATGGACCTACACACCTTGGATCCTTGCCATCAACCATAGATCACAGTTCACATTGTAGACCACACCCTCTCCCACACAGTTCTGAATGGTATGTGCTGATTTAAAATGGCCTACATCCGTCGCCATAATGGCACTCAGGACAACCCCCAAGTCCCGAAAAAGGCCCTGTATTTCAACTACACATCCCCTCCCTGCCCCAAAAGTGTCCAATGACCACTGGTTCCACCTCACTGTTATAATTTCTTCCATTGCTAGAATCACCATATGTGTACAACAGAATACCGTTAAGTCCACTCTAGTCCATAGTTCTTCCCCCAATCCTGAGGGGACTGGGATGGTGATGTCCACTCCACCTCCAAGTGAGAGAGGGCTTATATCCTATAGATATGGTGGGTGGGATGATCCTGCCTGCAGCTGCAGGCCATCTCCATTCTCTGGGATGGCTGTTACCCATCGTTGTCTCCTTGCCAGGTGACTTGGATGAGTCCACTGTGCTGTAGGGTAGGAGTTGCAGCTCCACTGAGATTCCATGCGCACCTGGCACATAGGTAGGCCAGAGGCTCCAGTCTCTGCAAGAATACCTAAAAACTCCAGCATCACATATAGGTTTGAATAGAAGGGACTGATGAATCATGTGCAGAGAGGACTTATTTGAGTCCAATTCTGTCACTCTCATGAGCACAGATTTCAAGATCAGTTTTAATTCTCACTTTACTCAACGTTACCTCCTGCTATAATTCCTGTTTTTAGCACAATTTCTCCAGACCAATTTCTTCCTCTCACCCCATCTCTTCTCTGCTTCTCTATTCTGCTGTCTTCCAGTGGCCCAGACCATCCTTCTGCTTACTTCTTGGTCCCTACCTGCCTCTTACAACCTCCCGAAAGGTAGTTACTTCTTAATCCTCTGACACCTGATGGATTTTCACACCTCTGCTATTAAAAAACACATGTCTCCATCATGTTTCTTTTTCATTCTGAATTCTCTGATCTTATTCACAAAAATATAGAAACACTTGTGCTGACATACACCCACCCAGATAGCTTCCTTTGGTGTTTCTGCATCATGGCCATCTTAGGTTTGTGGAATCATGACTCTTAGGCATGGACAATTGTATTCTGATCCTGAAAGAGGTCATATAATACTTGCATGCTAATAGGAGCTTCTTTTACATTCCATTGTTGTTTAGTTAAAGATGGTAAAAGGAAGAGGTATAACTGTAAGGGCCAAAACAAATTATACAAATTATCTTTCTTAAATAGAATTCCTTTTATATATACCTTCTCTGAAAAATGTTTGAAAACATTCAAAATAGGTGACCAAAAAAATAGGTGACTATTTATCCTATTTCAACATTTGCACTCTAAATTTGTTAAGAAAATAGCATTCATAGAATACTTCTTTTGGAGGTAAAACATGCTATTAAGTACTTGGACACTTCTGAGTTCATTTCTGTGTTCTAAAGGAGAAAATCCTTGGGAATTCAAAATAAATGCCAAAATAAAACTATTAAAATAGATGAATCTTTAGTTGCAACATAAAATCAAATTGATATTATAGTGTTTTCAAAGAGTGAAAAATGTTTTCTATAAGGTGATGCTATCATTAATATCATTATGCACAGGACATGCAGTTGCCCACATAATGTCCAGAAAGGAAGGGGAGCCCCAGGAAGAGGAAAGAATTGGTGAGGTTTCACAGAGTTTGGGCATGGTACTGTTGCTGAATCTTCTAGGGATCCTTGAGATCAGAGTCTTGACCTCACTGTTTCCCACCAAGGCCCAGTGAGCTCATGTAAATAACTATCTGTTTTCAGATACCATGACCCAAGAGGAAAATGTCAAGCAGGCTACAATATTGAAATCAGAAAGTCCAAGCTCCAGGCCCAGTAAGATTTCAAGGGTATCAGTGAGGTCTTCCTCAACTTCAACTGAGAAGGACTCTAACTCATCCAGCTATGGGTCAAACTCAGAGCATCAATGGGTCAGATGTGCATTTTTACAAGACAGCCCACAGTAAAGGGTGTAGCCATAGAGTGGCAAACAAAAACCACATTTTCACTTGTGGGAATGACACTCTGGGTCTTTGAGGCTGAGCTCTCTGAAGACAGCACCATTGGCTCCCCCACACACACAGTCTAACCAACACTGAATCTCTGCTTAGCTCCCTGGAGCTCTTCCAGGAGGAACCTGAGACCCACACCCCTGAGTCTGCTGTCCAGGTGGAGGATGAAGCCAGGCCCTGTGCTCTTGTTGTGGCAGATGGAATGAAAACCCAAGTGGCACTCTGTGGGGGTTGATGAACAAAGTTTTATTACATGCAGACCCAGAGGAGAGTCAAGTCTCCAAAAAATCTGAGTGCCCTGTCTTGATTTTCATAAATTTATATAAGAACTCTAAGCAGGCAAATTCCTAAGCAAGCTGGCAGGAAGGGTTAAAAAAGAAAAGAGAGTGAGGTTAGCTTATCTTCCTAAAGCAGAGGGCTATTAGGGAGGAAAAGAGTAATTATCTGTTTAGAGTTGTAAAATCCAGTTGAAAGGGGCAGGTGGGGAGTGCTTATCTTCCTAAGGATGTGGATTCCAGGGAGAAAAGGGGAGGAAGGGAGAAAGGGTCCTAGGGGAGCTTATTTTCCTAAAGCTGTGGGTTTCTCCCGAGGGGGTTTAGGGACCTGGCACTTCCTTTATCATCACCCCCCCACACTTTGATGCCCTTATAATTTTTTATGGGGCATCATCTGCTAATATGGGGGTTTTTCTGTGGTCCCTAAGGGTTGATATTTAACACGAGGCATCACTTGGTGTTTTAAGGCATTTAAGTGGAAAGTGATGTATTGTGTTTGGTACCATAAAATGTATGGCCCAAAAGTTAAGAGGGAAAAACTGAGGCTATTACTAGCATGAATGGCAAAATCCAGGAAAGGAGATACTGGAAGTAGTTCCCATTGGCAGATGCCTGGTATACACAGTTTAAGCAGTCTTTGGCTCAATGATTTAGTAGGGTCACCTTGTCCCTAACTGTCTCTGAGAAATTTTCATAGAAACAGCATTCTTCCCCCAGGGCCTGGCAGATCCTCCCTGAACCTGTGGTGAGCAAGTCTAATCCTTGCCTGTTTTATAAAACCACTTCTGCCAACAGGTCTATCTGGTCTTGCAACCTGTTGAGAACCCCTGATATTACTTTGAGGTCATTTGATGTTTCCTGTGTTAGGGTTTATAAGCCCTCCTGGCCAACTGCAAGTGAGGACCCTGCTACTACTGCACTCCTGACTACTCCTAGTCCTAAGAGTATTGGAATTGCTTGTATTGCTCATTTGGCTTGGGAGAGCTCTCCAGGAAAATCATCTCCATACACTGAGAATGATGGTACTGGCCAAGCCAGGTAACAGATGGCCTCGCCATCCTGGGGTAGACACTGTAGGCTTTGGTGCCACAGACCTAGATGGTGGAGTCTGTGGCACATTGGTCAGGCTCATTGAGTGGGCAGGTGGTGTTACAGTTAGCACTTCCAAGAGGCAGGATGGTTGAAGGACACCTGGTAGTTATGTTTTTACACTTAGTCTGTTTTCCCGGGGGTTCACTTATGCGGACTGTGAGGGGTCTGCTCCCTACCGCAGAGTTGCCATGGGTCAGGAGGGTTATGTTCCATGGGACAGGTATGGGGAAGATGTTTAGATCTGAGGAAGTGCATAGCCAGCAGGATGCAGCTATGTTGGGCCGGGATTCATTTAGGAGTTGGTGGAAATTTCGAACCTGGCTCAAAAGGATGTTGCAGGGGGCTGTTCTAACTTTGGCTTTTAGCATCTGGGCAACTTTACTGATATTTTTCATCGGGGTTTTCTCTGGGGGTTGGGTTACGGGGATCAGTTGGACCAGTATGAGGTCACCTGGGTCTGCTCCTGTTGGGTCATATATTCCAATTCCTAGTTTTAGTCCTGTCTGGGCCTTTAAAAAGGTATTTTCTGATCCAGTGGTTCTGTTTAATAAGGTGATTTTTACAGAGTCACAGGTTTCTATGTCACACCCTGCTGGGCTGGTGATTTTCTGTAGGAGATATGGAGAAGTCAGTGGGACCCCCTTCCAGGGAGTGGTGGCACCTACCAGCAAGCTCCAAGATTGGCAGAATCCTCCACTCTTTTGGGGGTCTTGGCAGAGGTATTTGTCATAACTCCCATCTTTGCAAACACTACAACCTCTCCTGGGGACATGAGGGTACAGGGCAACTAGCAAGGTGTAAGGAGCATGATCTTGGATTGCCCTGCAAGTTTCAAATATTACAGAGGCTGAAGTTGTACCTGCCGAGAATGGGACTGAAGCACTCAGCAGTTTGCTTGCCCCAGCTTTGACTAACTTGCAGCTGCCATAGATTTTGTGGTCGGGTATTGGCTCCTAGGGAGGGGACAAGGAAGGAAAGGACAAGCAAGTCAAGGCACAGAAGCATCCTGTTATACACCAGTTAGCAATTGCAATTAGGGATCTATTCACAATACTTCAGTCTGCAGGGGCCACAACAGTGAGTCCAACTCCAAATACCAAAGTGAGCAGGCCATATAAGAACAGGATCCACCAGAAGCAGGGGTCCATTCAGCAGGCATTTGATGAGGTTGGTGCTTGGGGATCCCAGGTGACCCACACTCTCAAGCGGTGGCCGGGTATGGGTTGGGCTGTCTAACTGCACTGCTCTTTATCAGGGTTTGCCTTCTTGGCCCTGGAATGATGGATCCAAGGGGCGATGCCTGCAACTTTAAGAGCAGTAGGAGTTACAAGGATCACAGTATGTGAACCTGTCCAGGAAGGCTGAATGGGTTCTTTTTTCCAGTCTTTGATGCAGACTAGGTCCTCTGGTTGGTGGGGGTGCACTGGGTGTCCCAGGGGGATGAGGTTCCAGGACAAGACAGTTTTATGTATTTCAGCTAGAGTTTTCCCCAGCTGTTGGAGAATGGAATTTTGGCTAACCCCCCCCCCCCAGAAATTTGAGATTTCTTTTGAAGGCCCGGATAATTGGGGGTGGCCATCCAAATAGAATTTCAAAGGGTGAATAGCCTGTGGGTCATGGGGTACACCTAACTCAGAGAAGGGTTAAGGGAAATAAATCTACCCAGGGGAAACCAGTTTCTTGACAGAATTGGGTTAGGGTGACTTTGATGGTTCGTGTCATGCATTCAACTTTCCCTGAACTCTAGGGCCTGTAAGCAGTATGGAGCTTCCACTTGATTCCTAGTATTTTTTGCCAGCTCTTAGACTATGGCAGCCATGAAGGTTGGGCCATTGTCACTTCTAGTAGACAATGGCAACCCTTGTTGGGGAATGGTTTCTCTAAGTAAAGCCTTAGTCACTTCTCTTGCCTTTTCAGTGCGAGTGGGGAAAGCTTTGACCCATCCGGAAAAGGTGCATATCATCACCAACAGATATTTGTACCCCCAAATTGGTTTCACTTCTGTCAAGTCTACTGTGAGATCTTCAAAGGGGGCTATTCCCATGTGCTGAACACCTGCTGGAGCATGGGGGCCTTGAAAAGGGTTGTTTTGGCACAAACTTGGCACTGGCTGCTGATGGTGGCACAGAGAGAAGCTAGTCAGGTTATGTAGTGGTATCTCCTGAGCAAGACTTCTAGCACAGTTTTCCCTAGGAGAGTGAGTTGGTGATATCACTGGATGAGGGCATGAGTGGCTCCCTTTCAGACAAAAATCTAGTCATCCAGCAGCAGCCAAGTTCCTTTTGGGGTTCAGCTTCCCCCTTCTTTCTTAGCCTCTTCCTGTTCTTCCTGGGTATAGCTTAGTTGATTAGTCTCTTGTCCTAATAGGACAGTTGTGGTGTCATTTCCAGGACTCATTTTCCATGGGTTCCTTCAGCTGCTTGCCAAGCTGCTTTGTCAGCTAGCCTGTTTCCTTGAGCAACCATGTCCATTCCTTTCTGATATCCCCAGCAGGATGATTGGAACTTTGTCTTGTTTCCAGATTGCTTCTTACAGTTGGATGGTTTCTTCTATGTTTTTTATTTCCTTTCCCCCTGCCATTAGGAGACCTCTTTCTTTATAAATTGCCCCATGGATATGAATGGTAGCAAATGCATACTTAGAGTCAGTGAAAATGTTTACCACTTGCTAAGTGGCTAGCTGCAGGGCTCAGACCAGTGCCCAGAGTTCTGCTCATTGCACGGACCATCCCCATGGTAAAGATGCCACTTCCACCACTTGTTCAGTAGTGGTGACTGCATATCCAGCAAGTCTTTCCCCATTTTTAACTAGACTGCTCCCATCTGTAAATAGGATTTGATCTGGGGGAGGGAGTGGTTGTCTTGGAGGTCAGGGCGACTGATGTAAACTTCTTCAGTCACTTCAACACAATCATGCTCAAGAACCCCTTCCTCTTCTGGTAAAAAAGTGGCAGGGTTTAGACTGTGCACTGTTTCTATTGTCGCTCTGGGGTTTCCACAAAGTAAACCTTGGTAACGCATGAGCCAGGGATTCAATATCCACCGATGCCTGTGTGATTTCATTAGGGCAATGACTGTGTGTGACACTATAACATGAATAAACTGTCTGAGGGTTAATTTGTCAGCTTCTTTGATGAGGGTTATGGTTGCTGCCAGGGCTTTCAGGCAGGGTGGGGCACCCTGCAACCACGGGGTCCAGTTGCTTGGAGAGGTAAGTGATGGGTCTTTGCCAGGGGCTGACTGTTTGTGTGAGAACTCCCAATGTTACTTTGTTCTTTTCATGTAAGAACAGGTTAAAGTTTTGAGTTACATCCTGGAGCCCCAAGGCAGGGGCTCATCGGAGTTGTCTTTTGATGTCTTGAAAGGTTGAAAGGCTCCCTGTTGAGCTTCTCCCCAGGCAAGGGGCTCTTTCTCTGGACCTTCCAAACTTCATAATGGGGTTTGGCCATGGCTGCAAACCTGGGAATCCAGATATGGAAGAACCCTGCTGCCCCAAGGAACTCACAAAGCTTTCTTTTTGTGGTGGGAGTAGGGATGGTGCAGATCACTTTTGTTCATTTGGGTTCGAGCATCCAGTGCCCTTGTGTGATGCTGAACTCCAGGTACTTGACATGCTGTTTACAGATCTGGGCCTTTCTCCAAGACACTTTGTATCCAGTCTGTTTTAGAAGTTGTAGGAGAGTCTGAGTCCCTCTCCTGCAGTCCTCTTGCATCTCACTGGCAAGTAGGAGGTCATGTACATATTGCAAGAGGGCACACCTGCAGTCCTCCCAGGGGTAGGTGGCCAGATCTGCTGCCAAGGCTTCCCCAAAAAGGGTAGGAGTATTTTTGAAGCCTTGTGGGAGCTGGGTTCAAGTTAGCTGAGTTTTCTGCTGGGTTTTGGGATCTTCCCACTCAAAGGAAAACAGTGGCTGGCTCAGGGGGCCAGCTGCAGGCAGAAGAAGACATCTTTCAGGTCCAAGCAGGTGAACCAGGTGGCTTCAGGTGGCAGCTGTCCTAGCAAAGTATACGGGTTAGGAACAACCTAATGTACGGCAAGAGTGGTGTTATTAATGGCTCTAAATCCTGCACTGGTCAATATTTGGTCCCATCTGGCTTCTTTATTGGTAATAATGGGGTGTTCCAGGGTGGCTGGCACTCAGTTAGGATTCCCTCCTTTCCTAGGTGATCTATGTGTTCAGCCATGCCCAATTGTGCTTTGTGGGGGATCAGATACTGCCTCTGCTGGACGGGGACTACTCCAGGCTTCAGGTCGATGATGATGGGTGCATGGTTCTGTGCCATTCCTGGTGGGTTTTATTCCACACAAACCTGGGGGGAAAGTTTCAGTAGTTTTTCCAGATTCTGACCTGAAATTTCTTCCACATGAAGTCTCCATTCTTTGCTTCAGGGTACGGTGACAAGGAGAGTGAGGCCAAGATCACTAGAAAAAAGCCCAGTTGAGAGTAAAAAAGAAAAAGAGAGGGTGTGACATCTAAACCTGGACAGTATAGCAACAACCTGTATAACCAAAGGTGAGGACAGGACCAGAAGATTCAGACCCAGATTCAATTATGTGCAGAAGAGCCTAAGTCATACCCGAAGCATGAAGTCCCAGGGCCTGGGATGTTCCTGAAATGCCAGGGGCCTGTCTTTCTTCTTAACAGATGAGACCCAAAGTGGTGAGGGGAAGCCTCAGAAACACCTGAAGTGTGGTCATTACCTAAGGGGACTAAAATATTCATCACCAGTGTGTCCTGTTTTTATTTTTCAGAGAGATACTGATGGCTCCAATTAGCAATTGGTCCTGAAGAAGAGGGACAATATGCACACTACTGTCATGGAAAAGGAAAGCCTGTGAAGCACAGATGTACTGCAGGAGGAGCAGGCAGAGGCTGGGCAGAGGCTGGCTCATGACTTGCAACTCCCTGAAGACTTTTGGACCAAAGTCTTCTTTTTCCTTGAAAGCTGCATCTTCTCAGTTAACATCTTCTATGTTCATTCTGATGAAAAATCTGGAAGTACTCAAGTATGAGTTTTCAACTACAGCACATTAGGGAGAAAGGTGATAGCAACAGGAGAGAAAGCAAATCTTGAAGTGGCCCATGTTTGCCTAGTGAATTGCTGATCATTATAACTACTTCCTTACCTCTAAACCTACACACTCAATAGTGTCTTCAAGAATAACTACATTAACTCTCACAAAGTTCTTTTCAGTCATTTCTAGGTATAGAGATCAGGAGAAGTCATTGTCTCCTAATAAGAAGCAGGAGATGTGCTGGGTCTTGTTTTTGTACAGTATGTTGTCATTCTCTTTTCTTATTAATTAAAACTTTTCACACCATATCCAAGATAACATTTGCATACTTGGAAAACATTCAGCAAAATGTTTATAAACATATGTCTCTCTATATAAATTTTTTAACTTACAAAGTTCTTATGCTCTTATAATAAGCAGTATAAATTTGTGTAACACAAGCAAAATCATCCTCTTGATCAATTATAACTCCTCCATCAAGGTTCCAAATGTTAATAACAGATGTGTATCCTTTCATACTTTCTTCTTTTACAGGAGACATTTATACAGTTACTGGTATACACGTAGATCACTTTGTTTGCTTTTGTGGAAAATAGATCACATGTTTCTCCATTGCTATTCACCCTTTTCCACTTAGTCTGTCATGGTTCCCTGAAATTCAGTAGATTTGGCACTAACAATATCATTTAGGTTATGTGAATTTTTAATTCATATTAACAAATGGGTCATTTAATAGGAACCATTACAGTACACTCTGCACATGTTATAACAACTCTCTACAGGGGAGCACATATCTTCTATGCTCTTTTTTAAAGTATCTTCTTTTCTGCATGTTCTAACTCTCATATCTATCTTACAAGTGAATCCAAGGTAATATTACTAATCTGGTTAACTAGTCTGTCTTATTTGTGCCTAAACAATCATACTCATATATTAAGATACCCACCTCTACTCTTTTATGCATCCATAAATATATCTATATGTGTGGAATATATTCATGTATTTGTTATTGTTTTACCGAAATGTGTTCATTTTTTAAATACTATCCTGGATCTAGCTTTCCTCCTCAGGTAATACTTCATGGAGCTCTCTCTGTTACTCAAAACCTGCTATAACTCTTTCATTCCAATGACTACCAAATATCAATGATGATATGTGGCTCTATCATAATTTTTCCCTACTGCTGCCTGCTACAAACTAAGGGAAGGGTGACTGTAACCCCCACAGGGATGATGAAACCCACTGGCATTTATCTCAATTTACCAGCCTCTTCCTTACACGCCTCTCTGGATTCTACACGGTGTCCCACTTGTCCTCAGGATTTCAAGTAGTTGATTCTGACAATTCCTGCCAGTTTGATAGCTGTTTTAGTGGAGGGACTGGTTCCTGGGGATTCCTATTTTGCCATCTTCTTCACCATCTTTTCTGCATGTTCCAACTCTCCACTCCCTGAACTTGTCCCACAAGTGAACACAAGGTAATTCATATTAACTATCTGCTAAACAGCCGGTTTTATTATTCATGCCTTATTAATCAAACCCAGTTATACAAATATACATATCTACTCCATTATTCACACATATGTACATATACATGTATTGAAACATATTGTAATATTTTTAATCAAATATTTCAAATGGGCTCACTTTATATATGCTACTCTGCAACTTGCTTTCCTTGATATATAATACTTGACTGGGCATTCTCTTTTTCAACTGCTACTGCTCTTTCATTTTAATGACTGCTTAACAGTATTTAATGTGGCTGTACCATAAATTGTTCTATATTCCTCCATCAATGAGTAATGATTTTATTTTTCTTTTTGTATCATTATTGGCAATGCAGCAGTAAGCATTGCTCTCTATACAACATTTATTTCATTGAGATAATTTCTCTTGGTGAGATTTCCAGTGTAAAAATATTTTAATGCTAAGTTGCTTTCTGTGGGAGGCTATAATAATGTTCTTTTTCAACCATGTAAATTATAACCTTTTTCACACACCCCAGCTTATAATAGGTGTTTTGGTTCTTAAATTGGAACAATTTCATGGACACTTTGATCTATTTCTACCTACCAGTGTTTTTGAAGAAAATTGTTTATGTTTATCAGGCATTTTGATTTTTGGTGAATGCTTTGCTTGAATTCATCCCTCACTTTTAAAGTGTACAATTTTTGTAGATCTCTTCCTATTAACATAAAATAGTTATTTCACTGGAACTCAAAGACCTCTCAGACTGGAAGTACTTCTTGGGTTCTATTCCTTATGTCTGGAATGCCCAGACACTAGTTTATTACAGATGTTAAGACAAAAGCAGAAGAGGAGTTTGGAGCATGATACTTGAAATCTTAGTATCATTTCATGTTTTTTGAGAATGAAGTGGGTTAAAGTTAAAGGTAGAAAGCATTTTCTGTATGCTTTTCATGTTTGTCATTTTTAAAAACTATTTCAAACTCAAAAAAATAAAAGAACATAAAAAGCCCACTCAACAAGTTATAAAAACAATACTTCTGGAAAAGTTCTTTTTCAAGTACTTTAATCTCATGTAATTCCAACTACTAACTCAGTTTCTCTAGTGTTCAGAAAGATACACCGATGAACACAGATTAAAGGACATAGTCAAGGAATCCTTATTAATGAAAAAAAATAAAGCAGGATAAAATGCTGAATCATATATGTATCTCACAAAACCAGCCCACATATTATTTTTTTTTACCTTTAGCATTAAGATAGCACCAACTTGTCTTTTACAGCAAAAACATTACAATTTTGTTGTTAACTGTAGTCCGTAACTTACATTAGTTATATTTTCCCATGTATCACCACGTTAACAACCTATAGTAGAAAATTCCTGTATTTATATTATTAACCACAATCTTCTTCTACAGTCAAAATCATTGTAATACATTCCCAATATTCTCTTCCAGTTATCCTCAAACTAACATTAGTTTTCCTAGACTACTCACTTCAGCAACAATCACATCCATAAACCAACAGTGTTTGATCTATTTATAATATGTAGCCATCAAGTCCAACCATTACCACATATTTATATTTGACCTTATTAAACAAACATTCTACATACATCCAGTATTATCTCCCACTTCTCATCCCACATTTTATTTCCCACCAACCTACACGTCATAATCCATCTCCATCCATAAGTCTACTCATGTTCAGTCCATATCAGTGAGACCTTACAATATTCATCCTTTCATATCAGACATTTCAGTCAGCATAAAATCCTCAAGGTTCCTGCATATTGTCACCAGATGACTTCTTCTTACAACTAAATAATATTCCATCATATGAATATACCTCATCTTGATTACCCATTCATTGATTGAGAGACACTTAGATTGTTTCCATCCTCTAGCAATTGTGAATTATGCCACTATGATCACAGGTATGCAAATGTCTATTCACGTCTTTGCTTTCAGTTCTTCTGAATATATTCCTAGAAGCACGATGGATGGATCATATGGCAGTTTGATATTTGGTTTTCTGAGGAACTGCCAGTTCATCTTCCACAGAGCTTGCACCATTTTACACTCTGACCTACTGTGAAGGAGTGTTCCTGATTTGCCACATCCTCTTCAGCACTTGTATTAATCTGTACTTTTAATAATGGCCATTCTGTATGTTGTGAGATGATATCTCATTGCAGTTTTGCTCTGCATTTCCCTAATAGCTAGTGATGTTGAACATCTTTACATGTGTCTTTTGTCCACTTCAAAAAAAATGTCTATTCAATTGTTTGCACGATTTTTAATTGGTTTGCTTTTCATTTTGTACTTAAGTTGTGTGATCTCTTTACATAACATGGAAATCAACCCACTATCAGTTATATGGTTTCTGAAGATTTTTCCCATTGAGTAGGCCACCTTTTAACTTTCTTGACAAAGTCTATTGAAGAATGAAAGTGTTTCATTTGTGGCAGACCCATTTATTTATTTTTCCTTTTTATTTACTTTGCTCATGCTTTGGTGTAAGGTCCAAGAAACCACCATCAACCACAAGATCTTGAAGATGTGCCCTATATTTTCTTCTAGAAGTTTTATGGTTCTAATTTTTATATTTAGGTCCTTAAACTATTTGGAATTAATTATTGTATAAGGTATAAGGTTATTCTTTCTTTAAGATATGGATATCTAGTTTTCCCTGCACCATTTGCTGAATAGGATGTTCTGACCCAGGCAAATGTGTTTGACAGCCTTGTCAAAACTCACTTGACCATAGATGTGAGGGTCTATTTCCAAACTCTCAATTTGTTTCCATTGGTCAATATATCTTTTTGCTATTACCATTATGTTTTTACTACCATAGCTACATAATATGCTTTAAAGTCTGAAAGTGTTGTTCTTTTTTTTTTTTTTTTTAATGTTTTTGGCTATTTGTGGGCCCTTAGCATTCCAGATAAATTTGATAATTGGCTTTTCCATTTCTGCAAAGGAGGATACTGGAATTTTTACCAGGATTGCATTAAATCTGTAGATCAATTTAGGTAGAATTGATACTTTAATGATATTTACTCGTCCAAACCATAAACACAGAATATCCTTCCATTTATTTAGATCATCATTGGTTTCTTTTAGCAATTTTTTAAATAGTTTTCTGAATACAAGTCCTTTATGTCCTTGGTTAAATTCATTCCTAAATATTTTATTCTTTTAGTCACTATTGTAAATGGAATTTGAGTCATTTTGTTTATGAAGAGTATATACAATATTTTCCTCTCAAGACAAAAATCTAATTCTTAGTTTGGCTTTATGCAATATTACCAGATAATTCACGAAGCTTGGTACTTAGTGAGAGAGTGCCCTTCAGGAATGACTTGCAGGGAGGTTTGTACACAAATATCTCCTTTAATATATTATTTTTTTTAATTCTAAAATTACAGATACTCTAAACACATGATGCAACCCCCCCATACACACATTCTCTGATAACCTCTACTTTATTTCCATCTGTACAAATTTGCTATATTTAGATATTTCATGTCAGTGAAATAATACAGAACTTGTCCTCATGTGCTTTCCTTATTTCACTAAGAGTAATATTTTCAAGGTCTATTGGTATTACAGCATGTCTCAGAATGTAATTCTTACCTACAGTTGAATTATATCTCTTTTGTGTGTACCTCATTTTATTTATTCATTTATATGTTGATGGACACTTGGGTTTTTCCTCTTTTGGTTATTATGAATTACGCTCCTGTGAATATTGTTGTAAATGTATCTGTTTGAAACCTTGTTTTAAATTTCTTTAGATATATAACTAGGAATGGAATTCACATTTTAAAAATAATAGTCATTCTTGTGTGTGTGTGAAGTGCTACCTTGTTGTGGTTTTACTTTGTTTTCCCTCATGGCTAATGATGGTGAGCACCTTTCATGTGCTTAATAGTTATTTATATATTGTCTTAGAGGAAATGTTTCCACAAGACCTTTTACTATTTTTAAATGGGTTGTTTCTCTTTATGCTGTTGAATTGTAGAACTGCTTCCTACATTCTGGATATTAAACCCTTACAAGCTATATATTTTGCAAACATTTTTCCTATTCTTAAGGTTATCTTTTTACTTTCTTGATAATGTCCTTTGGTGTACAAAAGTTTTAATTTTGAGGAAGTCCTTAATCTATGTTTTGTTGTTGCACATGTTTTTAGTTCCAGTTCCAAGCTTCACTGCCATAACCATGGTCAAGAAGGTTTTCCTCTTTATTTTCTTTTAAGAGCTTTTTAATCTGATCATTTATATTTAGTCCTTGATCCATTATTTTTAACAAATCAATTTTATTGATACATATTAATAAACATACAATTCATCCGAAGTGTATACTAAATAGTATTTGCTATAATCACATATTTGTGTGTTCATAACTCCAATCATTATTAGAGCATTTTCATTATTTCAGTAATAATAATAATAAACAAAAACCAGACAAACAAACAAACAAGAAAATTTCTCACCTCTCAAATTCTCTCTATGCTTCCCCCACTGTACAAAGTTGCTGTTTCTGGCTATCCTGTCCAAAGTGTATAATCAATGGCTTTTAGTACAATCACAACATTATACATTCATTATCTCAAAAATTTTACAATGATTTCATTACTCCAAAAAGAAAGACTCCACACTCCCCAGCTTGCCTTCCTCAGAACTATATAACCACTAATTTCCTTTCATCTTTAAAAATTGATTTATATTTACATTTTATATCAAAGGACTCATACAATATGTAGTGCTTTATATCTGGTCTCATTCACTAAGAATAATGTGGGTTTTTTGTCTGATATTAACCTTTTGTACTATTAAATGACATTTGTTCAACTTCAAAGAAAAATGATCATATGTGCAATTTTACCCATAGTCACACCTCACATAATATGTTTATATTTCACACAACGTACTGAGTTCATAACAGGGCAATAATACAGCATTTATCCCTTTGTGTCTGGCTTGCTTCACTCAGCATAATTTCCTCCAGGTTCATCCATGTTGTCATGTGCTTCATGACTTCAGTTCTTTTTACTGCTGCAGTGTATTCAATCATATGTATACTCCACAATTTCTTTATTCATTCTTCAGTTGATGGACACCTCGATTGTTTCCAACTATTGGCGATCATGAATAACACTGCTATGAACATCGGTGTGCAGATATCTATTCATGTCACTGATCTCAGGTCTTCTGGGTATATACCTAGCAATGGTATTACCGGGTTCCATGGCAAGTACATATTCAAATTCGTTAGGAAGTGCAAAACAGTACTCCACAATGGCTGTACCATTCTACATTCCCACCAACAGTGAAAAAGCATTCCTATCTCTCCAAATCCTCTCCAACATTTAGTTTTCTGACTTTTTAATAGCAGCCAATCTAAAAGATGTGAAATGATATATCATTGTAGTTTCGATTTTCATTTCTGTAATCGCTAGCGATGTTGAATATTTTTTCATGTGTTTCTTTGCCATTTGTATTTCTTCTTTGGACTGTTGTCTTTTCAAGTCTTTTGAACATTTTTTAATTGAATACTTTGTCTTTTTATTGTTGAGTTGTATGATCTCCTTATAGATCATGGCTATTAAACCCTTATCAGATATGTGATTGCCAAATATTTTCTCCCATTGAGATGGCTGCCTTTTCACCTTTTTGACAAAGTCCTTTGAGGTGCAAAAGTACTGAATTTTGAGAAGGTCCCATTTATCTATTTCATTCTTTGTTGCTTGTGCTTTGGACATAGGGTTTAAAAAATTACCACCTACTACAAGGTCTTGAAGATGTTTTCCTATATTTTTTTCTCAGAGTTTTATGTTTGTTGTTTTTATATTAAAGTCCCTGATTCATTTTGAATTAATTTTTGTATAAGGTGTGAGATAGGGGTCCTCTTTCTTTCTTTTGGATATGGCTATTCTGTTCTCCCAGCACCATTTGTTGAATAGACTGTTCTGGCCCAGCTGGGTGGGCTTAACCACCTTGTCAAAATCACTTGACTGTAGATGTGAGGTTCGATTTCTGAGTTCTTGATTCAGTTCCATTGGTAAATCTGTCTGTCTTTAAGTGAGTACCCTACTGTTTTTACCACTGTAGCTATGTAACATGTTTTAAAGTCAGAAACTGAGAGTCTTCCAACTTCATTTTTTTTTAATTTTTAATTTTTAAAAAATTTTAAAAAGATACTTAGATTATATAAATGTTGCACAGAAAATATAGGGATTCCCATATGCCCCACTCTCCAAAAATCCCACACCCTCCCACATAAATATACTTCATTAGTGTAGCACATTCATTGCAATTAATAACTGCATCCTGAGGCTTTGCCATTAAGCATGGGCCATAGTTCACATTGTACTCTACATTCTCTCCCATACAGTTCTGCATGTTATGTGATGATATAAAATGGCCTATGTCTGTCACTGCAACATTATTGAGGATGATTCCCAAGTCCCAATAAAGCCCCCATATTACAACTGTTTTTTCATCTCCCTGTCCCCAGAGCTTCCAGTTGCCACTGGTTCTACATCAATGTTGTAATTTCTTCCAATGCTAGAATCACAATATGTCTATAGTAGAATACCAGTAAGTCCACTCTAGTCCATAGCTCTTCCCCCAATCCCGAGGATTCTGGGATAGTGACATCCACTCCATCTTCAACTGAGAAGGGGCATATATCCCATGAAGAATATGAATGTGTCTGTCCTGCTTGCAGCTGCATACCCTCTCTGTTCCCTGAGATGGCTGTTGTTTATCATCATCTTCTTGTTAGTTGTCCTCAGTCAGTCCAATAAACTGTAGAGAAGGCAAGTCTGCCAAGGTACCAGGCCCAGCTGGCACATGGATAGCCCAAAGACTCAAGTCTCTGGACGTACACCTACAAACTTCAGCACCAAGTATAGGTTTAAATAGAAGGGACAATGCACCATGTGCAGGGAAGACATAATTTAGTCCAACACTTTCACTCTGAGGAGCACAAACTCCAAAGTAGGACCCAGTGGCAAGGCACCAAACTCTGGAGTTATCTGCCCTGACCATAGGACCTGGGTGTCTCCAGAGCCCTCAGGAGCCCCACTATTTGGGGTAGTATCCACTTTGGCAGCCTATGAGATCTTGCTGAGATATGCATAAACATTACCTCTGGGATGACCTCCTGACACACTTTGAAGTCTCTTAGCCATATAAACTCACTTGTCTTTACTTTCCCCCCCTTTTATTTGAGGTCTTTTACCAGTTTCATTGTTAGTTGTGGCTTGGTAGCAATCCAGCAGTGCCAGGGAGGCTCATCTCTGGGACTCATGCCCCACGCTGGGGGGAAGGTAATGCATTCATATGCTGAGTCTGGCTTAGAGACAGAGTCTACATTTGAGCAAAAAGGAGGTTCTCAGGAGGCAATCCTTAGGCACCCCATAACAACATGTTAAGTTTTAATTTCAAGAGCAAAGGCTCATAAGCCTAGTAATCAATATCAAGAGACCATCAGTGGATCATCCTCCTTTGCCAGTCACTGCCCCTGCACTTGGGGGACTGTTGTTGCTCCCTTAGAGAATGTGGCAGAGCTCTCCAGGAAGGGAATTCAGTATTTTCTCAGTTATTGTGTGGGTCTCCACCCACTGTGACAATGCTCCGGGAACATTTAAGTATTTTTATGTACCTTATATGTATGCCCAGGTGAACTTCCTCCTATGAATCACCCATCACTGACACCCCACCAACAATCTACCCCTGTTCCAGTTGTAACCATTCTGTGATCCAAAGCTCCTTCAAAAATGAAGCCATTGTAATAGCCAAATACAATTAATAGGAAAATGAAACAATAATGATAATTTATATATAAGAAATAAAATACAT